>CM040241.1:64080265-64634577 GCA_022545495.1 Chrysanthemum lavandulifolium
TTAACATGAGGCGTATACCAATGCATTATACGTGGTCATTTACATGATCGTATACCAATGCACCTATACTTGGTCGTTTAACATGACACGTATACCAATGCCTATACTTGGTCATTTAACATGATCGTATACCAATGCACTATACTTGGTCATTTAACATGATACTTATACCATAGCACCTATACTTGGTGGTTTAACATGATCGTATACCAATGCACCTATACTTGGTCATTTAACATGATCACGATATACCAATGCACCTATCGTGGTCGTTTAACATGATCGTATACCAATGCACATATACTTGGTGGTTTAACATGATCGTATACCAATGTACCTATACTTGGTCATTTAACATGATACTTATACCAATGCACCTATACTTGGTCATTTAACATAATCGTACACCATAGCACCTATACTTGGTGGGTTTAACATGATCGTATACCAATGCTATACTCTTGGTCATTTAACATGATCGTTATACCAATGCACCTATACTTGGTCATTTAACATGATCGTATACCAATGCACCTAATAGGTGGTCGTTTAACATGATCGTATACCAATGCTTCTATACTTGATCGTTTAACATGATCATTATACCAATGCACCTATACTTGGTCATTTAACATGATCGATATACCAATGCACTATACTTGGTCATTTAACATGATCGTATACCATAGCACCTATACTTAGTCGTTTAACATGATCGTATACCAATGCACCTATACTTGGTCATTTAACATGTCGTATACCAATGCACCTATACTTGGTCATTTAACATGATCATATACCAATGCACCTATACTTGGTCATTTAACATGATAACGTATACCATAGCACCTATCTTGGTGGGTTTAACATGATCGTATACCAATGCTATACTTGGTCATTTAACATGATCGTATACCATAGCACCTATACTTAGTCGTTTAACATGATCATATGCCAATGCACCTATACTTGGTCATTTAACATGATCGTATACCAATGCACTATACTTGGTCATTTAACATGATCGTTATACCATAGCACCTATACTTTGTCGTTTAACATGATCGTATACCAATGCACCTATACTTGGTCATTTAACATGATCGTATACCAATGCACCTATCACGTGGTGGTTTAACATGAAGCGTATACCAATGCACCTATACTTGGTCATTTAACATGATCGTATACCAATGCACCTATCGTGGTGGTTTAACATGATCGATATACCAATGCACCTATACTTGGTGGTTTAACATGATCGTATACCAATGCACCTATCATTAGTGCGTTTAACATGATCGTATACCAATGCACCTATACTTGGTCATTTAACATGATATGTATACCATAGCACCTATACTTGGTCATTTAACATGATCGTATACCAATTATCACACCCCAATTTACATTTTGCGGCGGAATGGGATTCCGGAAGCAATAGTATAATAGCACCACATCAGTTATATTGAGCGACCTAAAGTGTCGTTTTAAAAACATCGTTGGATATTTCATAAAAACAATCAGTACAACATCGGTCCCAAAAAGGTTTACAAAGTTTGCGAAATACAAATATGTTACAAATCAAGCGATGTTTTTGAAACAAAACCATAATGTACATAATGTGAAGTCGGCGCTTGTGACTCAAAATATAGGTCCTAAACCATGTCATGATGAGCGTGCCTCGATTACACGAAAATACATTGCTAAATCGTCAACAATAATGTTGGTGAGAAATCATAGGTTTATGTAAATGTTTTATCTCGACTACAGTATAGACCATGCATGACAATCCAGTCGCGTAAAAATAATGTTACAATTGCTCTAAGCCCATGACCCCGAAACTAAACATTCAATAATGTATGCCCTGCAGTGTTTGCGGACAACTCCGTAATGTAATCAAATGAAATGCATCCGTTTGCGGTTGGGATTCACTGACGGGATGGGCGTCACCTCGATAGATCTATCCACTCATCCTCGCTTCAAAGATTAACGGTTCATGTTCAAGTAATGGGGACTTTCAAATTGGCATATGTGGTAACAAGCAATGTAATGAATTTAACATACTTGGTATCGTACAAAAAAATGTAGTGCAATGTATTCTCCCGTGGGTTTGAAAATAATCGAAAGCATGTAAAAGCGGGGCTATGAAAACTCACTTGGATAAGCTGGAATAACGGCAAAAGTGAGTACAGGAGGTTTATAAAGTAATCGTCAACGGGACCTATTATTAATGATATGACATGTCATGAGTTGCAATGTAATATTATGCATGTACGCGATCATGAATTCGCCGCTAAACCTCCAAGGTTACGCACACTTGATTTGAAATAAGTAAACCAAGTTTACTAAAATGTTGAAATAATGAGACATGAACGTGTAAAATTTGTAAGAAAATGTCGAAATGACCAAAATAGATTGTATTGAGATGATAAAAAATTGTAAAATACTTTCCTTGTGATTCGGGTGATAAAATAATTATCGTTACAATTTTAAGAAAAACAGCGTAATAATTAAACTTTAATAATTTAAGGATTGTCAATCATAGTCCATATGAAATGTCGTGATGTCATGATTCGCCGCTAAACCTCAAGATTCTTTGAAATAAATAAACCATCTAAAAGGAATTCATGTCCAAAATACGGATAATTCAATCGTTCCACAAATTCAATCGTTAGGTCTAACGGTGTCGTGAAAAGATGTGGATACTTGCGTCGCATCCGTCTTCCGTGCTCCAAGTAAACTCGGGACCTCGTCGAGAATTCCAACGAACTTTCACAATGGGAATACGACTGCTTTTTAATCGCTTGACCTCATGGTCCATGATTTCTCTGTTTCCTCCACAAAGTTGAGTTTGTCGTCAATCGAACCTCGTCTAATGGAATAACGAGCGATTAAATGCGAAAGACACTTCTTCAAGTTTGAAACATGAAGCGTGTTACGCACATGACTAAGTTACGAAGGAAGATCAAGTCGATAAGCTACCGGACCAACTCGGCTCAAAATCTTGAATGGTCCAATGTATCTCGGTTCAATTTCCCACGCTTTCCAAACGTACCACGCCTTCCAAGCGATACTTTCAACATAACTTTGTCACCCACTTGAAATTCCAAATCCTTGCGCCTAACATCCGCATAACTTTTACATCGACTCTGGCGGTTCTAAGTCTATCACGAATTTGAACGATCTTTCCGTGGTTTCCGTACCATTTCGGACCATGAAGTTGTGCGTCTCCCTCGGCCCAACAAGCGGTGATCGGCACTTACTTACCATAGAGTGCCTCGAATGGTGCCATCTTGATACGGTGTGATAACTATTGTTGTACGAGAATTAATCAATGGCAAATGGTTAGCCCAACCATTTCCAAAATCAATCACACATGCCCTCGGCATGTCTTCTAATGTTTGAATCGTTCTTTCACTTTGACCGTCGGTTTGTGGGTGATATCTGTGCTCATCTCTAACTGGTTCGAACGAATCTTGCAATGAATTCCAAAGTTTGAAGTGAATCGACTATCTCTCGCTGGAAATGATAGAAATTGGTGCTCCGTGCCTCGAGACTATTTCTTTGACATAAAGTCTAGTGAGTTGCTCCATGGAATAAGTCTCTAATCGGTATGAAATGGGCCGACTTGGTAAGGCGATCAACAATTACCCAAATAGCGTCGTAACCTCCCGATGTCTTCGGAAGTTTCGTAACAAAGTCCATTGTAATGCTCCCATTTCCATTGAGGAATTCACAGGTTGTTGGAGCAATCCCGACGGCTTCGGTATTCGACTTTTACCTTAGCGCAGTAAGACATTTGCTAACGACGTGGCAATTTCCGCTTTCATGTTCGGCCACCAATAAAGCTTCTTAAGATCTTGATACATCTTATCCGATCTGGATGAATAGAATACTTGACTTATGCGACTCATGCATAATCAATTCTCGTATTCCGCCATACAATGGAACCCACATTCTATCTTTGAAACATAGTACTCCATCGCTCTCTTCACAAAACCATTTGCACTTTGGGCATACCATAAAGCTTTTCACTTGGTGGTTTTCCTCCTTAAGTGCTTCGACTTGTGCTTCATGGATTTTCGATGGTAAAGGAGAAATAATCGTCATTCCTAATGATCGAACTCTTAATGGTTTAGGCCTCTCTTTCGACTAAAGCATCACCACAACATTGGCTTTTCCCGGTGATACTTGATTTCACAATCATAGTCGCCGAGTAACTCCAACCAACGCGTTGCCTCATATTAAGCTCCTTTTGATCAAGAATATATTGCAAACTCTTGTGGTCGGTAAACACGTGCTTTGCACTATAGAGGTAGTGTCTCCAAATCTTGAGCGCAAAAACTACGGCTCTAACTCGAGATCATGAGTGGTGTAATTCTTCTCATGCGTCTTAAGTTGTCGAGAAGCATACGCTATCACTTCTCGTTTTGCATTAAAACAGCCCCAAGTCCTTTATGCGAAGCGTCGCAATATACAACAAAGTTCTCAATGCCTTGGGTAGTGCCAAAATCGGCGACCGCAAAGTTTTTGCTTCAACAATGAAAAGCGCTTGTTTCTTTCCCACTGCATTCTTGTTTTTCTCGTGTCAATTTGGTCAAAGGTCTCGCTATCTTTGAAAAACCTTCGATGAACCTTCGGTAATACCCGGCTAGTCCTAGAAATTGTCGAATTTCCGTAGGATTCGTTGGAGTAGCCCAATCTTTCACAGCTTCAATCTTTGCGGGATCAACTTGTAGTCCTTGACTATCAATGACGTGACCAAGAAATTGCACTTTGTGGTTCCAAAAATCACACTTCGAAAACTTGGCATACAACTTCTCATTCTTGAGTAGCCTTAAAATCGTCCTTAAATGCTCTTCGTGCTCTTCTTTGCTCTTGGAGTAGATCAAGATATCGTCGATGAACACTATAACAAACTTGTCCAAGTACGGCTTACAAACTCTATTCATAAGATCCATGAATACCGCAGGTGCATTAGTCAATCCAAACGGCATCACTTGAAACTCGTAGTGACCGTAACGTGTTCTAAACGCTGTTTTCGGAATATCCTCTTCCCGAACTCGAAGCTGATGATAACCCGAACGAAGATCAATCTTGGAATAAATACTAGAACCTTGCAACCGATCGAATAAGTCATCAATTCGGGAGTGGGTATGATTCTTCACCGTTAACTTGTTCAATTCTCGATAATCTATGCACATTCGGAAGGATCCATCCTTCTTCTTCACAAACAAAACCGGTGCTCCCAGGCGAGGAACTCGGCCTAATGAATCCTTTGTCTAGAAGTTCTTGCAATTGATTAGACAACTCTTGCATTTCGGATGGCGCTAAGCGGTGCGGTGCTCGCGAATCGGTGCAGCTCCGCACTAAGTCAATTTGAAACTCTACTTGACGTGCGGTGGAAGTCCCGTAAATCCTCGGGAAAAACTTGAAAAATTCACGGACAATTGGAACATCTTCAAGTCGCTTCTCCTCCGACTTTTCGGTTACATGAGCTAAGAAAGCAAGACAACCTTTCTTTATGTACTTCTCCGTTTGATACTCGATATGATACTAATTCGAGTTTCACTGCTCCCCACGAATAATCAAAGTTTCGCCATTGTAGGAAGATGAACAACTTTCTCATCACAGATGTTCTTCGCTGCGATGCTTAGATAACCAATCCATGCCGATGACGACGCCAAACTACCAAGCTCTACGGGCATGAGGTCTATGTTGAAGGGATGATTAAGAAAATTGAATGTGCAACCGCGGACAATGGGGTTGGTGCTAACTACGCTACCATTAGCTAACTCGACGTTGTATGATGTGTCTAATGTGGTTGGCTTCCAAGATTTGTTCCGATATTGAGTGCTTCCAAAAGTAGTTCATCACTAATATTGTTACCATGCTAGCAAGAAAATAGATATCCGCTTATACTATGTCGAAGAATGTCTGTTCTAGCTTCACTTGTAGATGAGGAGTCATTGATTGTCCGACATGTTCAAACCTGTGACATCTCTTGATATAGAGGTGAGGTTACTTGGAATTTCTAGAGGACACAATGCCTTAGGGAAGGTTTATATCGATACCCTTAGTTTAACTTAATTTTCCTTTAAGGGAAACTCATTGTAGGGAAGTTCACCTATTGTTGAGGCCATGCTTAACAGAATGTTCTACAGTCTCAGTTAGAAAACTTGGTATGAATCATCCTACCACCTAGTTCTAGTCCTGGTTGGTAATTCCAAAATCCTTCCATTGTTTTCTTGTATCGAGAAATCTTCCTCACAGATGGTATAGGAAGTCTTTCCTAAAATGTCACTCGTCAAATCCTAACTTATCGGTTGAGTGAGAGATAAATGTCGTAAGCACCTTTAGAGTGTTAACAAAAAGAAATGTTTATGCACGATTTATCTGATTATAAAACTTTACTTTTAAATGAGAATTGTTTTTAGGAGATTTGAAATGATACTTGTTACTTCCATGACATAATTCTTCCTGAATTATACATAGGTGATCAGGCCATGTATAATTAAGGACAAATGATGTGATGCTTGTTTTTGTTGAAATAGTATTATGTTCCTCCGAAGTTTTAGATGGTATTCAACGTTTTGTTTTGTAAGATAATGACTCAATGATTTTTCAGAGTAACACGAAAATCGTTTCGCCTGAGTATATTAAATAGTTGCTAAAATGACTGAAACCAATTGATAAGTTTGGTAATAAAACAACTTGCTTAAAACTTTATGAAACAACGCTTCGAGATGGTGATAAAATAATTGTAAAATCAAGTGAAATAATTTTATGAAATAGTAGCGGATAATTTGGAATAAAATTTGTTGGATGGTTTGTAGGATACATAGGAGAACCTTATCGAGTATTAATAGTCTACTAATTGGTCGAGAATAAAGTTGGCCTAGCCCTAGTAAAGTAGTGATGTATCGTCGAGAAATGATGGAAAATTGGGCAATTGGAGTAAGGAATGAAATAAACAAGGTGGTGATTATCGTAGAGATAATAAATGATAAAGATTACATTAGCTAGAAAGGTGCTTATTATTTGTTCCTGATGGTCTAATCGTGTTTCAAGTGTAGGAGTAGTAGGCGGTCTAGCAACAATAGCCCTAGAACTCTCAGGTCCCTCAACCCTATGAGATGATGTAGTGTCTATAGTCTCGGTGGTAGGTGGTAATGGTGTGTCAAATCATGCACGCTTCCCAAGTGCAAGTCGGTGTATAGTATCGTGTATTAGATGTGGCGGCACGGATGGTGCTCGAAATGATAATGATGATGAAAATAATGACAATGATGATAATGGAATCCTTGTGGTGAATTAAGAAAATGGGTTCATTAGGACTAAGCCTATAAGTTCTACCCAATGGTATGATCTGTCCCAACTGCGTGATAAAAATTGTCCTGATCCTATCGTGAATCAATGGTGATCGTGATGGTGTAGGTGCAACTTCACCCTCCTAAAAAGGTCTCAGAGCCATCATCTGATGTTATCGATGTTGAGTCAACTGATGTTAAAATTATGATAGGGACTGACAAGGCATTCTCCATGTCAAAGTGATGTGTGTATAATGGGATGGGTATTTGAAGGCATCTCTGTGACAACCGATGTGAAATAAAAGTAAATAATCTCGAACAAAGTGTAAGTGAATCCGCATGATAACAATGAACATGTACAATGATGAAATGATGAGATGCTATGATAATGTAGCTATAGTCTAGGTCAATGATGCAACCTAGTTCTCTATAATCGTAGCTCGGTACCAATCATCACACCCCAATTTACTTTTGCATGAATGGGATTCCCGGGCAATGACCGCTCATAGCACCACATCACAGTTATATTGAACGACCTAAAGTGTCGTTTTAAAAACACATCGTTGGATATTTCATAAAAACAATCAGAGTACAACATCGGTCCCAAAAGGTTTACAAAGTTTGCAGAAATACAAATATGTTACAAATCCAAACGATGTTTTTGAAACAAAGAGCCATAATGTACATAATGTAAGTCGACGCCGCGACTCAAAATATAGGTCCCTAAACCATGTCATGATGAACGTGCCTCGCCACACGAAAATACATTGCTAAATACGTCAACAATAATGTTGGTGAGAAATCATAGGTTTATGTAAATGTTTTATACGACTACACAAGTATAGACCATGCATGACAATCCAACACGTAAAATAATGTTACAATTGCTCTAAGCCCATGACCCCGAAACTAGATCATTCAATAATGTATGCCCTGCAGTGTTTGCGGACAACTCCGTAATGTAATCAAATGAAATGCATCCGCTTGTTCGGTTGGGATTCACCAACCCGGATGGGCGTCCACCCTCGATAGATCTATCCACTCATCCTCGCTCAAAGATTAACGGTTCATGTTCAAGTAATGGGGACTTTCAAATTGGCATATGTGGTAACTTAAGCAATGTAATGAATTTAACATACTTGGTATCGTACAAAAAATGTAGTGCAATGTATTCTCCCGTGGGTTTGAAAATAATCGAAAGCATGTAAACGCGGGGCTATGAAAACTCACTTGGATAAACCGGAATAACGGCAAAAGTGAGTACATCGAGGTTTATAATGTAATCGTCAACCGGGACCTATTATTAATGATATGACATGTCATGAGTTGCAATGTAATATTATGCATGCACTTCGTATGTTATTTATACCATTTACGGGTTTTGAAAATATTACTCGTCAATCGTGAAAAATACTCTTTTGACGTCTCGACCCATCAAAAATGACTTTACATGTTTTACGTCAAAATGTCATCCTACAATGGTTTTATAATGATTTTGGTGAAATTACCATTTTTCGTCAAAACAATGTCGTCGGAAAAACCATGAAATCAACAAAATGGCTCGAAAAGTGGTCGAAACGGTGTACGTCGATTGTTAGAGAACGAACTCGACGGTTTTGGAAAGTTTGTATCGATATCTAAAAGTTTCAGTTCAGGAGTTTTCGTTCAAAAGGTCTCGATCATAAAGATATCAAAGGCTAAAGATGGTGGTTTTTGTTAATTGTGTGCAGAAAATAAGTTTCGGCCAATGTTTGAACATCCGTAAATAATTCACTAGAACTCCGCTTGACAAACGGCTTTTTGTTTTGAAAAATATGGCCGATGAACTTGATTTTACTAGAAGACACTTCGTTATAAAAAGTTTCACCTCATGGTTAAAAACTGTCGCAAACATGGACGTTATAGCTAATGAAAAACTTGAATCGTAAAAATAATATAATTTTCAGAAAATAATATTTACGGCAACTTTATGAAAACGGCCATATCTTTGTCGTTTTAATTCCGTTTTCTACGTAAAATATGTCCTTAGCTTCGTATCGAAGTAAACTAATATATTTTTGACTAGTCGAAATAATTTGTGAAGCTTAAGGCTCGTTTTTGACCCGAATATGTAAAAACAGCAAAGAAGTGAAATTTTCGTAAAATATACGTTTCGTCGTCAAACTTTAAAAATTCACCACGGCCGTTATAACTCCGCTTTATCCGTTCAAAAGCCACGGATTCGTTTTAAAGTATATTTTCTAAATATCAAGGCCAAAATGTCGTACCAACAGTAGGTTTTCCAGAAATTGATTTAAGGACAGAACACAAAATATAGTTTACGAAAATAGTTTTTCTCGGACAAAACCTATTCTAATCCCTTCAAATCAACTCCAAAGCTAATCTAATCCTACCATACACCTTCTTAGGGTGTCATGGGTTCCTAATCACCATCAAGACCAAAGAATACCATGGGAGTAATTATAGGATGACCATATTGTATATATAGCTTAAAAATCATGAAATAAATGGTATAAATTACATAACATGCATATAAGCTCCAAAAATGAAAAGGAACATATGAAAATGACAAGGAACTTGAAAATGATAAGAATATGCTTACTAGTGAAAATGAAGAGGTGTAAGTAACAAGGATTAACTTAAATATCCTTGGTTTTTATTTCAAAACCATAAAAAGGATATGATCTAGGTTGTTAAACACACTTGATCTTGCCAAAAATTTGATCCCTTGGAGTCTTGTATGTGTGACCGGTTTTGAGACCCAAAAAGAAGAGAGAACACTTTGTTTTTAACTATGTGAATTTGGTTGATAATGAATGAGAAAGAAAAAAAAAAAAAAAGTCCAAGTGAAACTTATAAGTAAAGTGTTGAGACATGTTTTTAATGCACCATGCATTATTAATAACACACCCTCCCTTGGCGTTTTTTTGTGGATCTTGTTCCCAATATATATATATATTTTTTTTTTTTTTTAAATGTAACTTGTATATATATTGTGTAAAATTTGTAAGAAAATGCAAGTAATTGTGTAGGAAATGTAACTTGTAGGTAAAAGGTAGTCTTTAGGTACAAGTAAGTTTTTAGTAAATCAAAATAGATTGTATTGAGATGATAAAAATTGTAAAAATACTTTCCTTGTGAAATTCGGGTGATAAAATAATTATCGTACAATTTTTAAGAAAAACGACGTAATAATTAAACTTTAATAATTTAAGTACCAAATAAATTTGAAACACTAGGAAAACTAAAAATATAGTTTTTATGAACTAATTGTAAGTATAAAAATACCTCGGGATCATTTTTGAAAGTAACGGATTAAATATTTAAAATAATAACTCACGCGATAAAGATTATTAAATATAAAAATTACGCGTTGCAAGAGAAATGAAAAGTCGTGAATGTACTAATGAGATGCACATGATGTCAATGAAATGTAGACTAATCATAGTCCATATGAAATGTACGTGATGTCATGATCATGAATTCGCCGCTAAACCTCCAAGGTTACGCGAATTTGAAACAAGTAAACCAAGTTTACTAAAAATGTTGAAATAATGAGACATGAACGGTGTCGAGAAATGACCTGAAAGTACGGATTGTCACACCAATGCACCTATACTTGGTCATTTAACAAGATACGTATACCAATGCACCTATACGTGGTCGTTTAACATGATACGTATACCAATGCACATATACTTGGTCGTTTAACATGATACGTATACCAATGCACCTATACTTGGTCATTTAACATGATACTTATACCAATGCACCTATACTTGGTCATTTAACATGATACGTATACCATAGCACCTATACTTGGTCGTTTAACATAATACGTATACCAATGCACCTATACTTGGTCATTTAACATGATATGTATACCAATACACCTATACTTGGTCATTTAACATGATACGTATACCAATGCACCTATACGTGGTCGTTTAATATGATACGTATACCAATGCACCTATACTTGGTCGTTTAACATGATACGATACCAATGCACCTATACTTGGTCATTTAACATGATACGTATACCAATGCACCTATACTTGGTCATTTAACATGATCGATACCATAGCACCTATACTTGGTCGTTTAACATGATACGTATACCAATGCACATATACTTGGTCATTTAACATGATACGATACCAATGCACCTATACTTGGTCATTTAACATGATACGATACCAATGCACCTATACTTGGTCATTTAACATGATACGTATACCAATGCACCTAAACTTGGTCATTTAACATGATACGTATACCATAGCACCTATACTTGGTCGTTTAACATGATACGTATACCAATGCACCTATACTTGGTCATTTAACATGATACGTATACCATAGCACCTATACTTAGTCGTTTAACATGATACGTATACCAATGTACCTATACTTTGTCATTTAACATGATACGTATACCAATGCACCTATACTTGGTCATTTAACATGATACGTATACCATAGCACCTATACTTTGTCGTTTAACATGATACGTATACCAATGCACCTATACTTGGTCATTTAACATGATACGTATACCAATGCACCTATACGTGGTCGTTTAACATGATACGTATACCAATGCACCTATACTTGGTCATTTAACACGATACGTATACCAATGCACCTATATGTGACAACCCGTACTTTCAGGTCATTTCTCGACACCGTTCATGTCTCATTATTTCAACATTTTTAGTAAACTTGGTTTACTTGTTTCAAATTCGCGTAACCTTGGAGGTTTAGCGGCGAATTCATGATCATGACATCACGTACATTTCATATGGACTATGATTAGTCTACATTTCATTGACATCATGTGCATCTCATTAGTACATTCACGACATTTCATTTCACCTTCAACGCGTAATTTTTATATTTAATAATCTTTATCGCGTGAGTTTTATTTTGTATATTTAATCCGTTACTTTCAAAAATGATCCCGAGGTATTTTTAAACTTACATCTAGTTCATAAAAACTATATTTTTAGTTTTCCTAGTGTTTCAAATTTATTTGGTATTTTAATCGTTAAAATTAAATTATTACGTCGTTTTCTTAAAAATTATACGATAATTATTTTTATCACTCAATTTTCACAAGGAAAGTATTTTCACAATTTTATCATCTCAATACAATCTATTTTGATTTACTAAAACTTACTTGTACCTAAAGACTACCTTTACCTTACAAGTTACAACTAATTACACATTTTTATTTAACAAGTTTTACACAAATTTATTTATACAAGATTTAAAAAAAAAAAAAAAAAAATGAATTGAGAGACAACCCTCCCCAAAACCGCCATAGGGAGGTGGCCAATAAATGTAGTAAGGTGCATGTTTTTTCTAATAATTCAAGTATACTAAAGTCTTACTTCACAAGTAGATTTTCTCATAGTTTCAAGTGTTAAACAAAAACTTTCTCTCTTTTCCTTTGAGTCTTCAAGAACCGGCCACATCAAGAACAACCAAGGGATCAAAATTTTTGGCAAGATCAAGTGTTATTACAACCTAGATTATATCCTTTATATGGTTTTGAAATAAAAACCAAGGATATTTAAGTTTAATCCTTGTTACCTACACCTCTTCACTATCACTTGTAAGCATGTTTTTATCATTTTCAAGTTTCCTTTTCATTTTCATATGTTTCTTTTCATTTTTGGAGCTTATATGCATGTTATGTGATTTATACCATTTATTTCATGATTTATTGAGTTATATAAATATATTGGTCATCCTATAAATATTCCCATGGTACTCTTTGGTCTTGATGGTGATTAGGAACCCATGACACCCTAAGAAGGTGTATGGTAGGATTAGATTTGCTTTGGAGTTGATTTGAAGGGATTAGAATAGGTTTTGTCCGAGAAAACTATTTTCGATAACTATATTTTAGGTTCTGTCCTTGTTTCAATTTCTGGAAAACCTACTGTTGGTACGACATTTTGGCCTTGATATTTAGAAAATATACTTAAAGCGAATCCGTGGCCTTTTGAACGGATAAAACGGAGTTATAACCGTGGTGAATTTTTAAAGTTTGACGACAATTAAATACTTTTCAGAAAATTCAGCTTGCGCTTTTTAGTTTGTTCGGTCAAAACGAGCCTTAAGCTTCACAAATTATTTCGACTTATCAAAAATATATTAGTTTACTTCGACACGGTTAAGGACATATTTTACGAGAAACGGATTTGAAACGACAAATATATGCACGTTTTATAAAGTTGCCGTAACTATTATTTTCTCTAAAAATTATATTATTTCTACGATTCAAGTATTTCATTAGTCGTAAGGGCTATGTTTGCGGCGCTTTTAACTATGATGCAAAACTTTTGGAACAAATTGTCTTCTAGTAAAATCAAGTTCACCGCCATATTTTTCAAAACAAAAGCCGTTTGTCAAGCGGAGTCATAGTAAATTATTTACGGATGTTCAAACTTGGCGAAACTCATTTTCTCGCACCCAATTAGCAAAACCACCATCTTTAGCCCTTAATATCTTTATGATCGAGACCTTTTGGACGAAAACTCTGAACTGAAACTTTAGATATCGATGCAAACTTTCCAAAACCGTCGATTTCGTTCTCTAACGATCGACGACACCATTTTACGACTACTTTTCCGGAGCTATTTTGTTGATTTCATGATTTTCCGACAACATTGTTTTGACGAAAGTGGTAATTTCACCAAAAATCATTATAAACCATTGTAGGATGACATTTTGACGTAAAACTTGTAAAGTCATTTTTGAAGGGTCAAGACGTCAAAAGAGTATTTTTCGTCGACGAGTAATATTTTCAAAACCCGTAAATGGTATAAATAACATACTGAAGTGCATGCATAACATTACATTGCAACTCATGACATATCATATCATTGATAATAGGTCCCGTTGACGATCACATTATAAACCTCGGTGTACTCACTTTTGCCGTTATTCCGCTTTATCCAAGTGAGTTTTCATAGCCCGTTTTACATGCTTTCGATTATTTTCAAACCCACGGGGAGAATACATTGCACTACATTTTTTTGTACGATACCAAGTATGTTAAATTCATTACATTGCTTAAGTTACCGTGATTTGCCAATTTGAAAGTCCCCATTACTTGAACATGAACCGTTAATCTTTGAGCGAGGATGAGTGGATAGATCTATCGGTGGCGACGCTTCCATCCGGTCATGAATCCCAACCGTGCAAACGGATGCATTTCATTTGATTACATTACGGAGTTGTCTGGCAAACACTCATAGGGCATACATTATTGAACAAGTCTAGTTTCGGGTCATGGGCTTAGAGCAATTGTAACATTATTTTACGTGATGGATTGTCATGCATGGTCTATACTGTGTAGTCGTATAAAACATTTACATAAACCTATGATTTCTCACCAACATTATTGTTGACGTTTTAGCAATGTATTTTCGGTGTGAGGCATTCATCATGACATGGTTTAGGACCTACATTTTGAGTCGCGCGTCGACTTACATTATGTACATTATGGTACTTTATTGCAAAACATCGTTTGATTTGTAACATATTTGTATTTTCGCAAACTTTGTAAACCTTTTGGGACCGATGTTGTACTGATTGTTTTTATGAAATATCCAACGATGTGTTTTAAACGACACTTTAGGTCGCTCAATATAACTGTGATGTGGTGCTATGACGACAATCCCGTGAATTCCATTCCGCGCAAAACAAAATTGGGGTGTGATGATTGGTACCGTAGCTACGGCTATGAGAACTAGGTTGCATCATTGACCCTAGACTATAGCTACATTATCATAGCATCTCATCATTTCATTATTGTACATGTTCACTTTTCATGCGGATTCACTTACACTTTGTTCGAGATTATTTACATTTATTTCACATCGGTTGTTACAGACATGTCTTCAGATTCTCACCCTATCACCATTTCATCGGACTCTAGCTCGGATGATGTCCCAGCTAACCCCATCATGGATGATGATTCATCACATTCCACTGAGATCGTATCTTCCATTGGATCTACTGCAGCCTTCCCATCGATCATGACCGACACTGAGACCGAACCCTTCGAGGAGGCGAAGTCGCACCCACTCCTCACGTTAGCCCACTCATAACCCGTTGCTCGCACCATCACCACCACCAAGCCACCGCCGGCACCATCATCACCATCATCATCATATTTTCTTGGGGATCCTATACCGCGCCGGACTTGCCGCCCAAAAAGCGTGCTCGTTTCGATATCCCTACACCACCATCGACCGAGCCCGAGCCACCCGCTAGATTTGAGTTAGGCGAGAGTTCTAGGGCAGCTCTCGCACGACGCCTTCTATCGAGGCATTAGGAGCCCGTATTGATGCTCGCAGATCCGCATTGATAGTTTGACGCGACGATTGCGAGAACCGCGGTAGATAGGATTGAGCCCATCGTTGAGGAGATCGAGGGTTTGATATTAGGCGGGGTTAGCATTGACTTAGCTTATCGAGTCTTCACGCATAGAGATAGAGGATAGAGAGCATATCACGGAGTTGAGGCGGAGATGCCGAGTTGTTTGTGAGCCGAGATGACTCGGGATGAGTTTCATGTCGATCACAGGGAGTTATCTTTAGCCCGTGAGCGTATTGTTACTTTGCGGTCGATGGATGAGTTGAGGAGTTTGGTGGATAGTTTGGTTACTCGTGTTCGCGATCTTGAGTGATAGGGTCGGTGAGCACCATGAGGTGCCTTATGTAGACTTTTGTCATGTATAGTTTTGACCATTATTATCCTAGTCACAAGGTGTGTGACGTAGTTTAAAGAACTTGTTGTCTTTTGATTGTTGTACAAACAAATATATCAAGTATTGACTCTACTATGTAGGAATGGTTATTATTATGTATGATATCGGTCCATGTAGGCCGAAATTTTCATGTATATTATCCACGTGTGTTGTGATTATATTGTGATATTTCATTATTGTTCCGTTGTGATTCCATTTATCTTTATGCATGTTGTGGTGTGGATATATTTGTATGATGGTTGTTTCTACTACGAGTTCTCATGATTGTTTCATCTTGTGATTTTGAAGAGTTATGGCAATCAAGAAAGCTACAGCTTGAAATGACCCAAGCAAGAATTCGGTTAGTGAATGATAGCATTGCTAATGCTCTAAGAGTCGAAAGGAAGCGATGGCTGCTCACTTTCTTCTGCATTGTCACTGCGGAAGCCGCTAGATTAGTCGTTGTAACCGGTAATGCCGAGGATCCGGGGTTAAGAAATGTTCGTACAAAGATTTCAAAAGTGGTGAACCCACTAAGTTTCGAGGTACCGAGGAGCAACAGCAATGGTTAGATGGTTTGAAAAGTTGGAATCGGTATTTTTGCTTTATAACCGTCCGGATGATGATGAGTCAAATTTGCTACAGTACTTTACTCGATGGAGCGTTATCATGGTGGAATTCATACGCTCAACCGATTGGTATGGAGAATGCTTTTAAGCTTCGTGGGAGGAATTTAAGGGCTTGGTGACCAAGAAGTTTTGTCCTCGAACAGAAATCAAAAAGTTGGAGACGGAGTTCTATGAATTGGTCACGATTGGGTATGATATCGACACATACATTCGGAGATTCCAGGAATTAGCCGCATTACGCCCGTCGATGGTATCGGATAATGAAAAGTTGCTAGAGGCTTTTATTGGAGGACTTCCCGAAGTCATTCAAGGAGATGTGACATCTTTTGATCCACAAACAATCGAGGAAGCTATTCGGTGACTCGAAGTTGATGGCACAAGTGGTGAAGCGAGCAAGTACACCACCACTAACCAAACAACAACAACAACCCCAACAACCGCTTTCAACAACAATAACCGAGCCAACTACAACAACAATAGCAACAATAACAAGCGCAAGTGGGATAACACAAGGGTAGAATGCTACTCAACAACCACCCAAAAGGCAAGAGGTTGCTAAGGTTTATGCCATGGGTCAAAAGAAGGAAAAGGATATTCGGGGTTTTGCCAAGTGTAATAAGTGTTTGAGTCACCACAATCCGGTCGATGTCCCGATCCGTGTGAGAATTGCAAGAAAGTTGGTCACCGTATTAGGGATTGCACGGCACCAAAAGTTACATGTTTTGGTTGCGGGAACCCGGACACTACAAGAGGGATTGTAAGAAGGAAAGAATCAAGCAAATCCGAATCAAGGAGGTATGGCTCAAGGAAGGGTTTATGTTATTGGAGGCGGAGAAGATAGGGAGGACACGAATGTCATTACGGGTGCGTTCCTTCTCAATAATCGTTACGCTCGCTTTTATTTGATTCGGTGCCGATAAAAGTTTTGTGTCCACGCATTTGCACCTTTGCTCAACATTAAACCAACTACACTAGACATATCATACAACGTCGAATTAGCTAATGGTAGCGTAGTTAGCACCAACACCATTGTTCGCGGTTGCACATTCAATTTTCTTAATCATCCCTTCAACATAGACCTCATGCCCGTAGAGCTTGGTAGTTTTGACGTCGTCATCGGTATGGATTGGTTATCTAAGCATCGTGCCAAGATCATTTGTGATGAGAAAGTTGTTCATCTTCCCTACAATGGCGAAACTTTGATTATTCGTGGGGAACGAAGTGGAACCAGAATTAGTATCATATCGAGTATCAAAACGGAGAAGTACATTAAGAAAGGTTGTCTTGCTTTCTTAGCCCATGTAACCGAGAAAAAGTCGGAGGAGAAGCGACTTGAAGATGTTCCTATTGTCCGTGAATTTTCAAGTATTTCCAGGATTTACCGGGACTTCCACCGCACGTCAAGTAGAGTTTCAAATTGACTTAGTGCCCGGAGTCGCACCGATTGCGCGAGCACCGTATCGTTAGCGCCATCCGAATGCAAGAGTTGTCTAATCAATTGCAAGAGCTTCTAGACAAAGGATTCATTAGGCCGAGTTCCTCTCCTTGGGGAGCACCGGTTTTGTTTGTGAAGAAGGATGGATCCTTCCGAATGTGCATAGATTATAGAGAGTTGAACAAGTTAACGGTGAAGAATCGCTATCCACTCCCGCAATTGACGATTTGTTCGATCACCGCAAGGTTCCAAGATTTATTCCAAGATTGATCTTCGATCGGGTTATCATCGACGAGTTCGGGAAGAGGATATTCCGAAAAAGCTTTAGAACACGTTACGGTCATTACGAGTTTCAAGTGATGCCGTTTGGATTGACTAATGCACCGCGGTTTTCATGGATCTCATGAATAGAGTTTGTGTCGCGTACTTGGACAAGTTCGTTATAGTGTTCATCGATCGACATCTTGATCTACTCCAAGAGCAAAGAAGAGCACGAAGAGCATTTAAGGACGATTTTAAGGCTACTTAAGAATGAGAAGTTGTATGCCAAGTTTTCAAGTGTGATTTTGGAACCACAAAGTGCAATTTCTTGGTCACATCATTGATAGTCAAGGACTACAAGTTGATCCCGCAAAGATTGAAGCCGTGAAAGATTGGTCTACTCCAACGAATCCTACGGAAATTCGACAATTTCTAGGACTAGCCGGGTATTACCAAGGTTCATCAAGGTTTTCAAAGATAGCGAGACCTTTGACCAAGTTGACACGAAAAACAAGAAGTACGAGTGGGAAAGAAACAAGAAACTTTCAGTTGTTGAAGCAAAAGCTTTGCGGTACCGATTTTAGCACTACCCGAAGGCATTGAGAACTTTGTTGTATATTGCGACGCTCGCATAAAGGACTTGGGGCTGTTTTAATGCAAAACGAGAAGGTGATAGCATATGCTTCTCGACAACTTAAGACTCATGAGAAGAATTACACCACTCATGATCTCGAGTTAGGAGCCAGTAGTTTTTGCGCTCAAGATTTGGAGACACTACCTCTACTGCAAGTGCACAAGTGTTTACCGACCACAAGAGTTTGCAATATATTCTTGATCAAAGGGAGCTTAATATGAGGCAACGTCGTTGGTTGGAGTTACTCAATGACTATGATTGTGAAATCAAGTATCACCCGGAAAAGCCAATGTTGTGGTGATGCTCTTAGTCGGAAAGAGAGGCCTAAACCATTAAGAGTTCGATCATTGAATGACGATTATTTCTCCTTTACCATCGAAATCCATGAAGCACAAGTCGAAGCACTTAAGGAGAAAACCGACCAAGTGAAAAGCTTTATGGCATGCCCGAAAGCGCAAATGGTTTTGTAAAGAGAGCGGATGGAGTATTATGTTTCAAGGATAGAATGTGGGTTCCATTGTATGGCGGAATACGGAATTGATTATGCATGAGTCGCATAAGTCAAAGTATTCTATTCATCCAGGATCGGATAAGATGTATCAAGATCTTAAGAAGCTTTATTGGTGGCCGAACATGAAAGCGGAGATTGCCACGACGTTAGCAAATGTCTTACATGCTAAGGTAAAAGTCGAATATCGAAGCCTTGTGTTTGCTCCAACAACCGGAAATTCCTCAATGGAAATGGGAACGCATTACTATGGACTTTGTTACGAAACTTCCTAAGACATCGGGAGGTTACGACGCTATTTGGGTAATTGTTGATCGCCTTACCAAGTCAGCCCATTTCATACCGATTAGAGAGACTTATTCCATGGAGCAACTCACTAGACTTTATGTCAAAGAAATAGTCTCGAGGCACGGAGCACCGATTTCTATCATTTCCGACAGAGATAGTCGATTCACTTCAAACTTCTGGAATTCATTGCAAGATTCGTTCGGAACTAGATTAGAGATGAGCACCGCATATCACCCACAAACCGACGGTCAAAGTGAAAGGACCATTCAAACATTAGAAGACATGCTGAGGGCATGTGTGATTGATTTTGAAATGGTTGGGCTAACCATTGCCATTGATTGAATTCTCGTACAACAATAGTTATCACACCAAGATCAAGATGGCACCATTCGAGGCACTCTATGGTCGAAAGTGCCGATCACCGCTTGTTGGGCGGTAGTAGAGATGCACAACTTCTCGGTCCGAGTATGGTACGGAAACAACCGAGAAGATAGTTCAAATTGTGATCGACTCGTAACCGCCAGAGTCGACGGAAAAGTTATCGGATGTTAGACGCAAGGATTTGGAATTTCAAGTGGGTGACAAATTTATGTTGAAAGTATCGCCTTGGAAAGGCGTGGTACGTTCGAAAGCGTGGAAAATTGAATCCGAGATACATTGGACCATTCAAGATTTTGAGCCGAGTTGGTCCGGTAGCTTATCGCCTTGATCTTCCTCCGTAACTCGGTCATGTGCACAACACGCTTCACGCTTCAAACTTGAAGAAGTGCCTTCAGACGAATCGCTCATTATTCCATTGACGGTTCGAAGTTCGACACGACAAACTCAATTTTGTGGAGGAACACAGAGAAATCATGGACCGCGAGGTCAAGCGGTTAAACAGTCGTGTTCCTATTGTGAAAGTTCGTTGGAATTCTCGACGAGGTCCCGAGTTTACTTGGGAGCGGGAAGACCGGATCTGACGCAAGTATCCTCATCTTTTCGCCGACACCGTTAGACCTAATAACGATTGAATTCGTGGACTGAATTCCTTTTTAGATGGGCGAATGTGACAACCCGTACTTTCGGTCATTTCTCGACACCGCTCATGTCTCATTATTTCAACATTTTAGTAAACTTGGTTTACTTGTTTCAAATTCGTAACCTTGGAGGTTTAGCGGCGAATTCATGATCATGACATCACGTACATTTCATATGGACTATGATTAGTCTACATTTCATTGACATCATGTGCATCTCATTAGTACATTCACGACATTTCATTTCACCTTCAACGCGTAATTTTATATTTAATAATCTTTATCGCGTGAGTTTTATTTTGTATATTTAATCCGTTACTTTCAAAAATGATCCCGAGGTATTTTTAAACTTACATCTAGTTCATAAAAACTATATTTTTAGTTT
Organism: Chrysanthemum lavandulifolium; assembly: GCA_022545495.1. Taxonomy (NCBI): domain Eukaryota; kingdom Viridiplantae; phylum Streptophyta; class Magnoliopsida; order Asterales; family Asteraceae; genus Chrysanthemum; species Chrysanthemum lavandulifolium. The sequence goes on from CM040241.1 coordinate 64,101,505, forward strand.
TCCTAGTGTTTCAAATTTATTTGGTATTTTAATCGTTAAAATTAAATTATTACGTCGTTTTCTTAAAAATTATACGATAATTATTTTTATCACTCAATTTTCACAAGGAAAGTATTTTCACAATTTTTATCATCTCAATACAATCTATTTTGATTTACTAAAAACTTACTTGTACCTAAAGACTACCTTTTACCTTACAAGTTACAACTAATTACACATTTTTATTTAACAAGTTTTACACAAATTTATTTATACAAGATTTAAAAAAAAAAAAAAAAAAAAAAAAATGAATTGGAGAGACAACCCCTCCCCAAAAACCGGCCATAGGGGAGGGTGGCCAATAAATGTAGTAAGGTGCATGTTTTTTTTCTAATAATTCAAGTATACTAAAGTCTTACTTCACAAGTAGATTTTCTCATAGTTTCAAGTGTTAAACAAAAACTTTCTCTCTTTTCCTTTGAGTCTTCAAGAACCGGCCACATCAAGAACAACCAAGGGATCAAAATTTTTGGCAAGATCAAGTGTTATTACAACCTAGATTATATCCTTTATATGGTTTTGAAATAAAACCAAGGATATTTAAGTTTAATCCTTGTTACCTACACCTCTTCACTATCACTTGTAAGCATGTTTTATCATTTTCAAGTTTCCTTTTCATTTTCATATGTTTCTTTTCATTTTGGAGCTTATATGCATGTTATGTGATTTATACCATTTATTTCATGATTTATTGAGTTATATAAATATATTGGTCATCCTATAAATATTCCCATGGTACTCTTTGGTCTTGATGGTGATTAGGAACCCATGACACCCTAAGAAGGTGTATGGTAGGATTAGATTAGCTTTGGAGTTGATTTGAAGGGATTAGAATAGGTTTTGTCCGAGAAAACTATTTTCGATAACTATATTTTAGGTTCTGTCCTTGTTTCAATTTCTGAAAAACCTACCGTTGATACGACATTTTGGCCTTGATATTTAGAAAATATACTTTAAAACGAATCCGTGGCCTTGTGAACGGATAAAACGGAGTTATAACGGCCGTGGTGAATTTTTAAAGTTTGACGATTTAATTAAATACTTTTCGAGAAAATTCAGCTTGCGCTTTTAGTTTGTTCGGTCAAAACGAGCCTTAAGCTTCACAAATTATTTCGACTTATCAAAAATATATTAGTTTACTTGATACGAAGCTAAGGACATATTTTACGAGAAAACGGATTTGAAACGACAAATATATGCACGCTTTTATAAAGTTGCCGTAACTATTATTTTCTAAAAATTATATTATTTCTACGATTCAAGTATTTCATTAGTCGTAAGGGCTATGTTTGCGCGCTTTTAACTATGATGCAAAACTTTTGGAACAAATTGTCTTCTAGTAAAATCAAGTTCACCGCCATATTTTTCAAAACAAAAAGCCGTTTGTCAAGCGGAGTCATAGTAAATTATTTACTGGATGTTCAAACTTGGCGAAACTCATTTTCGCACCCAATTAGCAAAACCACCATCTTTAGCCCTTAATATCTTTATGATCGAGACCTTTTGGACGAAAACTCCTGAATGAAACTTTTAGATATCGATGCAAACTTTCCAAAACCGTCGATTTCGTTCTCTAACGATCGACGTAGACCATTTTACGACTACTTTTCCGGAGCCATTTTTGTTGATTTCATGATTTTTCCGACAACATTGTTTTGCGACGAAAAGTGGTAATTTCACCAAAAATCATTATAAAACCATTGTAGGATGACATTTTGACGTAAAAACTTGTAAAGTCATTTTTGAAGGGTCAAGACGTCAAAAGAGTATTTTTCGTCGACGAGTAATATTTTCAAAACCCGTAAATGGTATAAATAACATACCGAAGTGCATGCATAACATTACATTGCAACTCATGACATATCATATCATTGATAATAGGTCCCGTTGACGCATCACATTATAAACCTCGGTGTACTCACTTTTGCCGTTATTCCGGTTTATCCAAGTGAGTTTTCATAGCCCGCTTTACATGCTTTCGATTATTTTCAAACCGGGGAGAATACATTGCACTACATTTTTTTTGTACGATACCAAGTATGTTAAATTCATTACATCGCTTAAGTTACCGCATTTGCCAATTTGAAAGTCCCCATTACTTGAACATGAACCGTTAATCTTTGAAGCGAGGATGAGTGGATAGATCTATCGAGGGTGACGCCCATCCGGTTGGTGAATCCCAACCGAGCAAACGGATGCATTTCATTTGATTACATTACGGAGTTGTCGGCAAACACTCTGCAGGGCATACATTATTGAACAGCCTAGTTTGGGGTCATGGGCTTAGAGCAATTGTAACATTATTTTTACGTGATCGGATTGTCATGCATGGTCTATACTTGTGTAGTCGTATAAAACATTTACATAAACCTATGATTTCTCACCAACATTATTGTTGACGTTTTAGCAATGTATTTTGTAATGGCGAGGCATTCATCATGACATGGTTTAGGGACCTACATTTTGAGTCGCGTCGACTTACATTATGTACATTATGGTACTTTATTGCAAAACATCGTTTGGATTTGTAACATATTTGTATTTTCGCAAACTTTGTAAACCTTTTGGGACCGATGTTGTACTCGATTGTTTTATGAAATATCCAACGATGTGTTTTTAAAGCGACACTTTAGGTCGCTCAATATAACTGTGATGTGGTGCTATGACAACAATCCCGAGAATTCCATTCACCGCAAAATGTAAATTGGGGTGTGACACTATACTTGGTCATTTAACATGATACTTATACCATAGCACCTATACTTGGTCGTTTAACATGATACGTATACCAATGCACCTATACTTGGTCATTTAACATGATACGTATACCAATGCACCTATACGTGGTCGTTTAACATGATACGTATACCAATGCACATATACTTGGTCGTTTAACATGATACGTATACCAATGCACCTATACTTGGTCATTTAACATGATACTTATACCTATGCACCTATACTTGGTCATTTAACATGATACGATACCATAGCACCTATACTTGGTCGTTTAACATGATACGATACCAATGCACCTATACGTGGTCGTTTAACATGATACGATACCAATGCACATATACTTGGTCGTTTAACATGATACGATACCAATGCACCTATACTTGGTCATTTAACATGATACTTATACCAATGCACCTATACTTGGTCATTTAACATGATACGTATACCATAGCACCTATACTTGGTCGTTTAACATAATACGTATACTAATGCACCTATACTTGGTCATTTAACATGATATGTATACCAATACACCTATACTTGGTCATTTAACATGATACGTATACCAATGCACCTATACGTGGTCGTTTAATATGATACGTATACCAATGCACCTATACTTGGTCGTTTAACATAATACGTATACCAATGCACCTATACTTGGTCATTTAACATGATATGTATACCAATACACCTATACTTGGTCATTTAACATGATACGTATACCAATGCACCTATACGTGGTCATTTAATATGATACGTATACCAATGCACCTATACTTGGTCGTTTAACATGATACGTATACCAATGCACCTATACTTGGTCATTTAACATGATACGTATACCAATGCACCTATACTTGGTCATTTAACATGATACGTATACCATAGCACCTATACTTGGTCGTTTAACATGATACGTATACCAATGCACATATACTTGGTCATTTAACATGATACGTATACCAATGCACCTATACTTGGTCATTTAACATGATACGTATACCAATGCACCTATACTTGGTCATTTAACATGATACGTATACCAATGCACCTAAACTTGGTCATTTAACATGATACGTATACCATAGCACCTATACTTGGTCGTTTAACATGATACGTATACCAATGCACCTATACTTGGTCATTTAACATGATCGTATACCATAGCACCTATACTTAGTCGTTTAACATGATACGATACCAATGTACCTATACTTTGTCATTTAACATGATACGATACCAATGCACCTATACTTGGTCATTTAACATGATACGATACCATAGCACCTATACTTTGTCGTTTAACATGATACGATACCAATGCACCTATACTTGGTCATTTAACATGATACGTATACCAATGCACCTATACGTGGTCGTTTAACATGATACGTATACCAATGCACCTATACTTGGTCATTTAACACGATACGTATACCAATGCACCTATACTTGGTTATTTAACATGATACTTATACCATAGCACCTATACTTGGTCGTTTAACATGATACGTATACCAATGCACCTATACTTGGTCATTTAACATGATACGTATACCAATGCACCTATTCGTGGTCGTTTAACATGATACGTATACCAATGCACCTATACTTGGTCGTTTAACATGATACGTATACCAATGCACCTATACTTGGTCATTTAACATGACACGATACCAATGCACCTATACTTGGTCATTTAACATGATCGTATACCATAGCACCTATACTTGGTAATTCCAAAATCCTTTCATTGTTTTCTTGTATCGAGGAATCCTCCTCACAGATGGTATAGGAAGTCTTTCCTAAAAAGGTCACTCGTCAAATCCTAACTTATCGGTTGAGTGAGAGATAAATAACGTAAGCATCTATAGAGTGTTAACAAAAAGAAATGTTTATGCACGATTTATCTGATTATAAAACTTTACTTTTAAATGAGAATTGTTTTAGGAGATTTGAAATGATGCTAGTTACTTTCATGACTTAATTCTTCCTGAATTATACATAGGTGATCAGGCCATGTATAATCAAGGACAAATGATGTGATGCTCGTTTTGTTGAAATGGTATTATGTCCTCCCAAGTTTTGGATGGTATTCAACGTTTTGTTTTGTAAGATAATGGCTCAATGATTTTTCGAGTAATATGAAAATCGTTTATGAGGATATTAAATAGTTGATAAAATGACCGAAACCAATTGATAAGTTGGTAATAAAACAACTTGCGTTAAAACTTTATGAAACAACGTTTCTAAGATGGTGATAAAATAGTTCGAAATAAAATCAAGTGAAATAATTTCATGAAATAGTAGTAGAATAATTTGGAATAAAATTTGTTGGATGGTTTGTAGGATACATAGGAGAACCTTACCGAGTAGTAATAGTCTACTAATTGGTCGAGAATAAAATTGGCCTAACCCCTAGTAAGATAGTGATGTATCGTGGCGAAATGATGGTAAATTGGGCAGTTGGAGTAAGGAATGAAATAAACAAGGTGGTGATTATTGTAGAGATAATATATGATAAAGATTACATTAGCTAGAAGGGTACTTATTATCTGTTCCTGTTGGTGGTCTAATCGTGTTTCAAGTGTAGGAGTAGTAGGCGGTCTAGCAACAATAGCCCTAGAACTCTCACACATCCTCAAACCTATGAGATGGTGTAGTGTCTATAGTCTTAGTGGTAGATGGTAATGGTGTGTCAAATCATGCACGCTTCCCAAGTACAAGTCGTATATGAGTATCGTGTATGAGATGTGATGGTACGGATGGTGCTCAAATAATAATGATGATGAAAATAATGACAATGATGATAATGGAAATCCTTGTGGTGAGTTAAGAAAATAGGTTCATTAGGACTAAGCCTATAAATTCTACCCAATGATATGATCTGTCCCAACTGAGTGATAAAATTTGTCCTGATCCTACAGTGAATCAATAGTGATCGTGATGGTGTAGGTGCAACTTCGACCTCCTAAAAGGTCTCAGTGTCATCATCTGATGTTATCGGTGTTGAGTCAACTGATGTTAAAATTGTGATAGGGAATGACAAGGCATTCTCCATGTCAAAGTGATGCGAGTATAATGGGATGGGTATTTGAAGGCATCTATGTGACAATCGAGTTCGAAAATAAAGCAATTAACTCGTAAAATGTGCGTATAAAACCGCATGTATAGTGACTATGTATTTATGATGAAATGATGAGATGCTATGATGATGTAGTTATAGTCTAGGGTCAATGATGCAACCTAGTTCTCTATAACTTGAAGCTCGATGCCAACTGTCACACCCCAATTTACTGCTTTTGCAATGAATGGAATTCTGGGATTGATTGTCATAGCACCACAATCACAGTTATATTGAACGACCTAAAGTGTCGTTTGGAAAATACATCGCTTGATTTAATAAAATAATCGGAGTTACAACAAAGGTCCCAAAAGTTTACAAAGTTTGGGAAACATAAATATATTACAAGTCCAAACGATGTTTTGAAAGAAAGTGCCATAATGTACAATGATATAAGTCGGCCGTGACTCAAAAGGTGGTTCCTAAACCATGTCATGATGATAATGCCTCGCCATTACGAAAATACATTGCTAAAACGGTCAACAATAATGTTGGTGAGAAATCATAGGTTTATGTAAATGTTTTATACGAGCAAGTATAGATCGGGCATGACAATTATGTCACGTAAAATGTTACGAGCATGACAATTATGTCACGTAAAAATGTTACAATTGCTTTAAGCCCATGACACGAAACGAGACTGTTCATAATGTATGCCCTGAGTGTTTGCCGACAACTCAATAATGTTATTAAATGAGATGCATCCGTATGACTAGTTGGGATTCACCAACCGGATGGAGGCGTCACCTCGATAGATCTATCCACTCACCCTCGCTTCTAAGATTAACGGTTCATGTTCGTAATGGGGACTTTCAATTGGCAATGCGGTAACTTAAGCAATGTAAATGAATTTAACATACTTGGTATCGTAATAAAATGTTGTGCAATGTATTCTCCCGTAGGTTTGAAATGAAGTAAAACTTGAATAAATCGGGCTATGAAAACTCACTTGGTGATAACGCCACACGCGCGTCGTCGGGGTCAAGGAAACTTCCTTTTCTTGAGCAAGTTTTATAACACCCTAGGCAAAGAACCTAATCGTTGTAGTGTAGTAATTAGGGTAAGCCACGGGTATTGATATCGTTCTCTGGGGAATAGGAATGCTAGTAGGGAGTTACTACGCTAAGGTTAAGGTTGAGGAAGATTATTTTTATCTTTTATATTTTATGAAAATGGAAAGGTACGAATCTCGGTATTGGATTTGGGGGTTGGTATTTCTACCGATTACTCTACTATTATCTAATTATCTAAACTAAGGTTGTGGAGTCTATGTCTAATTAATGTGTGCTCGTATGATAGTTTAAAATGTGTTTACTTAGTTTGTATTACTCCTTAATTATCTCCTATTGATGGTTGAGTGTCACGTCTTATTCCTAGTTGCGTTGTGTTTCTAAAGTTGTAGGGTGCGTTTCTCCCAACTCTTTGAACTTACCAAAGGGTCTTGTCTACAAACCACGTAGAGATTATAGACTCCTACTCTAAGGCACTCTTCGGATGGTTTAGACTACAATCACTCGGTAATCATACTCTAGGGTTCACAAAGATGAATCAAGCATTAAATACACAACGAATGACCTATCGCATTACTAGATCATTAATCAACTAAGATAAGAAACAACCAATCAATATTCAATAATTAAGTTTCATACTTCCTAAGCAAACACACAAATAAATTAGCTTGACATGGAGAACATGCAAGCATACACACAAATAATCAAAGACATAATTGAATTAATGAAGCAAAGACTTATCTTGGTGTAAGATAGGGTTAAAACCCTAAAATCTTGTACAAGACACCTTAGGTTCGGTTTTAGGTTTTACCCAAAGACTCTCCACACAAAGACCGAAAAATTCAGATTCTATATATAAGATTACAATTGCGACGGCGTCACCTTATGTTTAGTGACCGCCGTGTCGCCGCCATTAGGGTTTCGTCTTGGCCACGTTAACCTTGCGACGGCGCACCTTATGTCCGTGACCGTCCTCTTCGACTTCGGCGTCGTCGGATCGCATCTAGGCCGTCCCGAGTGGCGACGGCCTACTCTTTCACACTAGACGCCGTCTCTTGAAATCACGAGTTTTGAGTTCGACCGTCACAACAATTCTCCGACGGCGTCGTACATAGAACCCGACGCCGCCGCTTCTACATTCAATGATCGTGAGTGTCGATTTCGACTTTGGCCATTTTCTTCATATATTCGCGCTTTCGTCCAAATAAGTGTCATTTCAGATTTTGCCTTCACGAGACCTAAAAAGTGAAAAGGAGCGATATTAAGCAATAACGGATACAAAAGTGATCAAATAAGGACTTAAACGACCCCTCAAATGGTACCTTTTAAAACCTTATCACTTGGTAAACTGGTGTGATGACAAGAGTGAGTACACTGAGGTATAATGTGATACTTTAACCGGGACCTATTACGAATGATATGATATGTAATGAGTTGCAATGTAATGTTATGCATGCATTTCGTATGTTATTTATACCATTTGCGAGTTTTGAAAATAATACTTATCGTCGAAAAATACTCTTTTGACGTCTTGACCATTCAAAAATCACTTTACAAGTTTTTACGTCAAAATGTCATCCTACAATGGTTTTGTAATGATTTATAATGAAATTTTCACTTTTCATCGTAAAATAAAGTCGTCGGAATTTCATAAAAGTGACAAAAATGACTTCGAAAAACTAGTCGTAAAATGGTGTGCGTCGATCGTTAGGAAACGAACTCGACAGTTTTAGAAAGTTTGTATCAAAATCTAAAAGTTTCAGTTCAGGAGTTTTCGACAATAAGGTCTCGAACATAAAGATAATAAGGGTTAAAGATGGTGATTTTGTCTAATTGTTGTGTAAAAAGTGAGTTTCGCCAATTTTGAGCAACCGTAATTAATTATTAAAACTCCGCTATACAAACGGTTGATTGTTTTGAAAATATGCTCGGTGATCTTGATTTTATTAGAAGACATTTCGTTTCAAAAGTTCCACATCATTGATAAAACATTTCAAACATGGTCGATTCACTACCGTAACACTTGTATCGTAAAAATAATATAGTTTTTCTAAAATAATAGTTACGGAAATTTTATGAAAACGCATATCTTTGTCGTTTCAAATCCGCTTTCTCGTATAATCGTCCTTAGCCCGTATCAAAGTATACTAATATATTTTGACAAGTCGAAATAATTTGTAAAGCTTAAGGCTCGTTTTGACTCGAACAAAGTAAAAACATGTTCTTGAAATTTACGAAAATAATATATTTCGTCATCAAACTTTAAAAATTCATAACTTCTTCGTTATAACTCCGCTTTTATCCGTTCAAGCGACCACGGATTCGTTTTAAAGTATATTTTCTAAATATCAAGGCCAAAAGTCGTGCCTACAGTCGGATTTTCCAGAAAATCAAAACAAGGACAGAACATATTTTATACGTATCGAAAATAGTTTTTCTCGTACTAAACCTATTCTAATCCCTTCAAATCAACTCCAAAGCTAGTCTAATCCTACCATACACCTTCTTAGGGTGTCATGGGTTCCTAAACATCATCAAGACCAAAGTATACCAAGGGGATAATTATAGGATGACCAAATATATATATAACTCTAAAAATCATGTAAAAATGGTATAAACAACATATGTCTTGCATGTTTGCTCCAAAAATGAAGAGATACTTATGAAATGAAAAGGAGATATGAAAAATATAAATGATATGCTTACAAGTATTATGATGAGGTGCAAAGAACCAAGGTTAAACCTAAACACTCTTGGTTTTTATTTCAAAACCTAATAAAGAGTATTATCTAGATTGTTTGTAACACTTGAACTAGAAAAATTTTGATCCCTTGGAGAACCCTTGATGTGGCCGGTTTTATGGAGAGCCAAAAGAGAGAAAATGATTTTTTTTTTTTTTACTACTTGCTAACTATGTGAAAATGAGATACATGAATGAGAATTATACGAGTGAGACTTTATGTAGAGTGAAATTAATAACAATCAAAGACCATGCATCATTTAATGTCACCCCTCCCCCTTGGTCGACCAAGGGGGGAGGAATTTGAGGATATTTATTTATTTATTTATTTATTTATTTTTTATAAACTTGTATAAAATACTTGTGTAATTATTGATAAAATGTATAAGTAAAAGGTAAATGGTAGATTTTTGGTACAAGTAAGTTTTTAATAGATCAAAATAGAATGTAATGAGATAATAAAATTGTAAAATACATTCCTTGTGAAATTTGAGTGATAAAATAATTATCGAGTAATTTTAAGAAAAACGTCGTAATAATATAACTTTAAAGATTTTATACAAAATAAATTTAAAACACTAGGTAAACTCAAAATATAGTTTTATAAACTAAATGTAAGTTTAAAAATACATCGGGATCATTTTTGAAAGTAACGGATTAAATGCTCAAAATAATAACTCACGCGATAACGTTTATTTAATATAAAATTTACGCGTTAAGATAAAATGCAAAGTCATGAATGAACTAATATGATGCAAATGATGTTAATGAAATGTAGACTAAACTTAGTCCATATGAAATGTTCGTGATGATATGATCATGAATTAGCCGCTAAACCATAAAGGTTACGAATTTGGAACACGTAAACCTAGTTTACGATAAATGTTGAAATAGTGAAGTATGAATTGTTTGAAATGACCAAAGTACGGGTTGTCACAGATACGTATACCAATGCACCTATACTTTGTCATTTAACATGATACGTATACCAATGCACCTATACGTGGTCGTTTAACATGATACGTATACCAATGCACCTATACTTGGTCGTTTAACATGATACGTATACCAATGCACCTATACTTGGTCATTTAACATGATACGTATACCAATGCACCTATACTTGGTCATTTAACATGATACGTATACCAATGCACCTATACTTGGTCATTTAACATGATACGTATACCATAGCACCTATACTTGGTCATTTAACATGATACGTATACCAATGCACCTATACTTGGTCATTTAACATAATATCTTATCTTCACAAATTTCTTATCCTTAAAACCATAATATCTTATCTTCACAAATTTCTACCATATCTTATCTTCACACAAATTTCAAAACCTGAGATGGAGCAATTTAATCCTTTTATGTGTTCTTGTGGAGCTGGAAATATAAAATTAAGAACATCATATAGAGATTATTCTTCTGGACGACAATATTATTCATGTCCTATGTCAAAGGTGAACAATCATACATTTCCTATATATGTAAATATACAAATAATTAGGTTGTAATATCTTATAATTTTTTATTATGTAACCCGAGAAAAGATAATGGATGCGGATATTTTATGTGGAAGGAAGCATTTGACAAGTACTTAAGAACAATCTACGCACCAACAGTGCTCGAGCTACCATGAAAAGATCTTAGGATAAGCTTCTTTGAAACACAAAAACAAGTGCTAGAGACAAGAATAAGGTTGCTTGATGCCAAACTTGAAATGGCAACGATTCCTGACGACCATGCATGTCAGTCGGATGCATTACTTCGTGAGTTGTTAGGTGACATGGAAAATCTTCGTATGTAGTAGTAGTAGTAGTAGTTGTTGTTGTTGTTGTTGTTGTTGTTGTTGTTGTTGTTGTTGTTGTTGTTGTTGTAGTTGTTGTTGTTGTTCTTGTTGTTGCTAATCAAAGTAGAAGTAGTTCTTGTAGTTGCTATTGTTGATGTTGTTATTGTTCTTGTAGTATACCAATGCACCTATACTTGGTCGTTTAACATGATACGTATATCGATGCACCTATACTTGGTCATTTAACATGATACGTATACCAATGCACCTATATGTGGTCATTTAACATGATACGTATACCAATGCACCTATACTTGGTCATTTAACATGATACGTATACCAATGCACCTATACTTGGTCGTTTAACATGATACGTATACCAATGCACCTATACTTGGTCATTTAACATGATACGTATACCATAGCACCTATACTTGGTCGTTTAACATGATACGTATACCAATGCACCTATACTTGGTCATTTAACATGTTACGTATACCAATGCACCTATACGTGGTCGTTTAACATGATACGTATACCAATGCACCTATACTTGGTCGTTTAACATGAAACGTATACCAATGCACCTATACTTGGTCATTTAACATGATACGTATACCAATGCACCTATACTTGGTCATTTAACATGATACGTATACCAATGCACCTATACTTGGTCATTTAACATGATACGTATACCAATGCACCTATACTTGGTCATTTAACATGATACGTATACCATAGCACCTATACTTGGTCGTTTAACATGATACGTATAGCAATGCACCTATACTTGGTCATTTAACATAATATCTTATCTTCACAAATTTCTTATCCTTAAAACCATAATATCTTATCTTCAAAAATTTCTGCCATATCTTATCTTCACACAAATTTCAAAACCTGAGATGGAGCAATTTAATCCTTTTATGTGTTCTTGTGGAGCTGGAAATATAAAATTAAGAACATCATATAGAGATTATTCATCTGGACGACAATATTATTCATGTCCTCTGTCAAACGTGAACAATCATACATTTCCTATATATGTAAATATACGAATAATTGGGTTGTAATATCTTATAATTTTGTTATTATGTAATTGACCCGTAAAAGATAATGGATGCGGATATTTTATGTGGAAGGATGCATTTGACAAGTACTTAAGAACAATCTACGCACCAACAGTGCTCGAGCTACCATGAAAAAGATCTTAGGATAAGCTTGTTGAAACACAAAAACATGTCTTGGAGACAAGAATAAGGGTTCTTGATGCCAAAATTGAAATGGCAACGATTCCTGACGACCACGCATGTCAGTCGGATGCATTACTTCGTGAGTTGTTAGGTGACATGGAAAATCTTCGTATGTAGTAGTAGTAGTAGTTGTTGTTGTTGTTGTTGTTGTTGTTGCTGTTGTTGTTGCTGTTGTTGTTCTTGTTGTTGTAGTTGTAGTTGTTGTTGTTCTTGTTGTTGCCAATCAAAGTAGTAGTTATTCTTGTAGTTGCTGTTGTTGATGTTGTTGTTGTTCTTGTAGTATACCAATGCACCTATACTTGGTAGTTTAACATGATACGTATACCAATGCACCTATACTTGGTCATTTAACATGATACGTATACCAATGCAACTATACGTGGTTGTTTAACATGATACGTATGCCAATGCACCTATACTTGGTCGTTTAACATGATACGTATACCAATGCACCTATACTTGGTCATTTAACATGATACTTATACCAATGCACCTATACTAAGTCATTTAACATGATACGTATACCATAGCATCTATACTTGGTCGTTTAACATGATACGTATACCAATGCACCTATACTTGGTCATTTAACATGATACATATACCAATGCACTTATACGTGGTCGTTTAACATGATACGTATACCAATGCACCTATCCTTGGTCATTTAACATGATACGTATACTAATGCACCTATACGTGGTCGTTTAACATGATACGTATACCAATGCACCTATACTTGGTCGTTTAACATGATACGTATACCAATGCACCTATACTTGGTCATTTAACCTGATACATATACCAATGCACCTATACTTGGTCATTTAACATGATACATATACCATACCACCTATACTTGGTCGTTTAACAAGATACGTATACCAATGCACCTATACTTGGTCATTTAACATGATACGTATACCAATGCACCTATACTTGGTCATTTAACATGATACCTATGCCAATGCACCTATACTTGGTCATTTAACATGATACGTATACCATAGCACCTATACTTGGTCGTTTAACATGATACGTATACCAATGCACCTATACTTGGTCATTTAAAATGATACGTATACCATAGCACCTATACTTGGTCGTTTAACATGATACGTATACCAATGCACCTATACTTGGTCATTTAACATGATACGTATACCAATGCACCTATACGTGGTTGTTTAACATGATACGTATACCAATTCACCTATACTTGTTCATTTAACATGATACGTATACCAATGCACCTATACTTGGTCGTTTAACATGATACGTATACCAATGCACCTATCGTGGTCATTTAACATGATACGTATACCAATGCACCTATACTTGGTTATTTAACATGATCGTATACCAATGCACCTATACGTGGTCGTTTAACATGATACGATATACCAATGCACCTATACTTGGTCGTTTAACATGATCGTATACCAATGCACCTATACTTGGTCATTAAACATGATACGTATACCATAGCACATATACTTGGTCGTTTAACATGATACGTATACCAATGCACCTATACTTGGTCATTTAACATGATCGTATACCAATGCACCTATACGTGGTCGTTTAACATGATCGTATACCAATGCACCTATACTTGGTCGTTTAACATGATCGTATACCAATGCACCTATACTTGGTCATTTAACATGATACGATACCAATGCACCTATACTTGGTCATTTAACATGATACGTATATCAATGCACCTATACTTGGTCATTTAACATGATACGTATACCAATGCACCTATACTTGGTCATTTAACATGATACGTATACCATAGCACCTATACTTGGTCGTTTAACATGATACCTATACCAATGCACCTATACTTGGTCATTTAAAATGATACGTATACCATTGCACGTATACTTGGTCGTTTAACATGATACGTATACCAATGCACCTATACTTGGTCATTTAACATGATACGTATACCAATGCACCTATACTTGGTCATTTAACATGATACGTATACCATAGCACCTATACTTAGTCGTTTAACATGATACGTATACCAATGCACCTATACTTGGTCATTTAACATGATACGTAAACCAATGCACCTATACTTGGTCATTTAACATGATACCTATGCAAATGCACCTATATTTGGTCATTTAACATGATACGTATACCATAGCACCTATACTTGGTCGTTTAACATGATACGTATACCAATGCACCTATACTTGGTCATTTAAAATGATACGTATACCATAGCACCTATACTTGGTCGTTTAACATGATACGTATACCAATGCACCTATACTTGGTCATTTAACATGATACGTATACCAATGCACCTATACGTGGTTGTTTAACATGATACGTATACCAATTCACCTATACTTGTTCATTTAACATGATACGTATACCAATGCACCTATACTTGGTCGTTTAACATGATACGTATACCAATGCACCTATACGTGGTCGTTTAACATGATACGTATACCAATGCACCTATACTTGGTTATTTAACATGATACGTATACCAATGCACCTATACGTGGTCGTTTAACATGATACGTATACCAATGCACCTATACTTGGTCGTTTAACATGATACGTATACCAATGCACCTATACTTGGTCATTTAACATGATACGTATACCATAGCACATATACTTGGTTGTTTAACATGATCGATACCAATGCACCTATACTTGGTCATTTAACATGATCGTATACCAATGCACCTATACGTGGTCGTTTAACATGATCGATACCAATGCACCTATACTTGGTCGTTTAACATGATCGTATACCAATGCACCTATACTTGGTCATTTAACATGATACGTATACCAATGCACCTATACTTGGTCATTTAACATGATACGTATATCAATGCACCTATACTTGGTCATTTAACATGATACGTATACCAACGCACCTATACTTGGTCATTTAACATGATACGTATACCATAGCACCTATACTTGGTCATTTAACATGATACCTATACCAATGCACCTATACTTGGTCATTTAAAATGATACGTATACCATTGCACGTATACTTGGTCGTTTAACATGATACGTATACCAATGCACCTATACTTGGTCATTTAACATGATACGTATACCAATGCACCTATACTTGGTCATTTAACATGATACGTATACCATAGCACCTATACTTAGTCGTTTAACATGATACGTATACCAATGCACCTATACTTGGTCATTTAACATGATACGTATACCAATGCACCTATACTTGGTCATTTAACATGATACGTATACCATAGCACCTATACTTTGTCGTTTAACATGATACGTATACCAATGCACCTATACTTGGTCATTTAACATGATACGTATACCAATGCACCTATACGTGGTCGTTTAACATGATACGTATACCAATGCACCTATACTTGGTCATTTAACATGATACGTATACCAATGCACCTATACGTGGTCGTTTAACATGATACGTATACCGTGCAACCTAAGTTAAAAGTAATTAGATTAGTTTTATAATTTTTAGCTTAAATTTAATTATATAATTTTATAATATATTATTAGTTCTAATTATTTAAAATGATAGTTTTAATTTAATAATTAAACCTTTCCGGGACATGTCCCCAGGAAAGTATTAACATAAAATTTCATTTTCCTCTACCTTTTGCTTTATCCCGCCATCATTTTCTCCGTGGACTTGTCCTCGACAAAAGTGTCGCAAGAAGAAATAAAACTTTCGTGGGAGTTGTCCCGTGAAAGATGAAAGGAATATTAACCTCAATTATTAATGATCTGGTCTCACTCGGAAAAAAAAAAAAAAAAAAAAAGCGAAAACCCTCGTCTTCCTCCTCTCAACTCACCACCACAGACCACCGCTACTCTCACACCACCACCACCACCACTGCTACTCTCACACCACCACCACCACCACTGCGTTGTCTTCCTCCTCTCAACTCACCACCATAGCACCTATCTGATGCACTTCACTGCACCACCTCCATTGCTACTCTCAACCCTCTCATTGTTTAATTCTTTTCTCAAACCTCTCATTGTTTAATTCTTTTCTCAAACCCTCTCATTGTTTAATTCTTTCTCTTCCCTCTACTCTCACAACATCCGAGACCGAGACCAGGTACACATTTTTTTTTTAATTTTGCTAATTTTTAATTTTTAATTTATAATTTTTGTAGCTTCATCGTCATAACGTGCAACTCTTGTTTAATTTTTAATTTATAATTTTTTTGTTTATTTTTTTTGGTACAGTAGTTGTGGTGTGACCAACCCGAGACCACAACCGTGAGCCGAGACCAAAAGGTATGTTTATTATTTTTTTGTTTATTTTTTTTAGCGGGGACATGTCACCGGCAAAAGTTTATAGCTCCCTATTTTTGAATGTATATGTATTTTTTTAGCTTCCTGTTAATATGAGTAGGGTATGCAAAATTTATAGTTATTGTTGTTGATGAGTGTCTAAATACTCATCATTTTTATACCTTTTTGACTGCAAAAACATCTGAAAACACTCAGAAACGCATCAAAATGATAAGAATATCACAAATAAGTGTTTTATGTGTTTTAAATGCAAAATATCAAAATCGGATGAAAACGTATCAAGTTTGCATAATTGGCGCTTTAGTCCCCAAGTTTCAAAAGTTGTCAAAATCAGTCCACAGTAATTCAAAACTTGTAAAATGTCATTTAAGGTCCATGGGATTCAAAAGTTGTCAAAATAAACCCTTTAAAGTTTAAAATTTACAAAATGACAACTTTAGTCCTTAAACTTTGAAAAAGGTCAAAAATAGTCCTTGGTGAATTTAAAAATGAAAATAATCAAATATAATCCTTGTACTATTCATAAATGACAAAATTGGTCCTTATGATAAGTTTTGAGAAAATTACAAGTTAGGCCCTTAAAGTTTCAAAATTGACAGATTTGGTCCTTTGACTTATAAAAATGAAACTTTATGCAATATTGGTCCTTGTACTAATGAAACTTGGCGAGATTAGTCCTTGGAAAAACTTTGGAAACTTGTCAAATTCGGCCTTAACTTTGCAAAATTACAAGTTTAGTCCTTGTGTATTAAATAAACCAACCGGACCTTTGTTATTTAACCCAAGTCCAAAACAAACCCACCGGCCAAAACCAACCCAAGCCCAACCCCCGTTTTATTAATACTCGGTCAAATAGTCAAAATCCCGCCCAAACCAGAAACACTGCTTCTCCTTCTCACCCTCCCCTGCAACCCAATACCAGGTGGTTTTCACCACCTTTCCACCTCACCACTACCCTTACCCACTCTTCCCCAGCTGTCCCTCCACCTCTACATACAACCAAACCCCATTAAATGCAAACAACCAACTAAAACCATTTTTCCCGCCAAAATGACATATGGCAATTCTGATGAATTCAATGGCTGAGATGAAGTGGGAAAGTATCAGAGGTCGACAAAGAACCTAAAGAAGTCAATAAATAAGGATGAGAAGCAAGAAAGAAGACCAAGTAGTGTAATTTTAGTTTAGGTAGTGTCGAAATAATTACTTTTTGAATTCCAGTGTATTAATTAGCTTTTAAGCTTTATATTTCATGTTCTTATTGTCTAATAACACTTTTGTAAACCTCAATTTCAAGTTTTCAATTTCCTTTCATGTTTATGCAAATTCCCTTGTTAAAATTCTTAAAATATTCGAATATTGTTATTAGTTTTTGCTAAGGAATATCAAGCTCATATAAGCTCTCATATAAGCTTTAACAAGCTCAGTTTAGCTTATTACTTACTCAGAAACTCACTTACTCCAATTTTACTCTCAAAATTATCTTGGTCAACAAAAGTCAAAGGGGGAGGAAATTTGTTCTTGGATATTGGAATAAGCACGGAAATGCTTGTAGAGACCTTTGAACTTGTTCAAACATTATTCGATGTAAATTAAGGTTAACAGTTTGATTTCTTTAATCTTCAATTCTTAGCATAAAATTAGCTTAAATAGAATCATTGGTTAATTGCTTTCAATATTGTTTAGTTATGTTTGTATCGATCTTAATTTAGTTAGTGATAGTCAGTTTAATGATTAAATGGCTTGAACAATTCCATTGCTTAGTCAAAATTCAGTTTAGCCATTATAAAGGACTGTTTGGATTTGATGAGTTAATTAGGATAGAGACCAGTGGTGTTGTTATTTATTGTTGTTCTAAGTCCCAATAGGTCATAACAACTCAATGCAGTCACAAAAACCAGTCCTCATTACATTAAAAGTCAAAATTGCATTCCAACTGTTCTTACTTCCATTTCTGTGCATATCAGTTGCTCATATTAAGCATATTGGTTTTAAAGTAGTTAAGTTAGCTTGCACTAGTTCTATTTTACCATAAAACATCATATTAAGTCAGTCATTTGGATTCAAAGTTCAATAAAGTCAAAATATGATTTCTGTGTTCAAAGTCAATAGTTGAAAATTCCAGTTTTTACAAAACTTTGTTGAAGTTTCATTGGTTCATTTCTTCATCAAAATCTTTAAACTTGGTTATTTGCAAGATCGGTTGGTCTAGTTTAGAAATCTAGCTTTGTTTTCCTTTTATTAAGCTCCTATAAGCTTTTTATCGACCGAAAAGGCCTCAAATGCCTGCACACTCGGTGTATGCAGGCATCTTGTCGACTTTTGCACAAGCTTTAATTAAGCTTGTGAGGAGCTGAGACTTGGCACATGTGTAGTCTTCTAGGTGATCTTTAGGTCCCTATATCTGCTTTCCTTTTAGCTTATTTGTTTAGCTTTGTGCATTAGCTTAAAGTAGCTCACCTAATAACCTGTTTTGCTTAAATAATCTCATAAGCTCAAATCTAGTTTAAGCTTATTTAGTAATCAAGAGTACTGTTAATTAGTTAAGATAGACTTAATTTAGCATTACCTAGCTTCTGTGTTCATTTGGTACTCTGTGGTGGCTTTTGGCTTATTTTCAAGTGCTTATTACTTAAGCAGTTCCACTGCAGTTGCATTTTCCTCCACACTAGCATGTGTTTTTATATTTTTCTTAGACTTAGAATAATATTTTAGTATTTTCCTAAAATTTTCATAATTTTACGCCAATTGCTTGATATTTTTCTTATTTTAAACTAGTTTTTAATCCTTTTAAATAGCTTTTAATACAAATAAATCGAAAAAGTTTAAAAAAATATGTTTTCAATTTTCCTAGATTAAGATAAATATAAAAAGCCAAAAAAATATTTTTCCATAATTTTCTTGGTTTAAATAGTATTTTCTAGCATTTTAATTAGTTTTAAATAGTATTAAATTAATAATAAATACATATAAAGTGTAAAAAATATATTTTCAGTTTTAAAATTAGTTTTATAATATTTTAGATTTTTCTAAGTTATAATTTTATTTTTCTAGGTTAATTTTATATTTTCTTGTATTTAAGTGCATTTTAAATACTTAATAAATAGTTTTTAATTAATAATAATTAAATAAATAGTTTTAAAAATAATTTTATTTTTCCAATAATTTTCTTTTATTATTAGGATTGTAAAAATATCATTTTCATATTTGTAGGCCTTTTATTTCTTAAAACTCACGTTTTATTTTGTACGTTTACGTAATTTTATTTAAACGTACGTTTTAGGTTTTAAACGTTCATCGATTTTAAAAATAGTGATAGCGTTTATTAAATATATTTTAGTTTTTTGTTTAATTTTCTTTAATTTGCATTTAACCCCCTGTAATTTACAAACTTTTTCTTTAGGTATAAATATCTCAAAATCCTTACTGATCACTATCCTTAGTGATTATTCGACATCTGTCTGTGTTAAACACCATTCATCCTCCGTGGGACTTAACGACCCAGGAATCCACTATATTCCTCTGATCTTAATTGCATTGGTGTCTGAGCTGTTTGAAGTTTGTTACGGTTAGCCATTCACAAGTGGTTAGCTTGAGTGATAAAACTTGACGGTTTGGAGGCGAATCAAATTTTAGGCGCCACGCCGGGAGGTCAGAAGCGTGTTTTAAGCGCTTTCATCCATTCTTGCACATATACCACCTTTTGTTAATAGTTTTTTAAATCAAAAGTTCATTAACACTTTTCCTAAAGTGTTAACAACACCAAAAATATTTTCATTCTTTGTTTTTACAAATGTTTATCCAAAAATCCAAAAATATTCATCTTTACCCTCTTACCCTTTTGATTCTTTATCCCTTTACCCTCTATCCATTTGATTCGACTTCTTCTATTCTCATGGAATCTCTCGACTACGACGATTCGGAGCGAAGTTGAAAAACTTCATCCTTTATCACAAATGTCAAGAATTGTGTTGTTCGTGATGATCCATTAATTCGTAGGGATATGGAACGAGAAACCGGGGTGACAAAGGACCGGTACTTTCCTCGATAATGGAGGTGCTTAATCGTCCAACCTACGGTTATCCAAAGATCTAACCCCTCAATTGCTCCTAAGCCGTCAAAAATTGATCCTAAACTTTCACAATTTACTGTTAAACGCAAACATGCGAAATTTAGACCGGTGACTAGCAAGAATGACTTGCCTAATCTTCACGTTTCTCAAGAACCGTAACCGGAGACCATAACGGAAGTGGTGGAAATTGCTAGCTCGAGAGCACACCACTTGTCCCACCTCCGGATTTTTCAAAATGTTCTTCGAGTCTTAATAGTCATTCGGATCACCATGTTGGTTTTGTTGATTCTTTGAATGAACCGATTCCTTCTCATAACTTTCAAATGGAATCGTTTATTCCTTGTGTCGGTTGTGGTGAGCCTCTTTTGGTTCACCATGTCATTTGTGTATGTGTGTACAGTGTGTGGTAATGATATTCGAACGGAGTTGTTTGTTTTGTGGTTCGAGGAATTCATTTGATTATGATCCTAATCCGAACTCATTTAACGACCCTCAAATTTTTCCAACTACCCACCACAAATTCGACTTATCTTCATATAATCAACATAATCTTTGTGAATTTTGTGGAGGTCCTCACCAAGGATTTGAGTGTCAATCCGAAACACGTTTGTCTATGAACAGTTTTCGGTGATGCTCGAACTTTGGTTATGACCAATATCCATATGATTCACCAATCCGTGCTCAGCTTTTCTTGTTGAGAACTGTGGAGGTCCCCATTTCACTCGATTGTCAAACAGGAATCCATTTCCTTGTAACAATTACGACTATCCATATCACGACCAACCTCTACAGTGCCAAATGACTCAAACTCCTCGATAAACCCAACAAGACACTTATCTAGAGCTTCGAGTCGGTAAAGAGAACCGAGGAGTTGAGTAAAACAAGATTTCATAATGTTCCCGCTTTTCTTGTGTATATTGTGGGGTCCTCATGATGATTATCAATGTCAACCTTCCGGTTTGACAAATCTCTACTCCCACAATGTCCCGTCATTCAAAATTCACATGAGAAATCCATGGAAGAATTGCTAGGCAAGAAGCAGTCGCTAAAATAAATTCCCAAATTGCCTTTGAAAAATCTATTAGGAATCAATTGCAAAAGAAAAGCAAATGATCTAGCTCTCAATTTCATTTTATTCTCGATGACGGTGATGATGAGGATGCACTTGGTATCCTACAATTTTATAAAGATTCATCAAGTTCATCGGTTGATATCCCATCGAGTTGAGATTCATTCTCAAACAACCGCTATCACACCAAGCTCCCACTCACTCTCTCGAACATGGGGTCGAGCATCTTGACACTGTTCTCGAAAAGGAATCGGACGAATTCATAAAGTCTAGTGTTGAGGACCTTGTTCCAATCCCGAGAGAGTCACAGGAACTTTGACCATATGTGTGATACCCTTCCCTCTTGAGTGTTCAAAAGATCATTTGAGACTTTCTCTGATCTTAGCAACGATTATGCTTCCTATGAAAACATTGAGTATGTTGAGACATCACTCCAGAATCCTCTTCTTGAGGAGTTCACCGATGAACTCGCTCACATCAATCCACTTTCATCAAAAAGTGATGATGATATCTTTGATTTCAAGCCGACCTAGGAGAAATTGAAAGTCTCCTTTATAATGATCGTTCACTCACTTCTCACCCTAACAAATCAATAGAGAATATTGATCACTTTGTTCCCGAAACATTCAAAGCTACTTTCACCAATCCTCTATTTGAATTGAATCAATTCACTTGGATTTCTAACAATCCAATCTTTGACGAGGATAGTGATGAGCCCACAATGGAACAAGAGTTCACAAACTCACTTCATGTGAATGATTCTCTTTACGAGGAGTTCTCCTTTGAACTCACTCATATCATATCTCCACCGAGTATGATAACTTCCACTTTGATCTAGACATAAATGATCTTTGTGTTCCGAGGAAATGTTCTCACCATGAGAACTTGCTTGATATCAAAATCCCATCCCTCCCACCCGAATATGTCTTGATCAAATGAGATTAAATGATGAGATTCATGATCCGTAAATCATGAATTCCCTTCCGATAATTATGAGTTAGTCATGATTTTTATCATGATTTTCTTTCTTTTCTTCACATATGGTGTGACTTCTCGTTCCCTTTTCTCCTTCAGGAATGAAGACACTATTTTTGATCCCGACATTTTCATTTATCATTTTTGAGCCGGTTCTATCTATATCTCATCGGTGTGGAACTTTCACATGCTTCAATGTTTATACAAACATCTTGAATGAAAGTCCGATGGAGATTGTCTCTTCCACTTACTTCCCCATGAACCATTTAATTCGGGGTCGAGTCAAGCTAGCGACTCGGTAATCAAAAATAGTAGTAGCATGGGTTTTCACCCGTGTGTACCACCTTAGTATGGGGGAGATGCCCCACATGTTGTATAGAGATCTTAAAAAAAAAAAATGAATGAAAATTGTAAATATTAAAAAAGAGAATAATTGTTGTGTTTCTACACTTAGCTAGTAATGTTATCTTTTTACGTTATAAGTTTCGGCATAACAGTAGGTACTTTGAATATTGAGGACAATATTCATTTCTAAGTGTGGGGAAATTCGCTAATTTGATCATAAATGTACCCTTTAGTCCCTTTTCCCCAAAATGGCCAAATTTTAAAATTTTTTAGTGGAAGTACTATGTACTAAACACAACAAATGGTAATCAATCCACCATGTCTAACCCACATAAGGATGGCTAATCCAGAGCAAACGGCTCTTGGTAAAGATATCTCAAATCCGTTGACGGCTTGCAATTTGCCCAAAATTGTATGGTGTTCATTTCACCATATCTTTAACTAGTGAAAAGTTGGCTAGCCGACAAGTTTATGGCTTGTGGTAAAGGCGTTGGAAATCCATAATTTTAATCGGCTCACCAAAGATAATATTGATAATTTATCTAAGAGTTGGCTAGTCCGAAGCAAACGGCTCGGTAAAGACAAATCAAATCCGTTCTGACTTATGATTTGCTCAAAATCATTTGGTTATCATTGTACCAAGGTTCTTACTTGAACCAAAACATTTGGCTACTCCGAAGTAATGGCTTTTGGTAAAGAGATAAAATCTATTAATTTTCTCAAATCATTGCTAGGGACTAGCAATATCTTAGTGTGGGGGATTGATGAGTGTCTAAATACTCATCATTTTATACCTTTTAGATCAAAAACATCCGAAAACACTCGAAATACATCAAATGATAAGAATATCACAAATAAGTGTTTTATGTGTTTTAAATGCAAAATATCAAAATCGGATGAAAACGATCAAGTTTGCATAATTGGCGCTTTAGTCCCCCAAGTTTCAAAAGTTGTCAAAATCGGTCCACAGTAATTCAAAACTTGTAAAATGTCATTTAAGGTCCATGGGATTCAAAAGTTGTCAAAATAAACCCTCTAAAGTTTAAAATTTACAAAATGACAACTTTAGTCCTTAAACTTTGAAAAGGTCAAAATAGTCCTTGGTGAATTTAAAATGAAAATAATCAAATATAATCCTTGTACTATTCATAAATGACAAAATTGGTCCTTATGATAAGTTTTGAGAAAATTACAAGTTAGGCCCTTAAAGTTTCAAAATTGACAGATTTGGTCCTTTGACTTATAAAAATGAAACTTTATGCAATATTGGTCCTTGTACTAATGAAACTTGGCAGGATTAGTCCTTGGAATAACTTTGGAAACTTGTCAAATTCGGCCTTAACTTTGCAAGAATTACAAGTTTAGTCCTTGTGTATTAAATAAACTAACCGGACCCTTTGTTATTTAACCCAAGTCCAAAACAAACCCAGCTGGCCCAAAACCAACCCAAGCCCAACCCCCGTTTTATTAATACTCGGTCAAATAGTCAAAATCCCGCCCAAACCAGAAACACTGCTTCTCCTTCTCACCCTCCCCTGCAACCCAATACCAGGTGGTTTTCACCACCTTTCCACCTCACCACTACCCTTACCCACTCTTCCCCAGCTGTCCCTC
This sequence comes from Chrysanthemum lavandulifolium, assembly GCA_022545495.1. Lineage (NCBI taxonomy): Eukaryota > Viridiplantae > Streptophyta > Magnoliopsida > Asterales > Asteraceae > Chrysanthemum > Chrysanthemum lavandulifolium. The sequence continues at coordinate 64,126,619 of CM040241.1, forward strand.
CACCTCTACATACAACCAAACCCCATTAAATGCAAACAACCAACTAAAACCATTTTTCCCGCCAAAATGACATATGGCAATTCTGATGAATTCAATGGCTGAGATGAAGTGGGAAAGTATCAGAGGTCGACAAAGAACCTAAAGAAGTCAATAAATAAGGATGAGAAGCAAGAAAGAAGACCAAGTAGTGTAATTTTAGTTTAGGTAGTGTCGAAATAATTACTTTTTGAATTCCATTTTAATTAGCTTTTAAGCTTTATATTTCATGTTCTTATTGTCTAATAACACTTTTGTAAACCTCAGTTTCAAGTTTTCAATTTCCTTTCATGTTTATGCAAATTCCCTTGTTAAAATTCTTAAAATATTCGAATATTGTTATTAGTTTTTGCTAAGGAATATCAAGCTCATATAAGCTTTAACAAGCTCAGTTTAGCTTATTACTTACTCAGAAACTCACTTACTCCAATTTTACTCTCAAAATTATCTTGGTCAACAAAAGTCAAAGGGGGAGGAAATTTGTTCTTGGATATTGGAATAAGCCTGGAAATGCTTGTAGGAGACCTTTGAACTTGTTCAAACCTTATTCAGACAGAAATTAAGGTTAACAGTTTGATTTCTTTAATCTTCAATTCTTAGCATAAAATTAGCTTAAATAGAATCTGTTGGTTAATTGCTTTCAATATTGTTTAGTTATGTTTGTATCAGTCTTAATTTAGTTAGTGATAGTCAGTTTAATGATTAAATGGCTTGAACAATTCCATTGCTTAGTCAAAATTCAGTTTAGCCATTATAAAGGACTGTTTGGATTTGATGAGTTAATTAGGATAGAGACCAGTGGTGTTGTTATTTATTGTTGTTCTAAGTCCCAATAGGTCATAAAAACTCGGTCACGATCAAAAAACAGATCCTCATTACATTAAAAGTCAAAATTGCATTCCATCTGTTCTTACTTCCATTTCTGTGCATATCAGTTGCTCATATTAAGCATATTGGTTTTAAAGTAGTTAAGTTAGCTTGCACTAGTTCTATTTTACCATAAAACATCATATTAAGTCAGTCATTTGGAATCAAAGTTCAATAAAGTCAAAATATGATTTCTGTGTTCAAAGTCAATAGTTGAAAAATCCAGTTTTTACAAAACTTTGTTGAAGTTTCATTGGTTCATTTCTTCATCAAAATCTCTGAAACTTGGTTATTTGCAAGATCAGTTGGTCTAGTTTAGAAATCTCAGTTTTGTTTTCCTTTTATTAAGCTCCTATAAGCTTTTTATCAGCTTCCGAAAAGGCCTCAAATGCCCTGTGCACACTCAGTGTATGCACAGGCATCTTGCAGCCTTTGCACAAGCTTTAATTAAGCTTGTGAGGAGCTGAGACTTGGCACATGTGTAGTCTTCTAGGTGATCTTTAGGTCCCTATATCTGTTTTTCCTTTTAGCTTATTTGTTTAGCCTGTGCATTAGCTTAAAGTAGCTCACCTAATAACTGTTTTGCTTAAAATAATCTCATAAGCTCAAATCTAGTTTAAGCTTATTTAGTAATCAAGAGTACTGTTAATTAGTTAAGATAGACTTAATTTAGCATTACCTAGCTTCTGTGTTCATTTGGTACTCTGTGGTGGCTTTTGGCTTATTTTCAAGTGCTTATTACTTAAGCAGTTCCACTGCAGTTGCATTTTCCTCCACACTAGCATATGTTTTTATATTTTTCTTAGACTTAGAATAATATTTTAGTATTTTCCTAAAATTTTCATAATTTTCTGCCACTGTTTGATATTTTTCTTATTTTAAACTAGTTTTTAATCCTTTTTAAATAGCTTTTAATACAAATAAATCAGAAAAAGTTTAAAAAAATATGTTTTCAATTTTCCTAGATTAAGATAAATATAAAAAGCCAAAAAAATATTTTTCCATAATTTTCTTGGTTTAAATAGTATTTTCTAGCATTTTAATTAGTTTTAAATAGTATTAAATTAATAATAAATACATATAAAGTGTAAAAAATATATTTTCAGTTTTAAAATTAGTTTTATAATATTTTAGATTTTTATAAGTTATAATTTCATTTTTCTAGGTTAATTTTATATTTTCTTGTATTTAAGTGCATTTTAAATACTTAATAAATAGTTTTTAATTAATAATAATTAAATAAATAGTTTTAAAAATAATTTTCTTTTTCCAATAATTTTATTTTATTATTAGGATTGTAAAATATCATTTTCATATTTGTAGGCCTTTTATTTCTTAAAACTCACGTTTTATTTTGTACGCTTACGTAATTTTATTTAAACGTCGTTTTAGGTTTTAAACGCTCATCGATTTTAAAAATAGTGATAGCGTTTATTTAATATATTTTAGTTTTTTTATTTTTCTTTAATTTGCATTTAAGCCCTGTAATTTACAAACTTTTTCTTTAGGTATAAATATCTCAAAATCCTTATCGATCACTATCCTTAGTGATTATTCGACATCTGTCTGTTTAAACACCATTCATCCTCCGTGGGACTTAACGACCCAGAATCCACTATATTCCTCCGATCTTAATTGCATTGGTGTCTGAGCTGTTTGAAGTTTGTTACGGTTAGCCATTCACAAGTGGTTAGCTTGAGTGATAAAACTTGACGGTTTGGAGGCGAATCAGCTGTTAATATGAGTAGGGTATGCAAAATTTTGTTATTATGTAATAGCCCAGTTTTATACTTTGTAGGCTAGATAATTCATCATACTTCAATAAGAAGCCAGAGAGAGGCTGTATATATGAGTTTGCAATATCAAGATTCCTTATAAATTAATGTAAAGAAGTAGTTTATTCCACGCAATCTTATCAAATGATAAAGTCCGTATTCATTCATGGTATATATAACAATCATTAGTTGATCTTTTTAAGTTTTTAGCTGGGAACCTTGAGCTGTATTTCATGACCTAGATGAGTTTCCTAGTCTTCCAAAGAATTAGAAACAGTCAAAACCTTATGAGCAAAAACTCATTTATTAACTTTGGTAAATGCTCAAAATTCTGAAATTTTTTGTTACATACTTTTCTAAGTAATGTATATTGGAAGTAAGAACTATATACGTACCATTGGAGCTTCCGATCTAGCTCGAACAGAAACCCTAGCTTTTCGAATGGTTGCTTCAGTGGCTTGATCGATACTACCATTACCATCATTTTTGACTTCCAGTCTTGGAACCTTATTAGCAATAACATGTTCTAGGATCTCTTCTCTATTATCTTTACCATCACTGCTTTTCCCATTAGATGATGACCGAGAATTCTCATCTTCCAATGATTCTAAACCAAGGTTCATAAATGACCTTGGCATATATATGTGATGACATATGATCTAACATGATGATAATATACAACTTAAGTACCGATAGAATGACAAGTACAAGATTCAAGATCTAACATGATGATAATATACAACTTAAGTATGAGCATTGCATCAAAATCTAACATGATGATAATATACAACTTAAGTACCGATAGAATGACAAGTACAAGATTCAAGATCGATATACTTTGAAGTACGACACATTTCTTTGAACAACCGAATACAATCAACAAAAGTTTGCTAGCTGGAGGATAGGCACGAATTGCCAGCGTAAGAATTTCTGAATTATTTTTCACTAAAGCGTATTTGATTACATGTTATTTTAAATTGATAAAATGTTATTTTATGTCATCATCACTTGAATTTGATTACTTGTAGGCTCTAAATCTAAAGCCGCAGACCCAACGCCAAAATTGGGAAAGGCGGGAAGGTGGTGCGTGGTCCCACGAAGAACCACGACAACGGGGCGAAGAGGCACCGGATGGTCGCCCCTGTGTCGATCAAATTCGGCCCAACCGGAGGGTTTTGGACACGTGGGCCCTCACTCTTCTTGGTTCTCCAACTATGTTGGGGAGGTGTTCTGGACTCGATTCCCATGTTTTGCGATTCATGGGCTAAGGTTCCCAAACGGCCAAGGCCCACATCCATGAGCATCTACACGTAAGTTTTTTTAACCTTTATTTAAATTTGTATATTTATTCAAACTTGTTTGTTTATATAAATTTGTATATTTTTTATTTATATTTTTTGCAAAGACTACTTTGATCTCGACACACCTTGTCGCGAATGAAGACAAGATTGTTGATGATCGAGTTTTATCTCCAAAATGATACGACGACAACAAATATAGGTACAAAAAGATAACTTTACGGCGGAAAGTGGGTTTGGAGAAAATTGAGGAGATCAAAAGCGTCCGGAGAACAAGGCGCGGAGGATTGGGATCGTTGGTAAATTTATGGATCGACACTTTATAATAATAATAATAATAATTCATTTATATAATAGTTTTATAATTTAAAATACGCAGTTAAGCTTTGGACGGACCCCAAGAAGCGAAGATCTCGAGGTGAACCGACAAAACCGAATGGCGAACACGAGCTCTAGCCTTCACGGATCTCAGTCGTATGCTGCTACTCGCCATAACTTTGTAATAAACTGATCTGTGCAAAACCGTCAAGTTATCTCACACAAGCTAGCCACTTGTGAATGGCTAACCGTAAGAAACTCAAAACAGGTCAAACACCAATGCAATTTAGATCAGAGGAATATAGTGGATTCCTAGGTCGTTAAGTCCCACGAAGACTCAATGGTGTTAAACACTTTCAGATGTCGAATAATCACTAAGGATAGTGATCAGTAAGGATTTTGAGTTATTTATACCTAAAGAAAAGTTTATAAATTACAGCGACTTAAATACAAATTAAGAAAATTAAAAAGCTAAAATATATTAAATAAACGCTATCACTATTTTTACAATGATGTTTTTGATTTTATAAAGCAAAATAACTTAAATAAACTATTTTAACTAAAGCGTATACTTAAATTATCTAAAAACGTGACTTAAAACGAAAACATGCATTATGAATAAAAATTACGCTAGTGCGCAAGCAAAAACGTAAAATTTATGAAATAAAAGTCCTACAAGTGTAAAAACAATTTTCTTACGTAGTATATGACAAAAGAAAATTTTAGAAAAAAGAATTATATTTTTTAGACTTTTATATTTTTTATTATGAATTAAAAACTATTTTAAACTAAATTAATTATTAAAAATACTAAACATTTCGGGAAAAATCTGAGAAATTCATAAAAACTACTTTGCTTATTACTAATTCTAGGAAAATTAAAAAATGTCGAAGGTGTTTTGTGAAATAAGCTGGAAATAAGCAACAAAGGCTTATAGTTAAAACTGCCAAAGACTAGTTAAATATTTGATTGTGCAAGAAAAGAACCAAGGAAGTCCCAACGCGATGGTTTCGTGTGGTGTGTTGGAGCGTGGGAATGGTCTTTGAAGGTCCCGAGTTCGAATCTCGTGACCCCTTTTGCAACTTTTTTTTTTTTTTTTTTTTTTTTCTTTTCAAACTTATTAAGTACACTAAAATAAGCACTTTTTATAACTAAAACTTTTATAAAAGCGACTAATAAGCAATTGTTTCAACTTATGATTTCCAACAATAGGCAAAATGGTAATAAGGACAAGATTAAGCTAAATGATTAATAAGCTAATGAATAAGCAATTGTAAACGAAAATAAATTAAGCTACGTAAATAAGCTAGAATCACAAATGAAAAAGCAAAATGACTTAAGAAATAAGCACTTAAACAATAAATAAGCATAAGTATTCTTGTTGCACGAATGATTTTTGAAAAAGGGGTCAAAAGAAAGCTTGAAAATAAGCGGTTTATAAGCTAATAAGATACAAGCTAGTATTTTCTAATTTTGTTTAGCGACTAAATATTAATATCCCAAAGATTTTAAGCTAAATCTTAATATTGAATCCTACACAAAATTATTCATTTTATTCAAAACCGAAATTTTGACTTTTAAATAATGAACCAGTTTGACTTTGATGAACTTTAAATTAATCCTACTCACTAATTGTGTTATAATAAGCTGTAATAAGGTGGTTTTAGGCTAGAGTACCAAGTTATAAGCAAACTTGATGAAATTCACACTATTGATACTAACATTAACTATTATTATGATTTTGAAAATGATTTTTGACTTTTTATGGAACAAGGGTGAAATTTATGGTTTGATGAGCTAATATGTTCTATTATGACATATATCGACAAGTACAAATCCACAAACACCCTCTAATACAGTTTAACAAGCAGAGCCAAACACTAGTTTAAAACTTTTCAAATAGCAATTTTAACTATCAAACTCTATCCTACTTATGCAGAGATTCAAACAAGTTTATAACTGAAATCCCAAAGCTATAATAACATCTAATTTAGCATAAACTACAAGCAACCATGATCATATTTATATTAGCAACATGACAGTTTTGAAAAAGGTTTGGTAACAAAGCTTACTTGATTTCCATTTCAGTTTGGGTAGCATATCGATACTAAACCAAGATTAAAATCACCAACCAATACCCAATTCAAAGATAAGAATCAACCCAATTCCATTTTGACACCCAACTTCACCAAAGATTGACTTTCATTGACCAAGGTATTTTGAGATTAGAATCTAAGTAGTGAGTGATACAAGTGACTAATAAGATGGATTGAGCTTATAAAAGCTTATATGGGAGCTTATATGGGCTTATAATTGCATAACAACAACTGCAAACAACATTCACTTTAACATGAGATTTTCTTAATCTTGAAATTTTACATAAACTGAAAATGAAAAGAAAACTTGAAATTGATTATTGAAATAGATTTATAACACACTGAGATTACTTAATACAAAGCTTGAAATCTTAAATAAACACTGTAAATTAAAAATAAACTACCTACGACATGTAAAAACTAAAACTACTCTAGATAGCCTTCCACACTGCTTCTCCTTTGATATTTATTGACTCTTTTGATTCTTTATCAACCTCTGATCAATTCCCACTTTGCTTCTTCTCTTGAATTTATCAGAACCGTCCACTTGGAAATTTGGCGGGAAAGGTGGTATGAGTGGGTTTCTGCAATTAATGCGCTTTGGTGTATGTGGAGGTGGAGGGTTGGTAAGCAGTGTGGGAGCAGTGGAAAGGTGGAGGTGGTGGAGAAACCATGGTGGTTTGGTTTTGGGATAGCGGTGAGAGTGAGAGATGTACAGTGGTAGGCGGTTTCTGTTTTAAAAGCGGGTTGGGTATTGGACTGGGCTTGGCTGGTTTATTGGGTTTGGTTTAATAATAACAAAGGAGGTCCATTTGGTTTATTATTAATAACAAGGACTAACTTTGCAATTCCTGAAAAGTAAGGGACTGAACATGTAAACTTTCCAAAGCTATCACAAGGGTTAAACTTGTAACATGTGAATAGTAAAAGGGCCAATATTGCATAAAATTTCATTTTATAATTCCAAGGACCAAAATCACAACTTTGTAATTCTAGGGACCAAACTTGTAATTTCTCCAAAGTTTATCATAAGGACCATTCTTGTCATTTATAAATAGTACAAGGTTTATTTTGATTATTTTCACTTTTAAAATTCACCAAGGACTATATTTGACATTTTCAAAGTTCGGGGACTAAAGTTGTCATTTTGTAAATTTTAAACTTTAAAGGGTTTATTTTGACAACTTTTGAATCCCATGGACCTTAAATGACATTTTTCTTTATTTTGATTTACAGGACTAATTTTGACAACTTTTGAAACTTGGGGACTAAAGCGCCAATTATGCAAACTTGATACGTTTTCTTGCTTTTGGTATTTTGCATTTAAAACACATAAAACACTTAATTGTGATATTTTCATCATTTTGATGCATTTCGAGTGTTTTCGGATGTTTTGCGATCTAGCGTTATAAAATGATGAGTATTTAGACACTCATCAATCCCACACACTAAGATATTGCTAGTCCCTAGCAATGATTTGAAACTTTAATGGATTTTAAAACTCTTTACCAAAAGCCATCACTTACGGAGTAGCCAATTGTTTTAGTTCAAGTAAGAACCTTGGTACAACGATAACCAAATGATTTTGAGCAAATCATAAGTCGTAAGCGGATTTGATTTGTCTTTACGAGCCGTTTGCTCGGACTAGCCAACTCTTAGATAAAATATCTTTGGTGAGCCGATTACCAATTATGGCTTTCCAACTGCCTTTACCACAAGCCATAAACTTGCGGGCTAGCCAACTCTTCACTAATTAAAGATATGGTAAGTTGAATACCATACAATTTTGGGCAAATTGCAAGCCATAAACGGATTTGAGATATCTTTACCAAGAGCCGTTTGCTCCTGGATTAGCCAATCCTTATGTGGGTTAGACATGGTGGACTGATTACCATTTGTTGTGTTTAGTACATAGTACTTCCACTAAAAAATTTAAAATTTGGCCATTTGGGGAAAAAGGGACTAAAAGGGTACATTTATGATCAAATTCGCGAATTTCCCCCACACTTAGAAATGAATATTGTCCTCAATATTCAAAGTACCTACTGTTATGTCGAAACTTAGAACGTAAAAAGATAACATTATTAGCCAAGTGTAGAAACACAACAATTATTCTCTTTTAAATATTTACAATTTTCATTCATTTTTAGATCTATATACAACATGTAGGAATCTCCCACACTAGGTGGAACACACGGGTGAAAACCCATGTTTAACTCTTGTTTTTGATTTCCAGTCGCTAGCTTGACTCGACCCCAATTAATTTGTTCATGGGAAGTAAGTGGAAGAGACAATCTTCATCGGACTTTCATTCAAGATGTTTGTATAAACATTGAAATACATGAAAGTTCCACACCGATGAGATATACATAGAAAGACCCGGCTCACAAATGATAAATGAAAATGCCGGGGTCAAAGATAGTGTCTTCATTCCGAAGGAGTGAAGAACAGAGAAGTGACGGGATATATGAAGAAAGAAAGAAAATCATGATAAAAATCATGACTAACTCTTCATCCTCGATAGGAGAATTCATAGTTTCATGAATCTCCTCGCTTAAGCTCACTTGATCAAGACATATTATGGGTGTGTTGATAAGGTTTTAAAGGTACCTTTTAAGGGGTCATTTAAGCCCTTATTCGATCATACTGTATCCGTTATTGCTTAATATCGTTCCTTTTCACTTTTAGGTCTCTTGAAGGCAAAATCTTTGGAATGATGCTTATTTGGACGAAAAGGCGCGAATATCTGAAGAAAATGGCCAAAGTCGAATCGAGACACTCAAAGTCATTTGAAACATAAAGCGACGGCGTCAGATATATCTGCGACGCCGTCGGGAAGGAATTTTATGACGGGTCGGGCGAAATTGCATGTTTTCAAGGACGACGTCGGGGTTCTAAAGGAGTAGGCCGTCGTAACTCGGGACGGCCTAGATGCGCCCAAGACGGCGTCGAGTGAAGGGACGGCGTCACGGTCATAAGGTGACGCCGTCGCAAGGTTTACGTGGCCAAGACGAAACCCTAATGACGGCGACACGGCGTCACGAAACATAAGGTGCGCCGTCGCGGATGTAATCTTATATATAGAATCCGAATTTTTCGGTTTTGTGGGTAGTCTTTTGGAGTAAAACCTAAAACCGAACCAAGGCTTTCTTGTGCGGTATTTTAGGGTTCTAAACCCTATTATACATCAAGATAAGTATTTACTTCATTAATTTAATTATGTCTTTGATTATTTGTGTGTATGCTTGCATGTTCTCCATGTCCGCTAATTTATTTGTGTGTTTGCTTAGGAATATGAAACTTAATTATTGAATATTGATTGGTTGATACTTATCTTAGTTGACTAATGATCTAGAGTCGCTAGATTATTCGTTGTGTACTTAATGCTTGACTTTTCTTTGTGAACTTTAGAATATAATTATCTAGGTAATTGTAGGATAAAGTATTCAAGGACAACCGTAGAGTAGGCGTCTATAAATCACTAGAGGATTTGTAAACAAGACCCTTTGGTAATTTCAAAGAGTTAGAAACAAGCACGCCCTATAGCCTTAGAATCACAACGCAACTAGGAATAAGGACGTGACAAATCAACCATCAATAGGAGATAATTAAGGAGTAGTAAAACCTAAGTAAACACATCTTTAAACTATCATACAGTACACATCAATTAGACATAGACTATCACAACCTTAGCTTAGATAATTAGATAATAGTAGAGTAATCGGTAGCAATACCAACCCCAAATCCAATACCCGAGATTCGTACCTTTTCCATTTCTACAAAATATAAAATACAAAATAATCTTCTCAACCTCAACCTTAGCGTAGTAACTTCTCACTAGCATTCCTATTCCCTGAGAGAACGATATCAATACCGTGGCTTACCCTAATTACTACACTACAACGATTAGGTTCATTTGCCTAGGGTGTTATAAAACTTGCTCAAGAAAAGGAAGTTTCCTTGACCCCGAACGACGCGTGTGGCGTTATCAAGTTTTAGGCGCGGCTGGGGGAATAGAATAGCTAGTTAGTAGTCCACCTCGTTTAGGTTTCTTTGCTGATTCCTATCAAGTAGATTTTTCTCATTTTTAGCTTTCTCTTAGTCTATCTCCTTCTTCGTGACCTTTGTTCGTAACACCCATCACTTTTCACCATGGAAGGTGACAACCAACCACCACTCATCAACCCACCACCAAACGACCCGCCAAGAGCCCGTACTCTTGGTGAGTACTCGAGACCAAACCACCTAGGTTATAGGAACACCATTGAGCTTCCGACCAAGCCCAAACTACGGCCCTGCGATCCGACACCATCCGGTTGGTGCAAAGCGGATGTGCATTCCATGGACTTCGTTCAAAGATCCAAATCGACATCGAGGATTTCCTCAAAATTGTCGATTCCATCGACCTTGATGCTACTACTCGGGAGACCACGCGCTTGCGTCTCTTCCAATTCTCTCTACGGGACCAAGCTAGTAATTGGCTTGAGCGACTTCCACCGGCTCCATCTCAAGTTGGGATGATCTTACTTCGCTTCCTTGCTCAATTTTTCCCACCGGGAGAACCACTAAGCTTAGGAATGACATCTTGATGTTCCAACAACGTCAAGGTGAATCTCTCTGAAGCATGGACCCGATTCAAGGACTTACTTCATAAAGTCCCTCATCACGGCATTGATCTTTGGCTCCAAGTCCAAATCTTTTATGATCATGTCAACTTTCCCACTAAGCGATCCATTGACCAAGCGGCGGTGGAAAACTTAGTGATCTCACCGCGGAAGAATCATGGGAAATAATAGAGGACCTTGCCCTCTATGACAACGAAAGTTGGGATGACCCCGTGAACTTCCCAAAACCGTCAAGGCAATCTCCTTGCCTCCTCCCGACCGTAGGATGATCGAACTTGAAGATCAAGTCAAATTCCTCATGAGTTCCTCGAGAATCCTAAGTCCTCGCGCCATATAAACAAAGTTTCCTCTTCGTGCGAGCCGTTTGTGATCCTCATAACACGCAAGACTAGCACCCTATCCCCGAACATGCTTCCGTTGAATACGCATCCTCGTAATAATGGAACGGGAGGAAGATTCCTACAACGCCTTGGACCTAGGAATTTCAATGAAACCCGGAGGCATGGAAAAACAAGCCCGACTTTTACCGGGACAAACCAAAGAATTCACCTCCAATGATTTCTGTGGCCCCACCTAACGGTCCTAACCAATGAGTATTGAAGGGATGTTGCAAAACATAGTTGCGTCCCAAGAAACCCAAATGGCTAAGCTCTCGGACCACTTTAACCATCAACAAGCCGAGATGGATAGGAAGATAGATAACTTTGTTGAAAGCCATAAATAGTGATAGGAAGGTTAGTGCTATCTCGACTCCCGAGCCTCAGTGTAGAAATTAAGGATCCAAGCAAGCTTATTAAGCACGTCCAATTCGTCAATGCCATCGCTTTAGTGGAACCGGATGAAACAGATGATGAAGAAGACCAAACATCTGTTGAAGATGAAACACCCGAGGAAGAAGATGAAGTAGACAATGACTATTTCAACAAATTTCCTACGGAAGAGGAATTATCCGCCACCCTCACTTAGTGCGTGACCTCCGTCACATGTATGTTAGGAAAAGCCCTAGAATCAAGTTTGGGAACCCTTGGAATCTTAACATACCATGTTGCATAGGACACCTTTTGTGGCAAAGGCTTACATTGATCGTAAATCCCAATTAACATAATGACTAGCACCTATTACAATTGGATAATGAAGAAGCCTATCCCAACTAGGCAAGACCTCGATAATCCTAGTGATAAGTGTAATTTTCTTGGTAGAGTTAAGGGATTGCCCGTCTATGTAGGTAGTTTCACATTCCCTACGGACTTCATAATTGTGGAAGATATTAGCACGACCATAGACCCTAGCTTGTCCCACGTTATTCTAGGAAAACCTTTCGTAGAAAGCACCGGGATGACCTATGACCCATCATTAGGAGTAGTGCGATTCAAGGATGAGACCGACGACGTAGCTTACCAAATGCCGTTTAAGATTGAGAAGTTTTCATCACTCTCAATGATGAAAAGGAACTTAAACCGTCGGTCTATTACGAGAATGATGAGGATAGGGAAAAGGAGTAGATTATGTTATGGCTAAGCTTTTGGGTTCTATAAAGATTGTTTGAATTTAGGACCGAAATATAGGACCGAGTGGGAGAGGGTGAACTCTTAGAAAGGAGTATCATGGGACACTTCTACAACATGGAACCCCGATAGAGACCGTCAAGAGGCGGTGATGCAAAACGTAGGAGTAGGACTACGAGTCTAGCTACAAGACTCTTAAATAAAGAAAAGCGCTTCGTGGGAGGCAACCCATGCTTAATTGTTTGCTTGTTAGTGTCATATCTCTTTTATTAATTGTTTGTCCTCATGTTTGAATTTGTAAAATGCTTTATTTTGTTTTAACCTCGTCTTAATTACATATAAAGGTATTTTACATAAAGGATAAGTGTAGGAGGATTACACGTTTTCATAAGAAACGTGAACATGAGAATAACAATTAACTAAAAGATATATATGTTTGTTTGTTCGAGTCAAATGCTTGTATCGAGTCATAATGGATGTTTTTGCGTAAATTTTCCAGATTCTAAAGATGTAAATTTTCCGAATTTTTCCGAAAATCGCACCGCTTTTGTCGAGATAACTGACGGCGTCAGATTGCAACTGACGCGTCGAGAAGGAATAAAACATCGACTTACTTTTTCTCGTTTTCGAGCTACTTGTAAAATTTTGGAATTTTCAGATCTTAACTTTCAAAACAAATTCAGAAACATCCATTCCACAAGCATTATATCCTAGTTTAAATCGAGTCTTATGTATATTATTACCGCCGATTTTACGCCAAGGTTTCGTTTGTTTTCTTCTAGTGTGCAGTTTAGTTTGTCAAGAAGAAGTTACACAAGTTTGGAAGGAGCCTTTCACGCAAAACCTTCTTGGAAAAGATTTAACCACCACTTTTACGGATCCTACCGAGCTAATCGGGGAGTATTAGTTTCTTCGTTTTAATTACCTTCTATTATCATAACTTTGATACTTTCGGGAACATTGGGGACAATGTTCGGTTTAAGTGTAGGGAGGAAAATAAAGCGGGAACTTTGAAACTATGCTTATCCTTGACTATTTGCTTTGTCCAAGTGTATTTGTGTAATAAACCATGAGAAAATGTAGGTTAGGGTAATTTTAGCCAAATTTAAAATTTTTTCATGACGATATAAGTGGGCCATTAGTCTTAACAAAAGCGCCTCATGGATAGGAAGTTGCATGACTAGCACAAAAAACCTTACCACCTAAATTCCACCCAAAATGTGAGGATCGCCCTTAGATTAGTAGGAATTAAAGCATTCATCTTTAATGCTTAGAGTGTGAACCGTAGTATATTAGATTCTAGAACTTGTTTTGTGATGCATTCCGAGATCGCTAGTGAGACTACACTTGTGTAGTTAGGAATAACTAAATGATAAGAGGCATTAGGATAAACCCTTGTTTGATACATAATATAATTACTTCTTCCATATCGGTTGAGTAATTCCCCACACCCTTTGCTGTTGACTCATCTTTAGTACACGATACCCTAGTTAACCCCTCGAGCCTATCCTTTTCGCGGTTCTCGTGATGTTTCGGTTTTTCCGGGATATCAATGAAGAGCATTGTTTACACCCCACCCCAAATATACACCCAAATCGCCTTAGCCTACCTTTATTGCACTCACTTTTAGTGCAAATTTATGTTATCACCCAAAACCCTTAGTTCAATTATCCGTTGCTTGCATGAGTTGCTAAGTCGAGTCATATCCTTTGTATACGCTTTTGGGATGATTGGGATTCATGGGAAAAGTTAAAGTTTATGAAATATAGGAAGAGAACGTTAAACTCAAATTCCCTTTGTTTGCATAATAATGTACTCCAAGTGTTTTGATCTTTTCAATTCGGGTCAAATTAGTGTTAGAGTAATAAAACTCAAGTGTAGGGATGTGTCTATAAATCCCTATCATTTTGATGTACCGTAGAGGATGGTAGAGTAAAGTGTATGCAAAAAAAAAAAAAAAAAAAAAAAAAAAAACCATACTGGGCTACCATCCTACATCTATCTTTTAAATTATGTTTGTTTATTTTCGTTGCCTAGAGTTTTAGAGTGTCGAGTCTTGGCTTAGCAACGCCATTCTTCGTATACTTGCAACATAGAGATTTTGACTATCCACCACTAAATAGCCTATCCCACCAAACCCTTCATTTCCTACCGTAAGCTAACATTACAACCCTTTAAAAGACCTCTTTGATAGTCTTTCCTAGGTGCTTACGCCAAAGCGACGGAGGTTTGATCTATTCTCAAGCCTATGGTAATCTATGTACTAGGACCGGTTAATGAGTGTTTATCTTCCATTTCCGATTTGTTATATTTCATATATACACCCGAGAGAGATGTGAGTATCCAAACACCCCATGTGAGGTGCTAGTATGTAATTCCGTGCTTGTTATGACTTTCTTGGGCTTATATGTGTTGTGGACCATTTTGAATGAATGCTTCATGACCCCTAACTTATAAATTAATTGGCTAAAAGCACATTTGCTTGAGGACAAGCAAATACCAAGTGTAGGGATATTTGATAAGGTTTTAAAAGGTACCTTTTGCGGGTCATTTAAGCCCTTATTCGATCACTTGTATCCGTTATTGCTTAATATCGTTCCTTTTCACTTTTAGGTCTCTTGAAGGCAAAATCTGGAATGATGCTTATTTGGACGAAAAGGCGCGAATATACGAAGAAAATGGCCAAAGTCGAATCGAGACACTCAAAGTCTTTGAAACATAAGGCGGCGGCGTCCATCAGCATATCTGCGACGCCGTCGGGAAGGAATTTTATGACGGGTCGAGCGAAATTGCATGTTTTCAAGGGACGTCGGGTTCTAAAGGAGTAGGCCGTCGTAACTCGGGACGGCCTAGATGCGCCCAAGGCAGGCGTCGAGTGAAGGGACGGCGTCACGATCATAAGGTGACGCCGTCGCAAGGTTTACGTGGCCAAGACGAAACCCTAATGGCGGCGACACGACGGCGTCACGAAACATAAGGTGACGCCGTCGCAGATGTAATCTTATATATAGAATCCGAATTTTTCGGTTTTGTGGGTAGTCTTTTGAGTAAAACCTAAAACCGAACCAAGGCTTTCTTGTGCGAGATTTTAGGTTCTAAACCCTATTATACATCAAGATAAGTATTTACTTCATTAATTTAATTATGTCTTTGATTATTTGTGTGTATGCTTGCATGTTCTCCATGTCCGCTAATTTATTTGTGTGTTTGCTTAGGAATATGAAACTTAATTATTGAATATTGATTGGTTGATACTTATCTTAGTTGACTAATGATCTAGAGTCGCTAGATTATTCGTTGTGTACTAATGCTTGACTTTTCTTTGTGAACTTTAGAATATAATTATCTAGGTAATTGTAGGATAAAGTATTCAAGGACAACCGTAGAGTAGGCGCCTATAAATCACTAGAGGATTTGTAAACAAGACCCTTTGGTAATTTCAAAGAGTTAGGAAACAAGCACGCCTATAGCCTTAGAATCACAACGCAACTAGGAATAAGGACGTGACAAATCAACCATCAATAGGAGATAATTAAGGAGTAGTAAAACCTAAGTAAACACATCTTTAAACTATCATACAGTACACATCAATTAGACATAGACTATCACAACCTTAGCTTAGATAATTAGATAATAGTAGAGTAATCGGTAGCAATACCAACCCCAAATCCAATACCCGAGATTCGTACCTTTTCCATTTCTACAAAATATAAAAATACAAAATAATCTTCCTCAACCTCAACCTTAGCGTAGTAACTTCTCACTAGCATTCCTATTCCCTAGAGAACGATATCAATACCCGTGGCTTACCCTAATTACTACACTACAACGATTAGGTTCACTTGCCTGGGGTGTTATAAAACTTGCTCAAGAAAAGGAAGTTTCCTTGACCCCGAACGACGCGTGTAGCGTTATCATGTGTCTAGATCAAAGTAGAAATTATCATACTCCAGCGGAGATATGATATGAGTAAGTTCACAGGAGAACTCCTCGAAGGTGAATGAATCATATTCGAATTTGTATCGGTGGGTTCACCGGTGAACTCCTCCAATGTAAATGATTCATAATCGGGGAGAGAATTATGAAAATGAGAAGTGGTATTACCACTAATTTTCTCCCATCGATCAAACAGAAGGCTTCCATTTCCGGAATAGAATCATCGGAAAAATGTCACTATCCTTTATGGGGATAGGAGATGAAATGGGTTTTCTTTGAAAGCCTCGATTTTAGAAATGAGAAGACCGACATTCAATAATGTTGCTCAAGAGCTTCATCTTTGATTTCGGTGTCGATAACTTCATCATTCTCTTCTTCTAAGCTAACAAGCTCGAAGGTAATTCCTCCATATAACGATGTCTCCACAAGATAACGAATCGTCATCATTAGAATCGAGCACATCTCAACATGATTACTTTGGAAGACAAGAGGGTAGGGATATCACACAAATGCTCGAGAATTCCTGTGAATCTCTTGGGATTGGGACAAGGTTCTCGACACTAGACTTTATGAATTCGTCCGATTCCTTTTCGTGAACAGTGTCGAAGCTCATCCCCATGTTCGAGAGTGAGTGTGAACCTCGGGTGTGATAGCGCTTGTTTGAGAATGAATCTCAACTTTGGGATATCAATCGATGAATTTGATGAATCTTCGCGTATCTTCATCATCACCGCCATCGATTAAAATGAAATTGAGAGCTAGATCATGGCGCTTTTTTTGCAATTGATTCCCAATGATTTTTCAAAGGCAATTTGGGAATTTATTTTAGCGACTGCTCTTCACTAGCAATTCTTCCATGGATTTCTCATGTGAATTTTGAATGACGGGATATTGTGGGAGTGGAGATTTGTCAAACCGGAAGGTTGACATTGATAATCATCATGAGGACCCCACAATATACACAAGAAAAACTAGGAACATTATGAAATCTTGTCTTACTTAACTCCTCGGTTCTTTTCACCGACTCGAAGCTCTAGATAAGTGTCTTGTTGGGCTTCTTGAGGAGTTTGAGTCATTTGGCACCGTGGAGGTTGGTTGTGATCCGGATAGTCGTAATTGTTACAAGGAAATGGATTCTGTTTGACAATCGAGTCAGTAATGGGAACCTCCACAGCTCTCACAACAAGAAAATTGTTGAGCTCGGATTGGTGAATCATATGGATATTGGTCATAACCAAAGTTCGAGCATCACCGAAAACTGTTCATAGACAAACGTGTTTCCGGATTGACACTCAAATCCTTGGTGAGGACCTCCACAAAATTCACAAGAAGCTTATGTTGATTATATGAAGATAAGTCGGGCCTGGTGGGTAGTTGGAAAATTTGAGGGTCGTTAAATGAGTTCGGATTAGGATCATAATCAAATGAATTCTCGAACCACAAAACAAACAACTCCGTTATGAATATCATTACCACACTTTGTACACATCGCACACAAATGACATGGTGAACCAAAAAGAGGCTCACCACAACCGACACAAGGAATAAACGATTCTATTTGAGAGTTATGAGAAGGAATCAGTTCATTCAAAGAATCAACAAAACCAACATGGTGATCCGAATGACTATTAAGACTCAAGAACATTTTGAAAATCCGGAGGTGGGACAAGTGGTGTGCTCGAGAGCTAGCAATTTCCACCACTTCCGTTATGGTCTCGGTTCGGTTCTTGAAAACGTGAAGATTAGGCAAGTCATTCTTGCTAGTCACCGGTCTAAATTCGCATGTTTGCTTTTAACCGTAAATCGTGAAAGTGTAGGATCAATTTTAGACGGCTTAGAGCAATCGAGGGGTTAGATCTTTGGATAACCGTAGGTTGGACGTATTTAGCACCTCCATTATCGTAGGAAGTACCGGTCCTTTGTCACCCCGGTTTCTCGCTCCATTTCCCTACGCAATTAATGGATCATTACGAACAACACGAATTCTTGACATTTGTGATATAGTAGGAAGTTTTCAACTGCCCGAATTCGTCGTGGTCGAGAGATTCCATGAGAATAGAAGAAGTTAGAATCAAATGGATGAGGGTAAAGAAATAAAGAATCAAAAAGGGTAAGAGGGTAAAGATGAATATTTTGGATTTTTGGATAAACATTTTGTAAAAACAAAGAATGAAAATATTTTTGGTGTTATTAACACTTTTGGAAAAGTGTTAATGAACTTTTTGATTTTAAAAACTGTTTACAAAAGGTGGTATATGTTCAAGAATGGATCCGAAATGCTTAAAACACGCTTCTGACCTCCCGTGGCGCCAAAATTTGATCTGGTGCAAAACCGCTCAAGTTATCTCACACAAGCTAGCCACTTGTGAATGGCTAACCGTAAGAAACTCAAAACAGTCAAACACCAATGCAATTTAGATCAGAGGAATATAGTGGATTCCTAGGTCGTTAAGTCCTGTGGAGACTCAATGTCATTAAACACTTTCAGATGTCGAATAATCACTAAGGATAGTGATCAGTAAGGATTTTGAGTTATTTATACCTAAAGAAAAATTTATAAATTACAGCGACTTAAATACAAATTAAGAAAATTAAAAAGCTAAAATATATTAAATAAACGCTATCACTATTTTTACAATGATGTTTTTGATTTTATAAAACAAAATAACTTAAATAAACTATTTTAACTAAAACGTATACTTAAATTATCTAAAAACGTGACTTAAAACGAAAACGTGCATTATGAATAAAAATTATGCTAGTGCGCAAGCAAAAACGTAAAATTTATGAAATAAAAGTCCTACAAGTGTAAAAACAATTTTCTTATGTAGTATATGACAAAAGAAAATTTTAGAAAAAAGAATTATATTTTTTAGACTTTTATATTTTTTATTATGAATTAAAAACTATTTTAAACTAAATTAATTATTAAAAATACTAAACATTTCGGGAAAAATCTGAGAAATTCATAAAACTACTTTGCTTATTACTAATTCTAGGAAAATTAAAAAATGTCGAAGGTGTTTTGTGAAATAAGTCGGAAATAAGCAACAAAGGCTTATAGTTAAAGCGCCAAAGACTAGTTAAATATTTGATTGTGCAAGAAAAGAACCAAGGAAGTCCCAAGGCGGATGGTTTCGTGTGGTGTGTTGGAGCGTGAATGGTCTTGAAGGTCCCGAGTTCGAATCTCAGACCCTTTTTTTGCAACTATTTTATTTTTTTTTTTTGATTTTTCTTTTCAAACTTATTAAGTACACTAAAATAAGCACTTTTATAACTAAAACTTTTATAAAACTGACTAATAAGCAATCAAGTTTCACTTATGATTTCCAACGATGAGGCAAAATGGTAATAAGGACAAGATTAAGCTAAATGATTAATAAGCTAATGAATAAGCAATTGTAAACGAAAATAAATTAAGCTACTCAAATAAGCTAGAATCACAAATGAAAAAGCAAAATGACTTAAGAAATAAGCACTTAAACAATAAATAAGCATAAGTATTCTCACTGTACAGATGATTTTTGAAAAAGGGGTCAAAGAAAGCTTGAAAATAAGCGGTTTATAAGCTAATAAGATACAAGCTAGTATTTTTCTAATTTTGTTTAGCACTAAATATTAATATCCCAAAAGATTTTAAGCTAAATCTTAATATTGAATCCTACACAAAATTATTCATTTTATTCAAAAACCACTTATACTGAAATTTTGACTTTTTAAATAATGAACCAGTTTGACTTTGATGAACTTTAAATTAATCCTACTCACTAATTGTGTTATAATAAGCTGTAATAAGGTGGTTTTAGGCTAGAGTACCAAGTTATAAGCAAACTTGATGAAATTCACACTATTGATACTAACAGTTAACTATTATTATGATTTTGAAAATGATTTTTGACTTTTTATGGAACAAGGGCTGAAATTTATGGTTTGACTGAGCTAATATGTTCTATTATGACATATATCAGACAAGTACAAATCCACAAACACCCTCTAATACAGTTTAACAAGCAGAGCCAAACACTAGTTTAAAACTTTTCAAATAGCAATTTTAACTATCAAACTCTATCCTACTTATGCAGAGATTCAAACAAGTTTATAACTGAAATCCCAAAGCTATAATAACATCTAATTTAGCATAAACTACAAGCAACCATGATCATATTTATATTAGCAACATGACAGTTTGAAAAGGTTTGGTAACAAAGCTTACTTGATTTCCACTCATTTGGGTAGCATATCAAGACTAAACCAAGATTAAAATCACCAACCAATACCCAATTCAAAGATAAGAATCAACCCAATTCCATTTTTGACACCCAACTTCACCAAGAATGACTTTCATTGACCAAGGTATTTTGAGATTAGAATCTAAGTAGTGAGTGATACAAGTGACTAATAAGATGGATCGAGCTTATAAAAGCTTATATGGGAGCTTATATGGGCTTATAATTGCATAACAACAACTCGCAAACAACATTCACTTTAACATGAGATTTTCTTAATCTTGAAATTTTACATAAACCGAAAATGAAAAGAAAACTTGAAATTGATTATTGAAATAGATTTATAACACACTGAGATTACTTAATACAAAGCTTGAAAGCTTAAATAAACACTGGAAATTAAAAATAAACTACCTACGACATGTAAAAACTAAAACTACTCTAGATAGCCTTCCACACTGCTTCTCCTTTGATATTTATTGACTCTTTTGATTCTTCATCAACCTCTGATCAATTCCCACTTTGCTTCTTCTCTTGAATTCATCAGAACCGTCCACTTGGAAATTTGGCGGGAAAAGTGGTATGAGTGGTTTCTGCAATTAATGCAGTTTGGTGTATGTGGAGGTGGAGGGGGGTTGGTAAATGTGTAGGGAACAGTGGAAAGGTGGAGGTGAGGTGGAGAAACCATGGTGGTTTCGGTTTTGGGATAGCGGTGAGAGTGAGAGAGATGTCAGGGTGGTAGGCGGTTTTATTTTTAAACGGGGTTGGGTATTGACCTGGGCTTGGTGGTTTATTGGGTTTGGTTTAATAATAACAAGGAGGGTCCATTTGGTTTATTATTAATAACAAGGACTAACTTTGCAATTCCTGAAAAGTAAGGGACTGAACATGTAAACTTTCCAAAGCTATCACAAGGGTTAAACTTGTAACATGTGAATAGTACAAGGGCCAATATTGCATAAAATTTCATTTTTATAATTCCAAGGACCAAACTCAACTTTGTAATTCTAGGGACCAAACTTGTAATTTCTCCAAAGTTTATCATAAGGACCATTCTTGTCATTTATAAATAGTACAAGGTTTATTTTTGATTATTTTCACTTTTAAAATTCACCAAGGACTATATTTGACATTTTTCAAAGTTCAGGGACTAAAGTTGTCATTTTGTAAATTTTAAACTTTAAAGGGTTTATTTTGACAACTTTTGAATCCCATGGACCTTAAATGACATTTTTCTTTATTTTGATTTACAGTGGACTAATTTTGACAACTTTTGAAACTTGGGGACTAAAGCGCCAATTATGCAAACTTGATACGTTTTCAATTGCTTTTTGTATTTTGCATTTAAAACACATAAAACACTTAATTGTGATATTTTCATCATTTTGATGCATTTCTGAGTGTTTTCAGATGTTTTTGCAGTCTAAACGTTATAAAAATGATGAGTATTTAGACACTCATCATAAACTAATTAATCATTTTATTTATATATATACATGGTGTTGGGTGTGTCGTTATTGATTTTATTTCTAAACATTTGACCAGCGAGGCTGAGGCGGCGGTTGGAGAAGACTTGATGTCTTTGAGTCCTCGTTATCTGAGGTTAGATATGTAAGTATAATTTATTTTCAAAGTCACCCATTTTGATGATATATAATGCATCAAGACTTATATATTACTTTTCTTGTTTTTGTAACTAAACAGTAATCGAGATGTCATGGATGCGGAAGAGAGCACCTCGATGGGACCCGAATGACCGACCGCGAGATTCGTGTACCGTGATTGGTGGTAAGCGGTAGGGTCATATTCCCCGTGTAGGTCGTCTTACCCCGGCGGTGGAGTGAAGAAGACCTTTAGCGCCTCCCGACCTCGTGATGCGTGGATGTGTCCTCACGCGCCAAACATTGCGTAAACATACCCAGAGCTCGCTACGTAGGAGTCGGATGGACCAGGTCATGGAGTTTGTGAGGACATTGCGGGTTGGCGGGAGCGAATAAAGTCCGCCCGGATCAAGTGCTACTCCACCAGTGGGTCGGGAGGTGGGTCGGGATCCGGAGAGGGTGGGTCGGGATCCGTGCTACTCCATCCGGTGAGTCTAGAGATACCGGGACTGTAATGGGGTAGTGGGGTTTGAGATGCCGATTTATGTTACTTTAACACGTTTGGATATGTTTGTGAGAATAACATGGATTATTATGTCGTTTATGTGCATTATGTGCTAGGATTCCGTAAATGGATTATACGTATAGTTTTGGACCATTTATGGATAGGTAGTTTTGGATAGTTTTGTAGATGATCATGTGTTAACGGTTTAGGAACCGTTTGGCGATTTTGGAAAAGGATAACTATGTTAACGATTGATGGGTATATATGATATTATGTTTAACAATTTGTGTTATGATTGGCATATTAAACATTGGTAAAACAGTTGTGGATTTTAAAGCAGTTGTAGATTTTTCCGGAGAATTGGAAAAAATCAAAATTACCCATTTTGCAAAGAATATTCGTATAATGGGTCACTAGTTTTACCTGGGACATGTCCTCGGCGAAAGTACAAGAGCATATTTTAGTTAACCTCTTTACCCGGGATATGTCCCCATGAAAGAGTTTAAGTAAACAGTGTTTACATACTTCCCCGGGGACATGTCCCCGGCAAAACATGTGCCACGTCGGACTAATAACGTAATTAGTGCATCTAAATTAAAGCCCAAAAATAGTTTCTCCGAGGACGTGTCCCCGGCAAAGGTGTATGCCACGTCGGACTTGTTTGACCGGGGACAAATGGCTGTGGGACCCACATGTCCCCGGTAAAAGTGGTAAACAGTCCCCGGGAAAAGTATTACCGAGAAGGTATCTCCGGGGAACTTTTGCCGGGACATGTCCCCGGGGATGGGTTTCGCCGGGGACATGTCTCCGGGGAAAGCCCTGAAATTTCACCTGCGAAAGCGACGATTGTTGTAGTGTAAGAAAAATATGCCAATCTTATAAGACCCTATACTATATACGCTATCTAAGTTGACCACGAAAGACTGATGTCAAAAGGATTAGCAAACGCCAATTGATCATCCTTCAAGCCAATATTCAAAAGCATTGTTTGAATATCACGTATACATAGTTTGGATCAAAACTGGATTGTATTTAGCGCGCGTGTTGTTTTTGTATTGGTTTTGGGTTGCTATATTTTTCGAAACTCATTTGTTCCAACACCAATAGTGGCTTTGTTCTTTTTTAGTTTTGTTTTACATGTTTAGATACTTTTATTAAAATATGTGTCTTTTTTTTTTTTTTTCTTTTTATCTCGAGTAGGAATTGTTTACCGGTCCGTTTCTATATGTAACATCAAATGTTTTGGTGGCCCAAAAGCATTTTAGGATCTTAATGTGATCAGCGAGCAACCTTTGGAATATGATTTTGTTTGGGTCTCAAAGATTAATTACCCAAAAATTAACTCTCATCGACTTATTCTCGTGGGCGGACACGGTTCAACTTTCAGAGTCACAAAAGATTTGCTTCGATGTCATCATTCAGACTACAGGGTGGGTAATATGGAGGTTCCAAAACAAGATGTGCTTTTGATCCACTACCTCCTAGGAAAGACCTTCTCATGAACGAAATTAAGCCACTTTCCACAGTTGGATATCACATAGAAACAAGACACTAAATCCCACACCGATTGATTGGATTATTAATCCAAAAGTTGCTTGTAATCATATTATGTAATTCTCACTTTTTTCCCTAGCTTCTCACTAGAGTCTTCTAATGAAATCAGCAATTAAAAAAAAATGTGATTAGCCCTTTGCCATTCAAAAAAATATACTCTGATTTAATAATTGCTCATTCATTAGCCCTAACTTTACCCTGCAGTTTACACCCTTTCCTAGCTACTCAACCCCTGACTTCACTAATTAAGATACCTCTAATGGAATGTGATAACCGATCTAACCGACTAGCACTTTAGCTTGGTTTGATTTTGTTCGGTTGTTGGTTGTCAATTGATAATACAATTGGCATGTCTATACTAAATAGTTATTCATCGAACAAGATATGCATAATACATGATTATCGAAATAGTATTCGTAAGCATACAATTACAAACTCTCATTCTTAAAAGATGTTATCACATTTTGTTACAACATTTGTGATGTTATTCGCTGTTATTTTTGGGGCCAAAACTATCAAATGATTGAACTGAGTGCAACTTGGCAAATATCACTCCCTTTTTTTAATCTTCTCAATCGTAGCACGTTCTATATAAAGCCTGAAAATTGTGTCATTTCTACCAGTGGCGGAGCTAGGAAATTAGGATATGGGAGGCAAAAAAAAATTTGCATTCACAAAAATCATTGAACAAAGTTAAAGTTTAATATTGCAAAAATTAAGCTGTGCAAAACAACAAAAACACAATTTACATTGCGCAAAAAACAGCACCAAATGTCAAGAAAACAACTTTCTATAATGCCAAAACAACGACAAAATAGCGGCCGTATAGCAGCCAAACAACACCCATATAACAACAATACAGAAGCCTAATTCCTAAATAGCTGCCATATATCAGCAAAAACAATAGCCATATATCAGCAAAAACCAGCTTTTAGTGGGAAAAAAACAACCGAAAACTGCTTATGTAGTGTAGAATAATAACCATTAACTAGAGTAAAACTTGGAGCAAGTTCTACGATACCATTCAAGTCAACAATTCTATTATCTTTTGTCACTTTGGCATGGTACAAGTCGACATGATCCGATGTTGATGAATAAGTTAAATGTTAATATATTTGCAGTTAAGTTTTATATGTTTAAGCTACAAAAAGTTAGAAATATGGAACATACCAAAGGCTACTGTCTTTGTTTCTAACCAAATTAACAATGACAAAACTAAAAATTGAATATTCCTAATCTCAAATTTTAGGTGTTTCTGTCCTAATAGAGTAATAAAGCTGCCTATACATATTAACAATGACACATCTTTATATATCTTAAGCAAGAAACATGATTTAGAAAATCAAAAAAGAAAAGAAAAAAGAGCTAGGGCTATCACTTGCAATAAACAAAATTAGGTCCCCAAAGATGCTAATGTTGATCAATGATTCTATGAGTAGGAATCTTGCAAGAGAATAGGAAGAAGTAGAGCCATAATTAAATTGTTCATGTCAATATATTGAAAACCGAAGGGACGAAAATATTCAAATTGTTTGTGGCAAACAGTGGCAAACAAGGCAATTGAGAACTGAATCACAGATAAGCCGAATAATTTTTGCATAACTAAAAGGCCTTTGCAATGCAATTATGTTGGGCTTGGATTTTGTTGAGTTGCAATTATGTTGGGGTTGGATTTTGTTGAGGGCAATATAGATTTTGGCAATTATGTTGGGGTTGGATTTTGTTGAGGGCAATATAGATTTTGGGCTGAGGGCAACTTAAAAAAAAGACCAATAATTAAAACATTATACACTAAATATCTAGTTTTGTTGGGCTCACGATAGAGGGCACTGCCCCAAATAGTTTGTATATCCTCTAGGGTGTTGATCGGTTCGGTTATCGGGTTGTTCGGTTAGTTCGGTTCGGTTAATTCGGTTAACATTATTTTTAGGTCAACCTAGAATCGAACCGAACCAAATTCAAAATCGGTTTTCTATTAGGTTCGGTTGAATTCTAATTCGGTTCGGTTTTGGGTTAAACAAAATAACCCGAATTGCACTATTTAAAAAAAATTAATAAGTACATAGATATTTAGCAAAAAATATATTTCAAGCATAAAAAGTGTTTTATTATATTATGATAACCTTTTTAATAGTATTTATTTATATATAAATATACATAAAAATATATAAATATATAAAAATTTAAATATTTATATGAATTCGGTTTTCGATTATTTTCGGTTCGGTTCGGTTTTGGTTTTGGTTTATTTGGTCTTTTCGGTTTTTTCGCACCCCTATATCCCTCCGCCCCTGATTTCTACACAGCCATCAAATCTCTCATATTACTACTGATTTCTGTAGTGGTGGGAAAGTCTAGAGAGGCTCTAAGCGGAAAGTTAATCAGCTATGTTGATATCAGTTCTGGTGGGGATGTGTTCCATGATGTCTTAAGGCACAAATCGCATGAGTTATCTTCAATATTACCTGACATGGTTCATGGCTCGGATCAGATTGAGGGAGAAAGGGGAGGCGTTGGTTCCATTTCCTGTTGGACCATCACCGTTGGTATACCATCTTGTATCATGAGTATTCTTCGTACATAAAAGAAGTTAAGTGAAAACCGTAATGAACTTAACCTAGAAAAAACAGAAGTAATTTTATCTAGCACAAAATGAATGATTAACATGAAGTTGTTTAATTTTTGTGTTTTGTATTAATTGATAAAAAAAAAAAAAAAAAAAAAAAAAAAAGATGGCGAACAGAAAAAAATCAAGCAGATAATTGAAGCAGTCGATGAGAAAAACACTTGGTGGTGATGAAGGCAATCGGAGGATATCTACTGGAGGATCTATACAAATCCTTTACATCCACATTTCATGTTGAACCGAAGGGTGACGGAAAGTTGGCCATTTGGACTTTTGAGTTCGAGAAGCAAAATGCAAATGTACCCTATCCAACTTCACTAATGGACTTTGTTTGCAATGCCACCAAGAACCTGGACGTCTATACCACCAATTCAACAAATAAGTGAAAGCCCCTACTAAGGAAGGCATAAGCCCAAAATGCAATGTGTAAGTGTGTGTGTGGGCGTGCACATTGCCAATAAGATCAAATCACTATGTGAACTAAGTAGAATAACAGGAATGACATGCCTACTTATCACCATATGATGTATTATTGTATGGGATTGGTGAATCTTTATTACCATTCTCTTTTATTTATAATTATGCGTGTTGAATAAATAAATCCATAGATTATTTCACAAAGTCAATATATATTTGGAAATCTGAGTTCTTGGTTTTCGTATATGAATATCTTTCTTATTCCCTAGTGACGAAACCATACATAGTAACATAATTCGCAAGAAAGCCCGCGAATTGCGATCTAGTTCATGCGTTCCAAATTTGGGTACGATGCAGTCTGGAACGGAGAAATTAACGATCCGATTCTCAAACATTCTCAATCTTGAAATTGTTGCTTTTTTTTCTTCTAAATTTAATACAGAAACTATAGTATGTAAATGAATGATGGCTGTGACTTATGAAATCTCAAAAGTATCAAACTATTTTTTAAGGGTGCGTTTGGTATGTTGTGATGAATGACAATGGGTATGAGTTTGATAGTAGTGGTGGGTCCATCACCCATGAAAGATCCATACCTAAATTTATTTTGATGTATATAGTATGGATCATATCTATCATTCATTATATTATCATAGGTGGTACCTCTAATCTTAAACAAACACCTGAATCACTTTCATAGTGATAATCTCATTCCCATAGTGGGATACTAAACGCACCCTTAATTTTGGATGTCAGGATATTTTTTATAATCCTTAGAAATATGTTAATTATTACGTACATCGTACCGGAGCGATCCCTAATGAACATACCCCCCATCGAACTAAATTTTAGACACCTAGCGGACCGCGATACCGATCCTCGATCGCGTACAGGAACGATCCCCGTCCATGTGACTATGGACAAAACTACAAAAGAGTAATGTCGCATGATGCCTAATTGTATAAGCAAAGACTAGTAGTATCGATCAATATGTATGACTTCCTAAAACTTGACAATTCATCTGTGATTGCTAGCTTAATATGGAGCCATCTTTAATGCCAATATTGTTATACGACCTTTTAATCATACACTTGCACCTAAGTTAACTCTATGCTCCAAAAATTAAATAAAAAATTTTTAAACATTAAGGATATGAAATCTCAAAAGTATCAAACTATTTTTTTAATTTTGGATGTTAGGATATTTTTTATAATCCTTAGAAATATGTTAATTATTACGTACATCGTACCGGAGCGATCCCAAATGAATATACCCCCATCGTACCGAATATTAGAAACCTAGCGAACCGCGATACCGATCCTCGATCGGGTACCGGAACGATCCCCGTCCATGTGACTATGAACGAAACTACAAAAGAGTAATATCGCATGATGCCTTATTGTATAAGCAAAGACTAGTAGTACCGATCAATATGTATGAGTTCCTAAAACTTGACAATTCATCAGTGATTGCTAGCTTAATATGGAGCCATCTTCAATGCCAATATTGTTATACGACCCTTTAATCATACACTTGCACCTAAGTTAACTCTATGCTCCAAAAATTAAATAAAAAGTTCTTAAACATTAAGGATATGATAACCTCATTAGTAGCTACTTCACTGATTGATATATACGTTGGACCAATAATGTTATAGAAAGCAAAATTAAGGGTAATTTATTAATGTCACCTCAATGCCAAATAATCCAATTTAATGCAACATAATCATTTGTTGTCCAACTAGGCAATTTTTTTATCCACTAAGCACTAATTTTAAATTTCGGATTTTTAATATTTATTTTTATAAATTTAGGATTTTTCATGATTTTTTTATTAATTTTCAAAATTTGTTTATAAAAAGGCTTGCAGCAGATTGAACCTTAGTTATTTGGATAAATAACTTGTGTTTTTACCACTTAGGCAACATGACTTTTTGGAATATATGTTGCATGTCCAAAATTATAAATGCAACTATGTAGTAGAATCTTACAACTTAGGTAACCCTAAACTAAACATATACATAAAAAGTATATACGGTTCATAAATTTTTTCTCAAAACCCTAATATCCTTTTTCCTCACAATATCATCTAATGATTGATAAAAATTATATACTGATTGTTCATTATATTTGTTTTTGTGTTTTCTTCAGTTTGCATCCCATCGGTTCGAGTTGACAATGGTAACAACGAATTTTCTGCATGGGCTGTTACATATGCTTCCGATTGGTGATTGATTGTTTCTAACAGGTTTCTTTGTATCGTCTTAATGTGATAATTTTTATTTTGCTCCTGCTTATTATGTTCATAATTTTTGTATAACTTTTGTGCATATTATGTGTGTTTGCAGGTACATAAACTTTTTGTTTTGGAGCAGCATACCTTCGTTCAAAGATCGATCATAAGTTTTTTTTATTAGCTGATAATATTTTTGCTTTTTGACATTTATCATATATGTTCTTGCAGTGATGAAATTATTTTTTGTTTAGTTGTATGATTTTGTAGGTCAATGATTTACAAATTGCTACTACCATGCAGGTATCACTATTTACAATTTTCGCAATGGTGTGATGGTAGTTGATAGTTGCTACTTTTGCGTGATCCTTTTACTTATGAGCTTATTTATAACTTTAAAATGAAAAATGAGCTTATATCTTGAAGAATAAGCCTTAAAAAAATAGGCTTATGGTATATACGCGGACTCAAATAAGCTCATAAGCAACTAAATAAGCTGAAGGAAAAGAAAGCTAACTTGTGGTCATAAGCTACGTATAAGCTGTATATAAGGTGTGGTCATAAGTTGTGTATAAGATTAGGTAGTAAGTGTATAAACTGTTATTTATGTGTTTATTTATAAGGCGATGAAAAACGTCGTACTTTAGGTGGTAAAAGAAGTCAACTTATTTATTTGTTTAGTTATTAAGATTGTGATGATAATTTTTTCCATTTATACTTCTTTTGAATGTTTTGTGTAAACTTTGCAAGGTACTTTCCACCATAGCTTCATGCCGTGGAACTAAAGATACCTATTCTTCATGTCTTTTTACAGGTAGAGATACACGTCTCTGTAAGTGTGATGCCCTTCTTTGGCCTGCTAATGGTTACTTTTGGCCTGCTAATTTTATGTCATGAATATTCGATAACTTTTGGAGGTTAAATCGGTGTGTTAACGGTTAGCGGAGAAATGATGCTGAGAATGCCCGCACATTGGTAGGGTGACCTGCTAAGGTGGCAGCCATGTCGGCTGCAACCGCTTTTTCAATACTTCATTATATATAGAGAAATAAATACTTTTGTTGAATATTAACTATGATGATGTATTTGCAGGCATCCCTTTATTTGGAAAATAGAGAGTTAACGTTCAAGGGGTACTTGGCTTTGCTGCAAAACCGCCATTTTAATTTGTATTCTTATTATTTTTTCCAGGTTCTATGGGACTGCAATTTATTGGGTGTTTGGGTATAGATGTTGTTTTTCAGGGTGTTTGGATTTGCTGCAAAACTATTGATTCAGGAGGTGTTTCATATCAAAGTTCCAAACTAATATTTGTAGGGACGCAAGAGTTATGTGGGATCAGAAAACTGGTCGCCGGCGCGGTTTGGGGTTTGTTTCTTTCCAGAACCAACAGGTGTATATTTCATAACTAAAAGTTTTTTTAATGCTGGACTTTACTTTTGGACAAATAGTGGCACACATGTGTACTATTCTATAATCTTAACTAAATGCCATTTTACAACCCTACATGCGTTTGTGTGACGACTTGACTGGTAAGAGTTACCTCAATACTTCATGTTATCATGTTTGTTTAATTTTCAAATATTGGGAACTTTTAAACTCAGAACATTGAGTTTGAACATTTTGATATGCAAAGCTATATTTAGAGTTTTCTTTCATTGTATGTTTCAGGCTTTCAGCTTACTTGCTTTAACTATAGTTTACTTACACCATTATTCAACTTAATTTTATCATGGAAGTGGCTCGGCAGTAGGCATATATACTGCAATTAGGCTACCAAAGATGCTTGTCCAAGTGATGTAAAAAAGGCCTCAGATTCTTAAAGTGTGGTGGAGCTAAGAAATGGTTCATCAAGTTTACTGTACTAGCTGGTTATAAATTAGAATTTTAAAAACTATCGCGCCGAGTATTATATGGTATTATTGCATTCACAGAGGACGTGAAAGGATGGAGAAAAGGTTCAGGTGGGTTAAGTTAATTTAGAAATGGTTAGCTGCAATAAATATAGACGTTCGTTCAATATCAGTACGTGGCCCTGTTGTTTAGATATCACCAACAGATACAAGGCTAAGGTGCTGTAGATCAGTGGTGACCATTCAGTCAGGAGTCAGAACATGGTGTTGAGTGACTTTTGGAAGATAAAAGAAATGTAAGCTTTTGGAACGATGGGTGCAAACTAATTGATCCATTGCTTTGGTATTTCATGTTTAATAAACAATGTGATAGTTGTTTTTTTTCAATTGCAGGTTTCCTGGGTTTTTGGCAATTACAGGATTATCAAAGATCTTCTGGAACAACAAGGGCATTGTCCAAAGCATTGTTCGGTTTGTCAATATTGGCAATCTTTTCAGTAGATAAACCTTCCTTTATAAACACGCGATCATTATCAGCCGAAACCCGTTCAATGTCAAATAATGCTCCAAATAGAGTTTCCTTCTTTTCTAGCATAGTCTCAGAAGCTAAATTTTAATCCATACAAGTTGTCTTGACCCCAACCATCTTATCTTCGCCTGAAAACTCAAATTCTGCCGGTAGTTCAGCTAAAAATGTTGGCCCTAACTTAGTGGGGAGAACATTAATATCACTTATAAACCAGATGGTACTCATGTAACTATTGGGAACAGCCCAAGCAAGACATGCACCTGCCGTTTCCGAGCTGAAATATCACTGTTCGGACCCGTCAGTCCCATCTTGGCATTCATCCACTACATTCAACCGAAGCAATCCGCCTTCATCGTATGACGTTCCCACGACCTCATCACCATTCTTAAGCACGCCATCCGCTACAGACATGGTGGTTACCAAATTGCTCTTACCAGCTCTACTTTGATATCTAGAGATGTGTGGTTTCACGTCCGAGTTCTTTGTGTTTCTATTTTATGTGATTAATGATATTCAATTTTCGCATTCTTAAAGAAGAGGGCTCTTACTGATAATGGCTACATTACATGATGTACAGCTCTCGGATCAGTGATTGTGATCAAATCCATTATATTATCTTCATTGGCTCTGATTTTGATGTTCTTCACGTGTAAATACGTAATTGACCTTTTACGTGAAAAGAAGAAGCAACAAGTCAGTCTCAATATCTTCAACTTGCTCAACTAAAAAACTCTAATGAACAACATTAAACGCCTATGTATATCCTTATTTGTTGTTCTTACCTATTTCTTTTTGTTTTGTTATTTTTTATTCTGAAGTTTGCAAACTTATGTGCAGTTAAGTACAAATTCTTCTGAAAACATGATCCCACATTGCAGATAATTCTCCTATCCGCTTAACTCAAAATGAACAGCCTCTCAACTTACCAAAGCACCAAGTATTTTTACAAATGCATTTGACAGGGTTGAAGGTAACACTTTGACATACTCCTATTAGTCTTAAAAGTAAGTTTTAAAATGTTTGATTTAAGTTCTCCATAGTATGTTTGGATCATAAAACTACAAAAATTTGGAGTAGACCAGGTCACCGATGAAACGAACAGACTAGAGGGCGAATGGGTATATCGGGTATTGCTAGAGTTGGTCAAACGGAAGCGGCTTTTCCCGGATGTAGGACTGATGAAGGGGATACAGATGATATTCCAAACGTGTTGAGGGAGTCACTTGATTGTCTACATGATTTGAGGTACCTAAACAGGTTCAATTATACTTAGCGTCAGTTAATTATTTCTTTTCCGTTAAGTGGTGAATCAAAGGCTGTTTTGTAATTGTCTCTCATCTTAATTTTACAACAGACGAGATGCTTTGTTGGAGGAAGTTGCAAACATGGGTGATGTATGATTGAATGCACAAAGTAGTAATGATACAGGTCGAGGTTCTGAGAAACAGAAAGGCAGAGGTGATGCTCCTTATGAAAATCTAGGTTCAACTCATTGGCCAGAGCATCTTCGAAAGGTTCTCAGGTAATGGTATTACTATATTCTTCTTGATTGATATCTAATCGATTGTGAAAGAGAATAAGCCCTGCTAACGATTAAAGAATGTTTATATCTAAATTTGATATTAGGCCATCTTGCTAAATCATGAACAACTGATATGTATATGATACTTGATTAGTGGTTCTGCATTTTTTTCGAAAGTAGTTGACGTTCCATTAGTGAAATGTTTTTCCAATAAAAGAAGTTCACATCGGTGTCATTTTAACAAAGCAACATACGTTATGACAGGTCTGAAAGATTTTTTTGATTCAAACAACCTGAAGCAACTTGACTCCCATTTTCGTTGTCAAGGTAGAGACCATGTCCTTTGATATTTAACTTCAAAAAGTCAACTGAGCAACTGTTGTATAGGACAGTCTTGACCAATTTACATAAACATAAAATGGGTCGCATAAGATTATCGGGTGACACATATTGGTATATATATTGATTAACTGATATTAGACTTGTGAAAGTCTGTTGAGTTATGTCTGATCTTAAAGATTTTAGTCAAACAAGCTACAGTTGAAATAAAAATGTGGTTGTTTTATAGGATTACCAATTAGCCGTGGTAATTGGAGGTTGTGGTCGTACATGCGGACTCAATATATTTGATACAGATGACCATGTAATCAGTGCAGTCATAGATGCTTATGGAAAAAGTGGGGATCTCAAGACGGCAACTATCGTTTTTAATGAGTCATGTAAATTTGCTGATGTTGCGCTTTTCAATACAGTGATAATGTCATTTGCTAATCACGGTTGTGTTACGGAAACCATGGAAGTTTACAACATGATGAAATCTGCCAATTTAAAGCCTAGCCATTCCACCTTTGTATCAGTGTTATCAGCTTGCAGTCACGCAGATCTTGTTGATCTTGGCCGTACATTATTTAGATCAATCACATTAGATTACAAAATGGATCCATCACCATAAAACTATGGTTGTTTGGTGGATTTACTATCAAGAAACGGGTATTTGCTAGAAACTAAAGCCGTGATTGAGACGATGCCATTTCCAGCTTGGCCAGCTCTATGGAGGTCATTTCTTAACGGATGTAGGATACATGGTGACAAAAGCTTGAAAATGGATTCAAGAATTTATTTGATTTGTCTTCGGATGATGAAGCAGCTGGTGGTTATGTGTTATTGTCAAAGATTTATAGTGAAGATGGTAACTGAGAAGATGGTTCAAAAGTTAGGAAGGAGATGGTTGATAAAGGGATTAGGAAATATTTGGGTATTAGTTGGATTAATGCATAGAAAATGGACATATATAAGCCCCTTATATATGTTACATGTTAAGGTTGTGCAATATGGGTGACCACTGAAGGTTGTGCAATATGGGTGACCGCTGACCAGGTCCGAACCAGTAATTGTAATCGCGGTAGCTGACACTTTGTATAGAAATAATTATTGTAAAAAAACATCGAGAAATGTATTATAGTGGCAAAACATGAATTTAAATTCTCACTTAATGTTTTTTTC
This sequence comes from Chrysanthemum lavandulifolium, assembly GCA_022545495.1. Lineage (NCBI taxonomy): Eukaryota > Viridiplantae > Streptophyta > Magnoliopsida > Asterales > Asteraceae > Chrysanthemum > Chrysanthemum lavandulifolium. The sequence goes on from CM040241.1 coordinate 64,161,643, forward strand.
CACATTAGTGATCTTTCTGACTTATCTAGCTCTATGTATAGGCTAGCTTTGGACTTGAGTTTGATCCTGATGTTCTCAAGAATCGAAATGGAGAAGATGTAAACTTAGAGAGGATGTAAACTTGGAGAGGATGTAAACTCTATCTATGATAAGATCACCATTCTTATTGATGACAAAAATAGAAAGAAATCTAAATAATCCACATGCACCTTCAATTTATAGGGTTCCAGAACTCCTTCGAAAGGTCAGGCATTCGTCTTACAGCCCTCGTGTCCTGTCAATAGGAACTTTTCACAAACAAAGTGAAAATTTGAAGAGACTTGAAGCTCACAAAGTAACTTGTGTGCACAATCTATTTAATCGTCTACAACCTTCCCCATGGGAGAAGATAATGAAAGCATGCATTAGAAGAGTGCTCGATAAAATAGATCTAATAAGGTCATGTTATGAAGAGGAAATGAAGGTGTATGATCACAATGAATTTGCAAAAATGATGGTTCTTGATGGTTGTTTCATACTAGAACTCATTTATGCATCACATGAGGATCATGAGGGCCATTTATTTTTTGACATGACTTGGTTAACCTCAATGTTAAGCATGATTTGGTCCTGCTAGAAAACCAAATCCCCTTTTTTGTTCTGCAAGACATCTTTAAGTGCACCATTAGTGTGTTTGACCCCCAAATGCGTCTTACCATGCTTGTCCTTTCGTTTCTACAAGAAATTAACCCATTTCAAAAGGAGTTACTTGATAAAATTCATGATGAACCTGACAAGGATTATGATCATATCCTTGGAATTCTGCAGAATTGTTACCATCCAGCAGTTCCAGAAACAAAGAATCATTCAAAATCTATACCACCGTCGGACTTCTGCATCCTGCTGCAGATTTATCCCAGGCTGGAGTGAAGTTTTTGCCAAAATAGTCGATGAAACCCCATAATCGATACTAGCTATGGAATATAAACAACCAAAGTTTTCAGTGCTTTATTATTCTTGGTTTAAGCCTACTTTCTTTATGCCACTACTATACATTGAAGATTACACCAAGTCCATTTTAAGAAATCTTATTGCATACGAGCAGTTAACTCCTGCAACTGGTAATCACATTACATTGTATGCTTTTGCTATGGATAGTATATTAGATAATATAGACGACGTTCGCAAGGTAATAGATTCAAACATACTTGTGAACAAGCTGGGTTCTACGAGAGAGGCTTCAGATATGATTAACAGCATATGCAAAGATGTCATTGTGAAAAACTTTTCGTATGTCAAACAGTGGAATGACCTTCATGACTATTATAACGGTTACTGGCCCAAAAATGTTGCTTTTTTAAGGCGTACTTATTTCAGTAGCCCATGGAGTCTCATAGGAGTACTTGCAGCATTCCTTCTCTTTGCTCTTTGTTCGTCATTAATTATTAATACGATACTTTTTTTTGTGTTCAACAAAGTCTGGGATAGTAACTTTTGATTTGAGTAAATTTTATGATCATAATTCTTTCTTGGTTTCATATGTTATAAGTTTTGTGTGGTGCAACCGAAATCAGAGATTGATCTCCAATTTGCGCTAACAAAATTAAGTACACCATCAGGATACATTAGTGTAATAGCCATAGCTGTGACCACTTTCGGGACAATTGCTTTAGTGATGTGCTTCTTTCTTAAGCCTAATGCAATGTTCAACGACTACCTAGCAGATGTTGTACAATGTTGTTAGCTCGAATTGGAGATCAATCTTTGATTTCGATTGCACCACACAAACCTTATAAAATATGAAACCAAAAAAGAATTATGGTTATTACATTTAGTAAAATCAAAAGTTATTATCCCGTACTTTGTAGATTACTAAAAAAATTAAGCACACAATCATGCTACATTAGAGCAACAACCATAGCTTTGACCACTTTCAAGACCATTGCTTTGATGAGTGTCTTCTTTCTTAAGCCTGATGCAATGTTCAACAACTACATAGCAGATGTTGTACAACTCAGAGAACGTTTAATTTTTATGAGCAGTTTTTGTTTCACTGATGCTAGGTTTTACGTTGCAGACCTCCAAGGATCAGTTCCATTGTGACGATTGTTGTATTTGAAATATAATTAAGTCGTGACGAGAAAAGTCCCTACATAGTTAGGTACATATTTCTCAAAGAGCAATGCAGTTTAAAAATTAACTGGGATGATCTTGAAACTTACGGGTGTCTTTTCTTGATATTGTAGGACCGTGCCACACACAAGTATCCCTGGAAGCTCAATAGTCATCTCTTCACCAGAGGTTCGTTGGTATTGATTCTACATCTTGCAAATATACATATTAGATGATCTACTAAACCGTCAAATAGATCCAAGGTACACGACAATCATATCGTTGGTATTGATTTTACTTCATGCAAATATCCATACTAAACCATCAAGTACATAGAAGGTACCTGACACTAATATATACACATTATATTGTTTACGTTACATAACGCATTTGTTAATTTGGATATTGCGGTTAACGAGATGGCGTTTTAGACGAGCAAATGAAGAAATTCTTGAAAATTATATCGAACGTTGTAAATTTTAGAAAAAATAAACAATATAAGGTAAGAGTTATCATTAAAAATTTTATTTATTTATTTATTTATTTATTTATTTATTTATTTATTTATTTTACTAACTTCACTTGATTATTTACTAACGTGGTTCAAAAGGGAACATTGGAGAGGTAATGAACTTTTCTTATAAATTAGTAATTTATTTTTGGATTGTAAGTCCATTGCATTTAATTTGTCGTATTTCGTGTTTACTTATTTAGTTAGCACACCCGAAGGTCTTAGAGCTTGTGAGCACCTATGATGCTGAGATGTCTCAGCTAGATGCAACGCGCATGATGTATTAATAGGTATATATATGTGTGTGTGTATATATATATATATACACACCAAACAGGATACCCGCTGCCACAACGCCCGAGTTCTCTGCTATATCACTTCAATAAATTTTCATTATCTACAACTTTACAAACATACATAAATTTCATAATGTTGTAAAAATTATATATGTTGTGTTATTAATCATCCACACAAACCATACAATTATTTATAATTCTTAACCAAAAACAAAAAAAACAAAAAAAAAATAATTATTTTATAATATTGATTGACAATTCTAAAAAATGTATTTCAGTTAACAAAAAAAACAAATAATTATAATAATGTCACCATTGGGCGGCTTAACTTAATATATATATATATATATATATATATATATATATATATATATATATATATATATATATATATATATATATATATATATATATATATATATATATATATAGGATGGTAAGTAATTCTAACCACACATTTCAAATTAGGAGGAAAATTTGAAGGAAGATGCATCCACTTTATAGGTGCATCTAAAATGTGTGGTTGTGGTTCTTATCCTTCTCATTTTAATTATTCTTCTTATTTGATCCTAACTATATATATATATATATATATATATACTAGCGAAGACCAGCCCTAACGGCGGTGTCTAGTTTTTGATAAAATTACAACGGCGAATGATTTTCTTTCGAAAGATTGTATTTGTAGCTCTCGGGAATCCTTTTTTAGTAACTGTTATTTTTATGGCATGGTTAAATAGTGGCGTTAATGTATAGTGGTGTTGGTACATAGTGGCGGCAATAAATATTTACCGATAAATACCTTCTTTGAGACGTTATGTTTTCTAGTTTAATTCTTTGGTAGAAAATGAAAACTCTTTCTCAGGCTATGTGGTGTGTGACCTATTTTGGCATGGTGTCACACAATCATTTAGTTGAATATCTGCGTCTAATGTTGAATATCTGCGTCTAATGGCTGCAGTTTAAGCAAAGGACTAATTAATTTGTTTTGTTTATATGTGAGTTTGTTATATGAATGTTCTTATCTTATTATAAATTTGATTATAAAGTGCGTCAATTTATTCATTCAAATTAAAATGGTAATTGTCTCAAATATGAAATTGCTCAAAAAATAAAGCCAAATGTCATTGGGAAGGCAAATCTTGTGATAAAATAATAAAATGGAACTTGGAAATCACATGACATTGGGAAGATTTGGACTTTGTCACGTATCCCAGATTGGTTAATTTTTAAGATTTCGAGATTTCAACTTTTGAAAGTCAAATACAAAAATTTGATATGTTTAAACTGTTTAGCTTTTCAAAAAATTTAAAACTCCAAACTGAAATTTATTCGAACAATTCAAAATTTCTAAATTTGAATTTTTTTTCGAATGTTTAAAGTTTAAAAAAAAATTAAATTTTCAGTATTTAGAAATTTGGCTCAGATTTTGTCATTTCGTCATTGGCTGCAAAAAACCGGTTGCATTCTCAAATACAGCTCCGTTTAATGCCCCACCAAGTTACAACTTATCAAATCATCATAGCCGAATTCATCATAACCAGACAAAACAGACCAAAATAGCATCATTTCTAAACGCACAAACAGATTTTGGCGTCACTACCGGCTAACACGCATAGCGAAAGATCATGCTATGAATTTTGACATAATACAAATCGTCATGAAACAAAAGGCCTTAGACCTTATCGATTCTTGGGCAGTCCTGAAATCAATTTGTTGCAGCTAGACTTGCAAATACCATAACAACAAACAAAATCCAATGTCAATCAACAAATACCAATTGAGATATACCAGAGATGTCAATCTTTCAGTTTTCAAAACCACTAAATATACTGAGCTCAAACACCAGAACTCAATCACCCAGTTAACAAATTTTGCTCAGATTTTGGTCGGCTGCAAACAAACGATTGCATTTTAATTATACCATCCGTTTATTGCCCCGCCGACAAATCAGATCATCATAGCGAGTTTTGGAAACTGTTGGCCAAGCACAAAACCCTCAACATATTCCACACCAAATCCTAGCATCACTAATGTAATCACAAAACTATCAGTTTCAGCTCGTTCCAGCGTTAACAAAACTACAACTTTCACCAGATTGTTTTTCACATTGAGCTCAAACACCAGAACTCAAACACTCTAACATGAGCTGAAACACCAGAACTCAAAAACTCGAACATGAGCTCAAACACCAGAACTCAAACACTCGAACATGAGCTCAAACACCAGAACTCAAACACCGATGGCGGTCCGCAAAATACCATCAAACCCATAAAACATTTGGATCTAAGAAAACCGAGCCAGATCTCCCACAAAACAACTACAAGATTTATGCAATGGCTGCAATAACGGAGGTTGCAAAGTGGATATATCTCACACTTGCCGTCCTTCCGTCTTACCAAGCCGGTCCAAAAATAATATTTTTCTTAACTACCAACCTCAAAAAGCAAACACTGGCTCGAAAAGTTCTCAACAGTTTCGGCCTCAAGTATTATCGCCATCCATAAAAACAGATCCAAACATACATGGTTTTTTTGTAGATCTAAACTTTTTTGAAAAAAACCATAAAAATAAGTCTATAAACACCAATAATCGAGCGATATCAGTAACTTATCACAAAAATTAGTAACCAGTTAAAAACTACAAATGATACAACCAGAAACAACTATCACACAACCACCAACCAAACACACCAGTCAGAAACCAACCACAATACACAAACATAAAAATCTAGTTCAGGTCCCATCTAACCAAACACACCAATGCACGAAACAACTATAACTACCAACGACAACCAAAACCAAAAGCGGCTATCACACAACCACCAACCAAACACACCAACCGCGGATCTACAAAAAAAACAATAATATTATAGCAACTCAAATTTATTAAAAAAAAAAAAAAAAAAAAAAAAAAAAAAAAGCTTAAAACGTCATGGAATAAATAGATTTATATAAAAAAAATAACCCTCAAACTTGATAAAAACATAGATCTATGAAAAAATAAAAAATAATAAATAAATAAATAGAACCTAAAACTTTCCCCCAAAACTTGAAAAACCTTTTAGAGAAGTGGAGTTTTCAGTGGTTTTGGGTCTCGGTGGTGGGTTTCCAAAGGTGATAGGAGCCTCGGTATTCGCTTTTTCGTTGATAGTGACAATGGGGAAACGAAACCACCAACAACAACCAAAAACAAAGCCTCGGACTACCTGAAACCACCGAAACCATCGAAAGATGGTGGCAGTTTGGCAGATGGTGGCAGTTTAGCGGATGGTGGCGGTGATGAGGCCAATGGTGGCGGTGGTTGTTTGTTTAGAGAGAGATTGTATTTTAGGTTAAGATGAAATAAGTGAAGAGAGAAGATGTGCATAAATATGTGGTGCGAGTGTTTGTGTGTCTGTTTGTTGTTTACTTCATATTTTATAGACAAAGTAGGTTCGGTGGCTGAATCTTACAATTTAGGGTCAGGATTTGGTTTGATTATAGGTAGTGGATGTACATGTGAGTATAGATTTTAGAACTTATATTGAATCTTAAATTTGGTTTGGAGTGAGGTTGTGTTTAGGTTGTGTTTATTCTTTCCTTTATAAGGAGTATAGATATATATATATATATATATATATATGAGGTTCATGTGGGATAGTGTTTAAAGTGAGGTAGTGAAAAAAGCCAATAAGAGATTGACATGTGGACATTAGTTAATTTATTATGTTAAAATTACAATATAATCTAAAAGGGTAATTTAGGTATTTATCATAATTCATACCCCTAAGAAAACGTTACCTTCTCTTTTATCAAATATATCTCTCCATTTTGCCAAAACCTAAACGTCGACATATAAACTGCCGTCATTTATCACCAACACTACCAGATTGCTAATGTTGTTATGACATCCTTCCTTGTCGCCGGTATCATCATCGGATTTTATTACATCCAAACTGAAATGTCAAATTCATTTGTTTCAAGCGTGAATAAAACCCAAGAATAGCGATCATTTTTTCTGGTGATCGACTTGACTGTGTAGTCAAGTTTATAATTATAGCCTACGTTGCCGCCATGTGTGAAACAATTGGCTTGCGTATCGGTTGTGAAGCGAAGGTTGTTCGTATCAATAGACCATATATTATCTACATGTAGTTTTGGTTGATCATTTATGTATGTGTATCGATGAGTATCTCATTTTCTGTATCAGTGGGAAATTTAGAATCATTATAGTAGATCGCATCTTCATCATGGAAGATTGTTCACATCTCCAGTTCATCTTTTTAAATTTGATCCGATTATCACAATAAATACAGCTACACCTGTTGATGATTTATAGTTGGATGTGACTGTCACGTGATTCGGTTGAAGGTATATTATGATGTCGCGAGATCGAACCTAAAAGAACATTGAAACAAAAATGTAATTAATTGTATCACTTACGTAGTTACGTCTAATAGTTTTGTGGATCAATCTATTGAATAAAAATGTAATTAACTGTATCACTTACGTCATTGATTTATGTATGACTAAGTATCTGAATTCGTTTCTATAAGAAACACTACTAGAAACTGGAGTAACACTGACGGAATTTCTGACGGAATAATATCCGTCGCTAATTACCGACGAAGTTCCGTCTTTATTCCGACTGATATTGTGATCGATTTTTTGCGAAGAATTTCTGACGGAATTCTGGAAGAATTCCAAGGGATCTATTTTTGACGGAAATTCATCGGTATTTTACATAAGATTACGTCCACTTTCCGACAATAAACCGACAATTATATATATCAGTCGCTAATATGTCGGAACTGTTATTAACTTATTATTAATAGACTAAATACCAAACGCTTCCTCTTCCACGTAAACCATAAACACAGAAACGCTCTCAAATATCAAAACCCACCCGCACCATAAGTGATATTTTGCTAATTTTCCACAATCGAAACTCCTATAACAGTTCATCAAACATCAATCTGAGCTCATTTTCCCCCAATTTTTGCTTCTGTTCATCACCCGCACCACTTCTACGATGTGGTATATCTATTTTCCCCAATCTAATTTTCGTTTTTTGACCTAATTTGTTGATTTTTGACCTAATTTTGCCCTAATTTTACTTGATTGTAATACTATTACAATATGTTAGTTAGCTAATTTGCTCGATTTGAAACTAATGTGTTTAGATGATGATTTTGACCAATTATTATTGTTGGCTAATTTGTTAGATTATGCCTTTGCTTGATTAAGTTTGAAATTGTTGGCGCGTGTTGCCTATGACTGATTGAAGTGATTATCCGGTGCCGCGTGAAATTGCGTAAGCATTATTCCGGTTAGTTTAGATAAACGGCGGCGTGTGTTATTGTTTAGATAAACGGCGGCGTGTAGTTAGTTTAGTTAAACGGAGTGTGTTAGTTTAGTTAAACCACAACACGTGTTGCTTATAAGTGATTGAACTGACATTATCCGGCGGCGCACATGTAACTGTTTAGGCATTATTCCGGTTAGTTTAAACATTTAATTGATTTAATACAACGCGCGTGGTTGTTTATTGTGTTGATTTGGCGGGATGGCTTATTGTAGTTGTTACTATTCGCTATGTTAATTTCTTATTACTGATTAATCCTTATTGTAATTTTGCAACACAAAGGGTTGGCTTGTGGTGGTGGATTACGCAGGATTAACTGGTGCTCAAAGTGCTGGTATATCCATTGGACCGGTTGCTGGAGCTCTTCTCTTCAGCATTTGCTTCTACTTTGACTTTTATAGAAGGAAGAGGGTCGTAGAAGGATAGATTTGGAATGGAGCACATTCATGGTAATCATAGTCGTTATGTTTTGTTTTTTTAGAGCATCTATCAGTACATTTTGATCTAGCATAATCGGTGTTTAAATAGTGCGTTTTGAAACTGATTATTGAACTCCCGCAATTCTTATATGATACCGTCTTCTATGTTCACCAAATTTGGTCTAAAGGTTGTGGATAGTATACAAAGAACATACTTGCACATCATTTAGTTCAGTATATAAGCCAACGTTGAACACCAAGTTCAGTACACCAATTAAGTATCTTTACTTAGTAATTATTGCAGATGGATCATTTTATTGTTTAATCAAACAGTTATGTACCTACAATTTTAAATTTACTTAATGACTTCAAAAAGTAAGTAGCTATAAATTTATAATGCTTATCAGTAGCACACTAGCACTACAAGTAAATAATAGGCATAAGTAATTAGCTACAACTTTTAAAGATTTGATGAGGTTTTAGCAATTATACGACTGAATCAACATATGATAGGGGTATAAAAAGGCATTAATCATAAAGGTTAACTAAAAAAATGAAGATTTCATGTGATGAAAAGTGTCGCACCAAATTTGTCACCTCAAATTTGTTCTCTTGGTTGGTATTAATGTTTGTTTTATCTTCTTTCTTTTCTGCACTTCTTTAGGTTGCCACAGAAGCTTTATAAAAACTTATTTTATGGACGCAAGTTTAGGTAGTAAACTTGGAAGAACCACAGAATCAGGCCCCCTTATTGGTGGTGCACAACCAGGGATCACAGGGATAATAGTGGACAAGTCAGTTGAGTTCACATACAATGAGCTTGCTAAGGCTACCTGTGACTTTAGCTTTTAACCGCTACCCCATAACGTTTTCAGGGAGGGAACCAATTCCATGGGCTACAAGGGTACAAATCGCCTTTGATTCAGCTAGAGGACTCGAATACATTCATGATCACAAAGTTCTCGTGTATCCATCGTGATATCAAGTATCCTAACATTTTAATTTATAAAAACTTTCGTGCTAAGGTCAATAGACCAAACTTTCCTTTTTATCAAATCTCCAAGTGTTCAAAGAATAATCTTTTTAAGTGAAATACTATGCTTAAGACTGCACTTGCAAACCCATACCATGTCTAGAAACCTCTGTGCATTAAAATAACCCTATTATCAGTTAGTTAACACAAGATATACTTATTTCTAGGTTGCGGATTTTGGACTGACAAAACTTACGGAAGTCGGAAGGAGATCCTTACAAACTCGTTTGTTTGAGACAGTTGGGTTATGGTTGACTTTTGTTATATGTGAGATTTGGGTTAGGGCTACTGGGGGGCTCTCTTGACAAATAATCATTTGCTGAAGAAATTTTCAGGAAGGTTGTGCATAAAGCAACTAGAACAAATGTGAGGCTTCTTATCTTTTTAGATAAATTAAATGGCCTATTTAATGTTACCAATCTTTTTTAGATTATCAGTGGTAATTCTTGCTGTTATTGGTATTTTATAATCTGTACGGAAAGTCCACATTGGAAGATGACATCATTAGGTAATTATAAGCTAGTGGTGGTATTGCTCGCCACATTTTGCAACAGTTGCATAGCATGAACATTGTTGACTTTGAATCCAAGGGGCAAGTATTATAAATAGTTGCTTCGTTTTACCCTTTGTCATTATTTGAAACTGGAAAAAGAACACGTAACATGTATGCAAAGTTTAGTGTGTAAATGCTTGATCAAGTTAACTTATGCTAAAATGTATGATCAATTTCTGATACATTGCAACAGTGGAAGGAAGATCACATCCATTAGGCGAAGAGATCTTGATCAAGTTGCAGGAAGAGTAGTATTTGTTACCCCTTGAGCGAGCTATCAAAATTACAGCTTCTAATGGACACATCAAGACAGAAGGTTTTAGTTACATCTATCATATATCTAACCGTTGCATATGTGTATACAGAGTCAGCAGAATCATCTCAAGAGGCCAGTAATCTCGAGCACAATTTAAAGTAAAACAGAGTTTGAAATTTAGACCAAAGCTATCAAACAAAAAAGAAAAGAACGGTACGTGTCTTTAAATATTATATCTACCAACACTTTATAAGCATCTAATAACTGCATTAACTAGCTTAAAAATAAGAATGCATAAACAAAAAGCCATTTGATTATCACTCCATCGTAACGTCTGACGATACCTCTGACATCTAATTATCACTCCTTTAATAAGCTTATTACCAATCCTTATAGGCTTGTGATAATTCCAGGGTTGATTCAAGTATCAACCTAACCAGGTGAGAGCTTTCGGAATGCTTGATGGTGGATCTTGAATCACTCCGATGTTTCAGGTGCTAAATAGTTTGTGAATTTTGTGAAGTACAAGTTATTTGTTTCAAAGCAACCTGCTTGTTCATGAGGATCACCCTTAATTTTTTTATTTTTTATTTTTTATTTTTTTGGATTTAATAGGTTGCTAGAGCTATACTAGACAGGCCAAAAGATACCACCCAGGCACATCTCACCTATGCTAATGTCACTTATGATGACATCCTTCTTAAGGTAACTACTTATCTCCATCTATTTTCGCACCACATAGGTTTTAATTTTGAAGCAAGTGCCGACACTTTGTAGCTTTGGTCGAGTCAATACATGGTGATAAAGCGAGTAGTGACTTCACTGCAGAAAACAAAGAAGCCTTCTCAAGCAATTCTGAGGTAGCTTGTTATTGTTTGCTTTTTAGTGATTTTGTTAATCTCCTTGGCTCAAGTTTTTTGTGATATACAAATCTATTGTTTTTTAATGTTTTTCAGGTAGAGATGGCAGGCGAAGAGACTGTAATGGACTCCACTCCACTGAGACAGTAAGAAATATTGATGCAAGGCAGCTTAAACTATTAGACATCGTGAAAGCAATCCTCGTTCTAATCATTCCAATTATAGGGTACTATTTCTACCAATATCAGGTAGTTTAGTCTAGCTAGTTCACGTGGATGGTTATAGTGGGCTGTTCTTGTATACATTTTGATTTAATGCTTTGGAAAAAGTATCAGCTTGGTTTCAGTGGGCTGTTCTTGTATACATTTTGATTTGACCACAATTTTTGTAATTTGAATGCTAAATTTCCGTGATAGATCTATTTAATTTTGAATTATCCATCTTATTTATTAGCTCTTTTTAGTTATTTTAGATGCGGGATTAAATACATTCAAGCTTTAGTGAGTGAAACTATTAGTATTTTCTGACGGATTTCCGACTGAATTATTTCCGACAACTTTCCGATTGACTTATTTCCGACAACTTTCCGACAGAAAGTTTACCGACCGACTTCCGACGAGAAATTCACCAACAGATTTCTGACACGTTTTTTCAGTCGGTGTTTCCAACAGATTTCCGACGGATAGTAATTACCGACCATGAATCACCGACAGCCCCTTTCCGTCACTAATCTGTTGGAAACAGCTGTTACCGAGGGATTTCCGACAGAAAAAGCTGTCGCTAATGACCTATTATGTAGTAGTGAAACTTGGCAAAAAGAATCTAAAATTGAATCTTACAAAGTAATACTAGTATTTAATTGAGAACTTAAGTTTTTGTAAAATATTTCACAATTAAGAAGATAGTTGAAGTTTACGAGAAAGAGATGAGAACGTGGACTTCTTCCTCCTAATTCAGTTTTATTTGAATGGTACAATTGCCATTGTTTTTTATATTTATTACGATACTGCCATCATTTTAATTCTTATCAAATAAGATCATCAATGATACATCCGACGGACAAGATTACTTCCTATTCTTCCTACTTTAAGAACTATCTTATAATAACCTCCCTATATATATATATATATATATATATATATATATATATATATATATATATATATATATATATATATATATATATATATATATATATATATATATATATATGTAGTTTCGTATAAATGTAAACATAGTAATTGGGTTGGGTCATAGGATAACAAATATAATCGTTTTAGAAAAGGTTGTAATGTTTACTATAGAAGAATCAATATGTCTCATTGTGAAGGCACCGATTCAATTTGTATAAATAGGTCAAGATTCAGTAATCATCAACCAATCCAATACATGTTCATTAGTATTAATCATGTTTCATATTCGGTTTACATTGAAGCAATCTTTGTATTCGGTTACAAGTTTCTGTTCCAGACCTTCCTAGTTCCATTCATACCGATTCAAGAAGTTGTATAATCTGATAAACAATAGATATCGAAGGCCACAAACTAACAATGGTATCAGAGCGCATGTCAATCGGGAAGAATGAGTGCAAGTGGCGATCGATTTAAAAGCAAGAATCAAAGGCGAATGGCTGTTGTACAACCTTTTTGTGTAGCGACCAGAAGAAGAAAGTAGATACCAAACCACCAACGCCATACTTGGGAAGGAACCAGACAACCACACCACCGATTGCTGTAAGAAAAGAAAGAGGGGATCGAAAGTTTGCCCTAATTTCAAAAGGAAGAAACGGGTTTGGCTCTTTTGGTGTCGATAAATTATCATAAAGTAAGAAAAGTAAAATTAAGTCTTGTATATTTTTTATTTTTTTAAATAAAAAACTAGAAGTAAGAAACCGAACCCTTGTAGTTCACAAAGTAAGCAATTAAGAAAAATACTATTATTTTTAAAGTAAGAGAAACCTCAGTGTTTCGACCTAGTAAGAGAAACCTTAGTGTTTCACCCAATAAGAGAAACCTCAGTGTTTCGACCCTGTAAGAGAAACCTTAGTGTTTCAATCAGTAAGAGAAACCTCGGTGTTTTGACCAGTAAGAGAAACCTCGGTGTTTCATCGAGTAAGAGAAACCTTGGTGTTTCATCCAGTATGAAAAACCTCGGTGTTTCGACCATTAAGAGAAAGCTCGGTGTTTCGACCAGTAAGAGAAACTTCGGTGTTTCAAAGCAAGTAAGAAAGTACATAAGCAAGAAAGCAAGCAAGAACACAAGTAAGTAAGCAAGAAACAACGTAAGTAAGAAAGCAACAAAGCATGAAGATAGGAGAAACATCTACACCAACTTGTGAGAAAAACATAGCACTTTAATGTCCAAAACTGAATGAATCAAACTACACCACATGGGCAATTATGATGGAAACAATCTTAAAAGCTTATGGTATGTGGGAAACACTTGAAGCTACAGAAGTCATAGATGAAGGAAAGATGAATACAACAAAAGCCATGATCCTCACAACATTACCAGAAGATATTCTAATGCAAGTTGCACAATACTCGAAAGCGAAATAACTATGGGAATCAATTAAAGTACAAAATATAGGAGAGGACAGAGTTCAGAAAGCACGGCTACAAACTTTAAGGAGCGAATTAGAGACTTTGAAAATGAAAAACAGCGAAACCATAAGCGACTTTGCCGGAAAATTGGGAAGCATAAGAGGCAAATTTAAAAGTCTTGGTTCAACTCTTAAAGACAAAACACTCGTTAGAAAGTTACCGAACTCCGTTACAAAGAAGTTTCTACAGATCGTGGCATCTATCAAGCAATATTCAGAGATTGATAAAATGTCATTTGAAGAAACAATGGGAAGAAAAATAACTTTTGAAGAACACGTCAAAAGTCAAGATGAACCAGAAGAAAATTATCAAAACAAACTCCTAATGGCAAGATCAAGTAATCAAAATCATGGTAGCGGTCGAGGAAGAAACTTTAGTAAAGGAGAAAAAGGACGTGGAACAAGTTTTCTACAAGGTAAAAGTCGAGGAGAACAAAACAAGAAAGAAATGAGATGCTATGAATGTGGTGACTTAGATCATTTTGCACGCGAATGCACCAAATGGAAGAAGAAAGACAAGGAGGAACAAGCACATCTCATTTATGAAACTGACGAAGAACCCACATTGCTGTGAAGTCAAGTAAAGAAGACTCGATTGCCGTCTATAACATTAGGGGGTGAATGTTGGACCAATAATGTTATAGAAAGCAAAGTTAAGGGTACTCTAATGTGTGTGTGTGTATATATATATATATATATATATATATATATATATATATATATATATATATATATATATATGTGTGTGTGTGTGTGTGTGTGTGTGTGTGTGTGTGTGTTATGTATTTGTAGTTTCAGATAAACCGAAACATAGTAATTGGGCTGGGTCATAGGATAACAAATATAACCGTTTTAGAAAAGGTTGTAACATTTACTATAGAAGAATCAATACGTCTCTTTGTGAAGGCACCGATTCAGTTGGTATAAATAGGTTAAGATTCTTTAATCATCAATCAATCCAATACATGTTCATTAGTATTAATCTGTGTTTCATATTCAGTTTCTATTGAAGCAATCTTGTGTATTCGGTTACAAGTTTCTGTCCCAAACCTTCCTGGTTCCATTCATACCGATTCAAGAAGTTGTATAATTTGATAAACAAGAGATATCGAAGGCCACAAACTAACAGTAGAAAATCATCACAAACATAAAATGAAAACGTCTTGGATCTTAATCATGTGGATAACTACTTGATTATAGAATGGTAGAACTGAATATCAATTATAGGATCATTTCAGTGACGAACCAACATTTTCTGATGGGTAACTTGTAAATATACGTTGCTAGCTTTCACATTACTCATATCTCTTGATTTTGATATGATAGGGACAAAAATTAGGATCAAGAGACGTAGAAGTCGTAGCCTCTACCGTGTTAGGGGTTTTAATTTCCTCTTTAT
This sequence comes from Chrysanthemum lavandulifolium, assembly GCA_022545495.1. Classification (NCBI taxonomy): domain Eukaryota; kingdom Viridiplantae; phylum Streptophyta; class Magnoliopsida; order Asterales; family Asteraceae; genus Chrysanthemum; species Chrysanthemum lavandulifolium. Next base: position 64,177,009 of record CM040241.1, read on the forward strand.
GTTGTAGAGATCTAGAATAAGATTTTACTCGAGGCTTTAAGTCCGTAAGCCGTAAAGGGATTAATGCCAATGTTAATCAATTAGATATAGATGGCACCCATATGTTTTTATGTTCCTTATGTAAGTTACTTACTTTGCAAGACAAGTAACACAAGCTTTGTTTAGGGGCGTTCATTTTTGTCGGCTGGATACACCACGATTCCTAGTCAGTTTAGATTAGGCATTCGACACATTCACCTCTGTACATGGAGGCAAGAGGGTTATGCTCATAACACACGCATCTTATTCTTTCCTTTGTAACCGAGTTTGAGGTTTAATACATTAATTATTCGATAATACTTTGTGGGTTCCGGTTCTTCTATTCTTCACAAAATTTGATTGACTGACTTTTGGTTCCCGAGTTACTTGTGTCGATTGAGCTAAAGCTTCAAATTTTCGTGTTTAAGGATCCGTGTTTGTTGACGACAAGATTCCAACAAAACATTCAAGAAATACTACGCTATTCCATTTCACGAAGATGACTTATCCAGAATAAGGGTAATGTGTCATTCATTATGCCTGACTAGATCACGGTCACAGCCGGAAGTAAAAAGCCTTCACTACATATATCTTTGACCATTGCAATACTATAAACTTGTTCAAAGACGACCCAATCTTCTTCAATTATTGCAAGTTAGTATCTAAAGCCATCGCATTAGTAAGAAACAGTTACATTATTGACGTATTTAATGCTCAATTGTCTTGAGTTGTCAGAGTCATTCTAGCAAACTAGTTGTTGGATCCTTGACTTCTTGAAGCAATTGGGTTCTTAGTATACTTTTGATTAATGGCACTTAATTTATCATCTTGTCATCAAGACTCGCACTTTTTATATGTATCGAATAATTTTTTTTACTATTCTACGTATAAAACTTGATTTTCTTGTATTTTTTATGTACTTTTTCTCTCATTTTTTTCCTACTATATGTATCATAGTTGTCATAAAATACAAAAAAAATACAATAAAATCAAGTTTAGTACATGAAATAGCAAACAAATTGTTCGATACATATAAAAAATGCAAATGACAATTATGATACATTATTGTGCCTTTAGTCCTATACTTTTAGAGTGAATACACACACATATATATCATTAGTGAAACATGTTGGTTCGACTGTTGATCATTCACAGGAAGAGTTGAAAGTTTGACTAGCCATCAACAAGTTGTTTAGTTTCAAAAAATAGTTGTATAGCCTAAATATTTTCTATATAAAGGAAAAGTTTACTAGACATTGTACACACTCAAATTATCTCTCTCAAACAACGAAGCCTTCCTTCTTGTAGGTGTTTAGAAGATTTTTACAATCAAGAGATGGCTCAATCCGTATTCCCGATCAGCATGATTTCTAGCGGTAATGGCTTGAGATTCTTTAAAGGAGTTCCTCAATTAGAATCCCGTAAGTTGCACTTTCTTGGCACCAAACTCCCAAGCCAAAATCGTGAAAGGTTAATGACTTATCAAGCTCCATGTGTGTTACCGAGTGGTCTAAGGATTAATTGCCAAGTTACCAAAGGTGGCTTCAATGGGGTTTCTCTCGTACCAAGAAAACCAAACATGAATCTATCCGGAAAGATGATGATGCATGTTGAGATCAACTCAAGTGGAGATGTCTTATATGATATTGTTAGGTACAGGCCAAACGACCTCGCTACAATATTGCCTGATAAGGTTCAAGGTTGTTATCTGCTTGACGGTCAATGGGGAGCTGTTGGATCCATCATTTGCTGGAACTTTACATATGGTACGTGATTAATTAAGTCGATCAAGCCCTTGCTTTCAGTTTTTTGTTTATCGTCATCCTATTGTCATATCAAATAAATAATATTTCAAATTTATTTTCCTTGGCATGGATAAAGATGGAAAAAGTGAAGTCATAAAGCAAGAAATCGAAGAAGTTAATGACGCAAATCACAAAATAGTGTTCAATGTACTTGAAGCAAAACTAGTGGAAGGCATATACAAGTCCTTCAAAATCATATTCTATACTGAACCAGATAGTAATGGGAAGTTGGCAGCTGTGACGTTCGAGTTCGAAAAAGAGAATTCCAAAATGCCCTATCCAACTGAGTTTATGGATTATTTATGTGACGTTTTCAGGGGTGTCGATAAATATAGTAGCAGCAAATTCTAGGCACAATTTCTAGTCATATATAGTTATAGAAGATGTTCCAGAATATGTGTTTAGCTGGTTAAGTTACGCAGACGAATAATATACTTACTTGAAGTATAAACAAGTAGTGTGGCTACTTGTGAACATGTATGCTTGTTTCATTCCACGAATCTTCATTTTTTATTTGTATCTTGAAGTTATTTAAAGGTTTTGTGTTATGGTGTGGAGGCATGCATATCATTAGCAATATAAGCATCAAAGATACTAATAGGAAACAAAAAGGATACACCGGCGTTTTCATTAGTTTGGTTTTACTAAATACTAGATGCTTACAAACTACTAAGTAGCTTTACAAGTTTAAACGGTGATTCTCAACCGGACTGGTCTCTATCTGCACCTCAATTTCGCCATTTTCTACATCTCTCAACCTCAGAACCATGTCTTGTGTGATTGACTCCTTATTCCAAATGATATGGCTCTCTTCTACAAGATGGTTATACTCGTTAGGTTGAACAGTTGCGAGTTTACTACCAACCGGGAGGTCTTGCAAGTCCGAGCCCATTTCTAAACACTCAATGTACGGATTAAGATCTACATTTGCTATTCCCATGTTATCATCGTCACTAAATGTGTCTTTATCATATACTGTCTGAAAGAGAACAAATTAACAACGTACATTCAATCATTAAGACTATACATGTTTGAAACCAAATTTTACACTATAGCAGTTCATAAAATCTCAATTATCATGAGCAACTCACTTGAAACTCAAATATCACAGTTCAGAAACATATAAATAGAGGTTATTACTCACAAGTTTGATTGGAACCTTGGGGTCCTTGATGGTCATTGTTAAATCATCACCCCACACAGGATTGCAATTGTCCTTCACCACCTTAGTCTTTGTTTTCTGCATTAGAAATAAAAAAAATAGGGTTAATTCCATATATCCCCAATTTAAACTCCTAAATGTCATATTCACCCAACCAAAACTCATAATGTCATATATACCCAATTTAAATATAAAATTTGTCATATATATCCATTTTGAAAATTTATTCATTTTAAACTTTTAAAAATCTTAATAATTATTAATTTGAAAGGTATAGACTATTTACCCTCGGTAACAAAGATTCTCGCTTCTATAGTCAAATTTAAGTGGTAATTTTTTGTTTTTGTTTTGAACTTTTGATAGTTATTGTATTAATTATAGTATTTGCATGTACAAGGTGACGTTAGTTCTTTCGTGCAGTTCCATAGCAGTTTGCAGTTGGTAATGGGGCAAAAGCAACCACTATTTCTATCTTGTATTCCTATTTCAAAGATTAAATCTCATCAGATTTGAAGAACGTGCATATGTAAATGTTTATTTCAAATTAACTGTGTATGGAGTAAGCATCTGGATTTGGACCCAACAAAAGATGTTGGTAGTATCTTTTAGTGGTTGATCAGATTTGCACAGTATTTTGGTTTGTATGAAGGGTACAATAGGGATTTAATAATATAAATTGAGTTTTTAATTGATTTAATAATAAATGGGTAGATATGTCAAATTTTGTGCTTAAATTGGGTATATATGTTATTATACATTTTGGTTGGACAAATATGACATTTAAGGGTTTAAAGTGGGGATATATGAAATTAACCCAAAAAATATATATATATTTTGTTTTATCCCTACTTATAAAGAGTGTATCTTTATTTTTTTGAAACTTGAATCTTGAAACTTAAATTAATGTAAATTAATAATAAGTACCCTTAAACTTGTCAACTTTTTAAAAGTTTGGCAACTTAAATCATTTCTTTTATGATCAATTCTAAGTTTGGCAACTTTTCATAAACAAATATTATATTATTTTAAAAACACACGCTTTATATTTCAAAACACACGCTTGCATCAATCGAACAGAATCACAATTTCGGAAGTTAACTATTTGCCGCTATACACCATCGCTTTCTTGCGGTATTCGCTCTAGTTTAAGTAATATCTCGCATCAAATCATCGTATATAGTTTGCTAAAACAAAATATTGGTTTAAAATACTAATCAATCTTAAAATGAAGAAAAAAGCAAACAAACAAGTTATAGGAAACAGGGAATATATGCATGTATGTTGATCTTTAAGGAATTTTATCAATCTATCGACAAACAAATGGTTTGATCTAATTGTAACTATACACAAATGTTTAAAAGGTTCTTGAAAAATAGATTAAAAGATTTACCTGATGATCCAAGGTTGCGACTACATAAGGATCACTTGTGCCACGGCCCATATCACGAACATGATTTGTCCCTTTCTTAATTGTTAGCCTCAATATACCTATAACTCCTTCCATTTGATCTTGTGATTTTGTTCGTAAAGATCTTACATAAATTGATCAAAAATGGTAAAGGTTGTTGCATAAGTTATGTTTATTGTATGTGCTGGTAAAGAAAATTAGAGAAGCTAAATAAAATGATTGATAGATGATTAAGGAGACCTTGTCAAACCCCTTCTCCCATCCCTTATACATGTGAGGTTGAGATATCATCTAGTCCATAATAACATATCGGGTGAATTTTGATTACTATTAGATGACATTTTCCTTAACACATTTATATGTACTAGCGGGATATCCAGCAAGAATGCCATGGCAGTGCACTTATAACTATATTTTGCGGCGAACAAATATTACTGAGTTACACGTTTGTAACAATAACTGTACAAATGAATGATAACTTAAATTAAAATAACTTTAACAAATAACAATGCAAAATATTTCATATCCAAATAAACATAAGGTCCAACCGAAAGAAAATGACTTAAGCAAAACTTGTATTTTAAATTAATGAAAACATTACATACATAATTAAAAAAACGTAAACTTACGAATTATAAAACATAAACATTTATTCACAAAAATTCGAATCAAAACATTTAGCTTAATAAATTTTCGAATCAAAACATTTAACCTTAATAAAATTTTGGATAGGCAATAAAAAGCCCAAACAAAATTACTTGAAATTTAAAATCTATATGCATTGACCTAATAGCAAATCCTAGCCCAACACCACAACCTATATAAACACTATATAGTTTCCAAATTACTCTCACAAGTAGCCCTAATTCATTCCACATTAAAAGGGAGTCACCAAACTCTTCCAGTCTAAACTTTCTCTCAACCAAATCGCAACCTCCATCTTCATATCACACCAACCAAATAAAATTGCTATCATTATACGAACTCCGGCCACCAAACACAAGTCCTTTAATCATAAACAAAACCGAAAACTATGTAACAAAATGATAGTAGAATTATTATTTTTATATACATTGCAACGAATAGCAGAAGGGGCTCAGTTTTTGCACACTTTCAAGCAAGGTACTAAACACAAAAAACAAACAATTATATATATTTCGTGCAAAGTTTCAACAAACTTTTGTCATTTTTATAGTTTCTAAATGAATAAAATAATCACTAAAGCTATTGCCAAAAAACGTACAAATAAATAAATCATTATCTAAAAAATAAATTAAAGGATTCCCGCTACCGCATCACGAGAAACCTTGCTAGTTCCCTTAATTTCGGATAGCCATTTACGGCCCAATTTCATATACCACTTAAAAATCCAAATCACCCAAATTAATTTGACGAACCTAATCATTCGCAATTTATAAGACAACCCTTACAACATCCCTTATTTCACTCTTCATATGAAACGCCTCAACCTTATCACTCCACCAAAAACATGTAACTTCTTCCTCCTTATTTCAAACTCGGATACTAAATCATATTTATTTCTTCAATCGCAGCCACAATATCATACCATCTACCTTATATCTCCTTAAACTAATCACACTCATCCTTATATCTCCATCAAGAAACGTGGCTACCATTATCATCCTTATTACTCCGTAAAAAATGCAACAAATACTTCCTCCTTATAACTTCAAAAATACCCACCCAACCTTATTACTCCTTTTCAACGAAACACAAACACTTTGCTTAGAACCGAATATCAAAAAATCACAACACGAAGATAACCTTTCTTTCATCTCACTCATATTCGAGGTTCTCGTAAGAGGTCTCGAGTAGTCTTTTTTTTTTTTTTTTTTTCTTGGTCAAGATCTATGATGGGTTTACTAGTGTTGGTCTTTAAAGATCTCTAAATATCATTTAATATTAAACCCGAGATCTTTGTATTATTTTTATTTCGAGTTGAGTTGTATATTTGGAGATGGGATTGTGATTGAGACGGTTGTAGTTTGTTAACGGTCGATGGGAATAGGATAGTCTTGTTGTTGGTTGTTGTTGTTGGTTATAATTGCGACTTTTAGTTTATTGTTCTTTGATTGACTTTGGCTTAGACAAGGCCTATAATAACGGTCAAACTGTTTCTTTGGATATCTTGTGGTATCTCAAAGTCTCGGTTAGTCTCACAACAATATCTAGGTTCGTAATAATACGTAACTTCGGATTGTTGAGAGACATAGTAACAAGATTCGCATATCTTAAAGTGTCTCGCAACCTATTACAAGATCGAGTTATAGGTTGGTTCTTGTAGTTTGTTGGTCGAGATGATATTGGGACTGAGTTTATTTTGATGGAGATGAAAGTTCAAATGGTTGTGTGTTGGGTGGGGTTCTTATACCCGGTGTATGATTGTATGTTACAAGTCGATTAAAGACATTTAATTTTGATGTGTATGCAAGAAGCTATTGAAATGAGTTGTTACAAGTCAATAAAGACATTTAATTTACATTTTATTTGACTGCATTGAAAGCATGATGTATTGTTTGTACATTGCAAATAAAAATCTGTACAACTTTAATGGTGATGAACAATATTAATTGTTTAAGACTTTCTATTACAAGAAATATTTTTGGTCTTAACTTTTAAGACTTCCTCTTATGAAAGTCACAAATCCATTATAAAGTAGTATAGATTATATATGTGTTTACTATAATGTGTGATAGTCGATCATGAGAACATTGTGACTTCACAATTCTTTTCTTAAGCTAAAACTTTATGCAAATCAATATTGTGACATGTGAACAATGAAGTTAATCAGTTTTGATGGAATCACAATGTTGTGAAAGCATCATATGCACCTGTTGACGTATATGTCCAGACGGCACGTGCCGGACTGCACGATTCACCACGTGTCCGGAGGACTAGGTCTGAAGGAACACGTGCCGGACGTCGAAGTATAAAGGATCGTCCCTTTATCCGAAAACCCTTTAACCAGCGGACCATCCGTGAACCACGTTTGTGCCGCCTAACCCGGATATTGAGGGATTGTATCCTCCACGTGACCGATACCTAGCACATAGGCTAGTGTAGACCGCTCGCTCCATCCCAAAGTAGTAGGTACAATGTTCTTGGGTTAGTATAAATACCCTAAACACATTCAATGCATATATCATCTAACTTTCACGCATTTACTCTCATTTATTACTATGTCTTTTGGCCTATACGGACTTACTTCGTCGGAACTTGATCTTGTGGTCAAATTCAAAGCGAAGCTAACGCGCTACCCTCTGTGTAGGTACTCGAAGGATGTCATCTACCGTCCGAAAGAACGTACACGTGATCTAACGCTGAGCAAATTTTACTTCAATAGCACCTATAACCCACTTTCAACTTTTCAAGAAAGACACCAGTAGTGTATGCAAATTATAAAACAATATGTTCATTCCCATAAAAGATACACTATCTTCATTCATTGTGATTGATTGGGTGGCCGGGCTAGTGTCATAGTGTCATCAACCTACTATAATGGGCTTTAACAATAAGCTTATTACTATAACCCACTTAACGTATACCTAGCCCGTTTAGCATGTAAAGGACGTCAAAAGTTTGAAGAAAGTGGAGTGACTTAAGTTGAGAAAGGGCTTTCAAGTATACGAAATGCGCCTTTTTTTTTTTTTTTTTTTTTGAACGGTAATTGTGGCTACTGCAGTTAGGTCCAACCTGTAAGGTAATGACCTTCCCTTACGCACGCGAGAAGAAACCTTATCGCCTGCAAACAAGTCGAACTTGAGACGCTGCGCAGGAGGAATCTGAGATGCTTTGGACAGACAATCCTTGAGAAGTTTGAATCTTTTCACGAGTCTTGAGAAGTTTGAAGCTATATTTTTGTTTTTGATTCGGACTGTGATTGTTATAGACTTGAGAAATCTTGAGTATCGATGGTTATACTTATACTGCGCCTACGTAAGCTGTTGTATCGGTAGCAATTTGTCGTTGGGAGTGAATGTTTTCTGGATGTAAAATAAATACACGAATGATATATTAATCATATCTAGCTAAAGTAATAGATACATAGTATCTGGTTGACTGGTTTAAATAATGGTTTCAAACTTTCAATCGATTGAAATAATGTGCACAAATGTTCTTATTCTGTTTGACCTGTTAGTCAAAATCAGTTAAAGGTTCAATGCATGCCACTTGGTTTAAAATGGAATAACTTTCTTAAATAATTGTGGCTCAAAAAGTATTTTGTTTTTCTGCAACCTTAAAGGGGCAAATATTTCTAATAGCATAATCTTAAACGGCTGTGTGTGATATTTTATTCAACTTTTCCAAAATTGCTAAAAAGCAAAACTAATATATATAAATTCGGTATACTTTATGTTGTAGTTAAGGTACTGGCAACCATGCCTAAGAGTTTTTTTCATGCCTAATCACCCATAAATAATATCCCTTCATCTCATCTCATATCTAGCAATAAATTTTTAGTGGCAACTATGCCTAACTCATACTTTTTTTTTTTTTTTTAAATAATTTAATAAAAACATAACATTTTATTTGATTGTACAATAATTAGATGCGACCAGGGCCTTCATGGTGATCGAAGGGTATGAGGGGTGATATCTTGCGCAAACTTGTAGTCAATCTGCGATAAGAAATAGAAGACACGTTAAGTGATTCTTGAGGGTTGGGCCCGCGAACCACCTCCGGCGTGTGAATAAGTATGTGATATGAGTTATGGATAATATGATGTATGTGAAATCTTGTGTTGAGTGAACATACCATTGAAATGACTCGTGCAACCTATTTATAGGTGATGAAAATAGCTTGGAGAGTGTTAGCACACGTTTAGGAGATCATGGAGCGTCCCCGATTTATTGTAACCGCTAGGGCTTCATCCCCACTATCTCGGACTTGGCGGGAAGCTAAGGACATGGTGGGAACGTGGGGAAAACCAAGTCAAGGTTCTTATTTGTCTTGGCATCTTCAGGAAGACACCGAAGGGCATAGGCCTTCGATCGACGGATTCCCAACGGTAACCATGTCAATGATGAATGGTTTTACGCCACCAATGACTTATGAAGAAAGACTTGGGTCTTCGTAATGTAATTTGATCGAGGCCGAAGGGGTCCTTCGACCGATCGGAGGGTACGTCATCAAGCCCCCACCGAAAGTGATATGTACGAACAAGAAATATTGCTTACGACTCGAGTAAAACGAAACCTCCCTTCGTCACAAAACGAACGAAGATGAAAAGTCTTGTTAATATTGAGCGCATTAAATGCATGATTAATCCTAACTACCCCCGCTTCCTCGGTAAAAGTAAACATCCTTTCAAAATTTAAAATAGGTTTGAAATCCGATAGAAAAGGGATAGGTCCGGACACGTGTAGGGTCGAGATGCAACATTTGTAGGGTATATAAAATGCAAAAACAAGAAACCCTAACAAAGTAACTCTCGCCAAAGTTATTCACCTACTAAAACTTCTTCCGATCAAGCCTTCGACCAAACAAGGTAAAGCGCCCTTCTTCTCTCGTATTTCAAATACATTTTGTGTTCTTTAGAAGGTAGCATGTCTACCAATAAAAATTTGTGATAAAACAACAAGGTCGCACACTAACTGGGGAGGAGCTTAAAGCGTTCCTCATCGATTATCCCATTCCAAAGGAACATAAAATAATGCTACCGAGTAAAAATCAAGTGATATTTGATGCCCCGAAAATTATGTAGGCAGATACCCATGCTTTCACCACTTCCAACCTTAGGATACCTTTGCATCCTTTGATCTTAGAATTCCTCCGGTGTTATGAAGTACACATTTCTAGGTTCAACCCTTTTGCCCAGCCAAGCTTTACAACATACATTGTTATGTGCAAAGCTTATGGGTTTGAACCATCCTTGACCGTGCTAGGGTTTTTGAATCTATACCCGGAGGAGATTGGTTGACCTTGGCTAAGAGGGTGAAAGGATGTGCCCATATTGATAGATAGACCTTTTACGAACATAAGGAACCGGAAGGCAAGTTCTTTTATATCCGACTACCATTATCCTCCCGGATACTGCATTGTTAAACCCAAACTTTTAATATGATGAGAAAAGGTTCACCAATCCATTGCCTTATCTTGTGAAGAAACCCATTGTATCGTTTGGCTCGTCATCCACCGACCGCCAGACCTTCCCCGAGCCAATCCTGCTCATGGTTGGCATTCTTTGAAAGATGGGAGGGTCTCCGTTGGTACCGAGATAATTTGTGATGGAGAAAGTATGTATTTTTAAATTAACATAAGAAACAAAAACTTATCTCACGATATTTATCTTATTTGCTTCTTTGTGCAGAGATGTCGTTCAGAACTTTGTTGTGGTGGAGGTGCAAAGAGGTAAGCTTTCTTCAAAGAATCCCCAAGAGACAAGCTATGGCGTGGGCTCCCCATCGGTGTCCATAAACAAAGACGAGGTGGAAGCCCACTGTCGAGCTGTATCCTCTGCTCCTCCGTCAAAGGAACCCATAGATGTAGAAGATCACCGGTGGAGAACGTTCTTGACTCAGACGAACCGGCCTCCGAAGGACCATTGGCCATCGTAGGACCTCCCAAGAGGTGAGAGGGTCCGGCGAGAAAGGTGCCAATGCTAAGGTCGTAAATCGATTCAAAAGAAAGCTTACTCTACCTACTCCTCCTCTCGAACTACCCGGAAGAAGAGTGCCTGGTAAGGGCGTGGTATTTCCACCATCGAAGGACCCAACGGCGATGATATCCATGGTAAGTTTCTTTCTGTGAAACAAAATTAGGTACCAAATATAATATGCTAATGAAATGTACATTTGTTGTAGGACTTCCCGATCTGAAGGAGCTTCCTTCTCCCTAGCTTGTCACCAACTCGTGAGCCATGTGATCCCATCCAGTGGAAGGGGTGATGGACAACATGTCCATAGAGAGGCTCTGCGATCTTCATGATAAAAGCTATGTTCGCCAAGGCATGCTGACAACCAACTCAATGCTAGGACAAGGAATTGCTCCGTCGTCACCAAAGCTCGACAAGAAATGGATGTTATGCTTAGAAAGGAGAAGGCTAGGGATCAAGTATGCGGACTGGAGAAGAAGTGTGAGGAAGCATTGGAGGATTTTGATAAGAACCCTTGGTGCAAGATCTCAAAGTCGAGAATGAAAAGCTCAAAGGTCGATTAGCAACGAGCGGTGAGTGCGATGAGGTTAACCGTCAAGGCTCTATGGTTGTTGGCTATAAGGAGCATATATCTGTTCTTTCATCCAAGTGTGGAGGCCTCGAACAAGAGAGGCAAAATTGTTGGACCAAGAGATCAAGCTCCGAGAAAAGGTAGATGGATTGAACCTTCGTGCGAAGATCTCAAGAAGGACGAGGTGGACTCGATAACCAAAGTGATCCCTATATTGCTATGGAACTTTACCATAGCGATGATGTGGGATTGCCATTGGGAGTGTGGTGAATGTTGCCATTTTTCATGGCAAATGTACCATTTTGGAGGAGGTAGCTAAGGCGGGGAACGGTGGTGGGCAACTCATGAAAAAGAATATGATGATGCGGTAATCAATTAACGCTTGGAGTTCCCTTTCCTTGCAGATGTGACGAAGGACCCGCTGCCTCAATTGAGGACCCGCTGGCCAAGAAGCCAAGGACAGTTCAACCTCCATCTTCCTCCAAGAGGACTCCATCACCCTGTGTTCCATCCCTAGGTTCGGTGATCCCACTCATTCCAAGGTTTAATGAAGGCAACCATGTGGTTGTAATTTTGATCCCAGGTGGTATGTACCTGTTTAAAACAATTGTCATGTTCCTTTCCGGGCTTCGTGCTGATGAAACAATTAACTTGTGGTTTGTGTAGGCTACGGCCTAAGACAATATTTTATTTTGTTGAATCGTTAAGGCTATGGCTGTTTTAGACTAGTTAAACTAGTCATTAATCTACAATGAAGCCACTAGGGCTCGAATTTTGCCATGTGTGATTCTTCTCATTTTATTTTTACTACGTAAAAATATTTGTTACAACCTAAGGCGTATGGTAGATGCATAGCCTCATTGAGTGTAGTTACTTCACCAAAAATATTAGCAATCGTATAATTTAACTCTGACGGAGGTCGCGACCCACTCGCCTTGATCCTTTGGCGTGAAGGCTTGAAATACCTTAAGGCCATATAGGAAAGTTAATGTGAAGTTGAGATGGATGTTATGCATGTGAGCAAGACATCTTGTTTAGTCTTTGTACATCCTTCGACATTGAAACTTATAAAGCGACTTGGTGGACAAATCTTTGTTGTATTGAGCGAAACAAGAGATTTGAGGGAAATGTGTTATTATCATTAAGTGGGTATGGAGGATTACATCATTTTAAGAAATGAATACTAGACGCCTACCATTAATGCTTCTTTCCTAAGTGAGAAGAATGCAAATACATTGATTGAAAGCAAATAAAATGTGTCCTTAGACATTGTAAGTTTCATACGTAGAACTTACGAAGAGTAGTGTCATTCGGGTTCTATCAATAGCGTCTCCTTCCAAGGTTTCCGACTTGTAGGCTCTGCCATAGGCTTCCTTAATAACGTAGGGTCCTTCCCATGTAGGTCCCAGCCACCACGGTACTCGCCTTTACTTGCTTATTGAGTCGGAGGACATATTCCCCTGGTTTGAAAGTCGAAGGCGACTCGCTTGTTATAATACCTTTCAATCTTTTGCTTGTGGATAGCCTCTCTAATGGAGGCTATTTCCTCGCTCTTCAAGTAGGTCCAAGTTACTACGAGTCTTTCTTCGTTATCTCGCCGCTCAAGTTCATGACCCTTCGCTTCGACACATACTTACGTAGGGATGACAGTCCGTGCCATATGTCAAGTCGAAAGCGTTTCTCCGTGACTTGACTTCGTATCGTTCTATGTGCCCGAATACTTGAAGTAGTTCATCTACCCAACCGTGATGATTGTATCCCAACCTTCGTTCTATTCCTTGTATGATGTCTCTGTTGGTAACTTCTACTTGACCGTTACTTGAGGATGGTAAACGGAAGTAAAGGATTGTTTGATATTCGACCCGCAAAACACCGGGAATACCCCTTCTAAAACCGCTTCCCATTATCGAAATGATGATGTGAGGTACTCCGAACCGACGGATAATATGTTCCCACACAAATTTTTCCATGTGTCTTCCCGTGATGGATGCCAAAGGCTTCGCTTCCACCCATTTAGTGAAGTAATCGATGGCTACGACTAAGAACTTTACTCCTCCCGGAGCAACGGCGAGGGCTACAATATCTATCCCCATTGGTGAAGGGCCATGCGGATGTTACTGAATTCATATCTTGCTTTGGTAGCCTTGGGACTCTTGAGTGGACTTGATAGGCTTCACACTTCGAATGATGTCGACGGCGTCTCCGCATCAAGGCCGTGAATATCCGACCCTTATGACTTTGGAGACAACGGAGCGGGTCCCAGATGAAGTCCGCAGGATCCTTCATGCACTTCTTGGATGATCTTGGCGACTTGCCTTGGTCCTACACAACGGAGCCAGGGGATAGAAAAGATCTTCATATAAGTAATTTCTCATGATCTGTGATCGTGGTGCTTTGATGCGCACCTTTTGAGCCAACTGGATCCTCCGCGAATGCCACTTATTAGATATTCTCTAATTGAGTCATCCAATTCGAGTCTTCTCCAAGATACGTCGACACACCTCCTTTCGGACGATGGACCTATCTGCCAATACTTGACCAAAACTTCCTTTGTTAAATGAGCAAATGCCATTGATGCTAGTTTGCTAAGTGCATCCGCCTTCTTGTTTTGGTTTCTTCGAACATGCTCTATGTTGTAAGATCACGAACCCTTCGAGCATTTATTTGGCCTTATCCGGATATTGCTTGATCACAGTTGTCTTGCCTCGTAGGAGCCTTTTATCCGGTTGGCCACTAGTTGTGAGTCAACAAAATAGCCAAGTCTTCCACTTCCATATCTTTGGCCATCGGAGACTCGCTAACAAGGCTTCAGTACTCCGCTTCATTGTTTGTAGCATCGAATTCAAAACGGCGCGTAAGTGTATTCCTTCCCTTTGGGATCAGCGAGCATGAGACTGCGTTAGAACCATCGGAGTGGAGGCTCCGTCGATATAAAGTTTCCACCCTTCGATTGCCTTAGCGGACTCCTTTTCAACAACCTTTTGTCATGTTTCGGTTCGGAGGTGTTTACGCTAAAAGTCCGCCAATATTTGCCCTTTGACCGAGCTCCCGCCCTTGTATTCAATATCATGTTCTCTAGCTCGATAGCCCATTTAGCTATCCTTCCGTTTCTCGGCTTGAAAGTATCCGCTAATTGGCTTGTCGGTAAATACGGTTATGGGGTGAGCTTGAAAGTACCTTCACGCCTCGCAACATGAACTAAAGCCAAAATTAGCTTCTCCAATCTTTGGATAATTTAGCTCACTCTCTGTAGTACCCTACTAACGAAGTATATGGGGATTTGCTTATTCTCCCTTTACGCCAATAACACGGCTACCGATGCTTTCAAGGAGGCGCAATATACATGAACAACACTTCGCCTTTGATTGGGGCCGTAAGTGTAGGTAGAATAGCCATGAAATCCTTGAGCTTTTGAAAGGTCGCTCGCATCTATGCTCCATTGGAACGTCTTTTGTCCGTGCATCCTTTGAGTGTTTTGAAGAACGCAAAGATCCGCTGCGCACCCTTCGATAAGAACTCGAGAGGGTCGCTAGCTTTCCGTTAAGACTTTGCACTTCCTTTAGGGACTTAGGAGGTCGCAAATCGTGATGGCTTTGACTTTCAAAGGATTGGCCTTAATACCACCTTGGTGATCGATGCCCCAAAATTGTCCTTCTTTCACACCAAAGGAACACTTGGGATTTAATTTCATATTGATGGCGCGAAGTCGATCGAAGGTTTCCTTGATGTCGGAGAGCATATCCTCCTCGATCTACTCTTAATGACCATATCATCTACGTAGGCCTCCGATTCCTACCTATTTGATTGTGGAAGGCTTTGTCCATCAATCGTTGGTAGGTGGCACCTGCATTTTCAAACCAAAAGGCATCTTTTGTAACAATAAACGCTTTTCCCGTAAAAGACCGCTTCTCTTCGCCTTCTTCGCCATTTGTATCGATGGTAACCTTTATAAGCATCTAGGAAACACTTTAGCGAAACCACGACAAGGATTCCACCTTCCAATCAATCTCTGCGGAGGTAGCGATCCTTGGACGAGCTTTGTTAATGTCGATGAAATCACAGACATTCTCCATCCTCCGTCATGCTTCTTGACCATCACCGGATTGGCCACCCAAGTTTGATACTTCACCTCTCGAGTATGCTGCCGCTACGAGTTCGTCCACTTCTTTGCATGCAACGGCATTTCTTTTAGGAGCTAGACTTGACGCTTTTGTTTAATGGGTTCAATATGTTTGAACTCATTGAGCTTGTGTTCGAGGCCAAAGGGCTTTCCGCCTATGGTGAGAGTTCCGGGACTCCGTCATGTCGAATAGGTCCATGCGAAGACATCCGTGTTAGCACGTACCTTTTCCAATTCGCTTTAAAGGAGGTTGGAAGTCGCTTTCCGAGTCACTTTGTCGATCGGGTAGAGATTATTTACCACGATGCGTTCTTCAATATAACTGGCGAGAACATCTTTGAAGGTTCCTTGAAACTGTTTGACCTCTTGCCTTCTCGCCGTAGACTCCTTCACCTTATAGCCGGAGAAACCATTCCAATGTCGAAGGTGTTTGGAATTTGATCGCGGCATGTATGGTTGAGACAACGATGCCCATCTTCGCATTCTTGTTCTCCCTATCAATAGGTTGTAGGAGATTCCGACCTTCGATCGTGAAAACCCGAGTTTATGTTCTTTTAGCCTCCTTCTCCAATCGTAACCTCTGAGGGACTTCTCCCAAGGGCCATGAGTGTTCCCACGAGAACCCTACTAAGGGTACCTTTGAATCTACTCTTCGACCTTATTGAAGGTTTGAGCTTTAAGAAACATCGTTCGTAGATAACTCGCAGGAGCTACCGCATCAAGGTAGGCTCATTTTACTTCTGTTGGAGATCAAGACTTTGATGACCACGGGTCATTTGAAAGAACTTTCCACATGATTGAAGGAAAAGTGACATCTCCTACTCCTCACAAGGCTTCCTCTGTTTCTTTCCTCTTTGAACTAGAATCTTCCTTGTATACCATGAGGATGGGTGTTTGGCCGGTGTGGTATCTTTCCCAACCGTGTGTCGGAGGTTTTGTCCTTACCTCTTTTTATACCCTTCACCAAATGTCCCAATTGGTCGGACTTCTGACCTCTTCTATCTCGCTTCTTGAGTTCTCTGCGGTTGTTGGTGTCATGTCCGTCGTCATGGAAGTAGCAAAATTTGAAGTATCTTTGGGCCTTACTTTGTTTGCCAAGCGAGAGGAGGATCAAAGGCCTTCGCACCTTTTCCAGTAGCAAGTATCTCCCTGGAGATTTGATGACTAGCCAAGAGCCCATGGTTGATGTTTTGTGGTACGGTGTGAACTCGTCCTTATTTTTGTGCTTGTTCTCGACCCTTCCCACGAAGGATGCTTGGGACTTTCTTTGTGATTTTCTTTATTTTCGATCGAGTCCCAAGGTAGATACTTCTTTGCTTTGATCCGGTGTAAGCCTTCTCCACCAAGCCTTTGTAGGTTGCGGGGAGGTCGTGTGGAGAGAATTCGACCAGACTTACATTTCGTAAGCCATGCACAAAACTCGAAATGCATGGTCTTCGCAAGCCCATTATTTGTAATGTCGTCGGTGTATCCGTAATGAAAGCCACGGTGCTCTCATTCTCCTACGCTTGATGTTGTGTCTTTGTCGGGTGTGTCCTTGTGAACTTTTTCATTGGCTAAAGTGTGATGCGAACTTGGCCTTAAGATCATCCAAATTCACAATGCTACCCGGTTTTGCCTGTTCCACCATTTTCGAGCGGAGTCTCGTAGGGTGTATGTAAACATATGACAAGCGACAGGCGTAACTCACTTATGCATTCTAATAGCCCTTCAAACAAGTGTAAAGTTATCCGAATCCCTTCCCATCGTAGGTACCAATATCGCTGGCATTTTCAACCCATCGGGTAAAGGGTAGTCTTCATCCATCTTACGAAGAGTGTTGTGGAGCCATGGGCTCGAATAAAGGCGATTATAAGGTGGCATGTAGGTAGGGACAACATTGTAACGGGTTATGATTTGGAGGTAGTCTAACGGGGTTTGGTTGACATATTGAGGGTAAGCAGTAGGTATATAAGGTGGGTGACTTCTACGGTACAAAGAGTATACCATAGGTTGTCCGTAGGGTATACTGTATGGTTGAGTGAAATGGGGTTACTAGCCCGCCTGCTTGGGTGGGGATAAACCCGCGAGGTAAGATTGAGCCTAAAAGGAGGGTACATACCATGAGGAGGAAGATTTCTCCCATTCATTTGAGGTGGATCGCCTTCACGCCGGATGCATGAGAAGGCGCGGTGGAACCCCGCTCAGTTCTTCCTGGATGAGCCGCCAAGAGTCTTTGGCAGATTAACCTCCGTAGCCTCCTTCGGTGACTCCTTCCATTGGAGCCTTCTATCGTGCCTTCCGCCTGGCCTGAGCCCTCCCAGAACGTCTTGAAAACAACCGACCTTCCGCTAGGCCTTCGACTGCTCGGAGACCCTATCCTAGCAATGAGCGAGTAGTCCCAGGAGCCAAGGGCCTAGTCTCCATTTTCAACTCTTCGTCATACTCATCGCTTGAGTATTCTAACTCCCTTCGCATCTCCACGTTCCGAGCTTGCCTCCTTCGAGCTCTTACCTTGATGACTAGTGTTTTTTTTAAATAAGTATTATGTAATTTTCTTTTAAGTATTAATAAAATATTATGTTTTTATTAAATTGTTTAATATAATTATAAATTAAAAAAAATTAGATGAGATATGGGTTAAGCATGGTTGCCACTAAAAATCTATGGTTAAGTATGAGATAGGTATGAGATGAGATGGAAGGAAATTATTGGTAGGTGATTAGGTATGAGAAATTTAGTTAGGCATGGTTGCCACCCCTCTTACGGAACCAAGGTTGGCCTCGGGGGTCGTGGGACATAGATTTTTGCGACGTATTATTAACTTTTGAAAAAACTTCGATTTTACGTAAATACGCATGGTCCAAAACAATTATGTTTCCGGTTTTGTTTAGTTCTTCTCAAATGCACTTGGCCAATTTGTTTTATGTTTCAAGCTTACCACAGTACATATCTCTTTTGTTCAAAAATGCAAAATGTAAATAAAAATCAGTGGTTATAACTTATAGGCAATCAGGCAGGTGCAAAAATCTACATCAATTTGATCAACAGTCAAACATCAATGGTTATAGCCTTATATGTAATTAGGCAGGTGTGCAAATTCACATCAGCTTCTGATACTTTAGAGTACAAATACAACATGTTTGACTAGCAAAATGTTATGCACCAAATTGAATTATGGCCTTGAAATAATGGGCACAAATAATGAAAACCATTTTAAAGAAACAACTAATGACTAAACAGATTTGTGATGATATATTGCTAATAGCAATGCTTGTCCATAACCATAAGTATATATAC
Organism: Chrysanthemum lavandulifolium; assembly: GCA_022545495.1. NCBI lineage: Eukaryota > Viridiplantae > Streptophyta > Magnoliopsida > Asterales > Asteraceae > Chrysanthemum > Chrysanthemum lavandulifolium. The sequence continues at coordinate 64,195,988 of CM040241.1, forward strand.
AAGCATCGTATGTTCCCAAGTGTTTCTCATTCAAGTTTTTCATGTGTGTATGAGCTACAACTCGAATCATTTTGAATTAATTTTCGCAAACAACACTTGCATACTATTAATTAGAAGTTCCATATCGTTATATCATATGTCTTTTTCAGCCTTTTTCTATTGACGTCTCTAAAATTTTGATTGGAATATATAAATAGATTAAGTGGTATTTTTTTCTTCTTTTCCAGCTCTACTCGTCAAACACTTTAACGCTCTAACTAGAAAATATTTCATGTTCAAACTTCACTAGATACATATTTTCGGATGATTAAAGAAAGTGTCGAATGTCAAGTATTTTTTGTAGGTCTTTCGATATCCTTCACCTTGTAGAGTGAGTCTTACGGATATCGCTAAGATGAATAACGCGTTAGTCTCGCCCGGTGTTATCCCGTGACTAGACTCGGCGTGAAAGTAAGTAAGAGGATAAACCTAAGGGTGTAGTATAAATGTGTGTGTGTAAGAAATGATACCTTTTACCAATTATTGTATGTGTATTTATACTCCTTGATGTCACTATCGGTCCCCGGACCCGTCGCATTCTATGGGGCCGTTGATGTTGTCGGGGCGATCGACACTCTCTCAGCGTCATCTCGACAACAAGGAGAATGAGACGAATTGTACCTCCGGCTAAATGCCAAATGTATTGTCGTCAACGATCCTTCGGATAACGGCCTTCGGCGAGCCATTCGAAAGAGTATGGAGTCCTTCGCTATTGAGCCGATGGACCATATCGTCGTCATGTCCCCAAGTATCATGTTACTTGTTCTTGACAAGTGACGTGATACTTAGTCTAGTCGTCCATTGGGTCCGTTCAGAGTTATTGGGTTTGCTCTGGTTTCATGGGCCGTGCTATGAACAATGAGCCCAAGCCCATTGGGTGAAAGTAGGTTAAAATAATATTTACCGAGATCTGTGGGATTGTGCCACGTGGTGGACGTGTCGTCTCTGACGGTTCAGATTCGTCTGCGTCCCTCCCTGACATGATGGGACGTTTCGTGTCCCTACCCCTTTGGCCTATATAAATTGTTTTTACCCTCATTTGCAATTTCTACTTTTTACTCTTGCTTCTTTCGTCCTCTGTTTAGCAAGTCTTTCGGCCAGTTCAGGTGCGTCTTTTTCTATTACTCCTTCGTCGCCATGCTTTACCTTCTTGTCAATATCCGATGGCTTTCGGCCCGTGGGTCCTTCCACCGATGTTGCCCCAACCGACATGCATATCTCCTCCGTACTCTGCGAAGGAGCTTGAAAGCATTGTCGTGAATATGGAATACCGTTGATCTCCACCTCGCTTGCCTCCGCGGACTTTACGATGAACAACCTCCCAATGATGCTATCGGGCTTTACGAACAATATTTTGGGTTTTCGGGTGTCCGTGTCCATTTCTTTTGAGGGTGATAAGATATTTCAAGGTTCACATCTCTCACCGGTGCCCATTGGGCTAAATAGATTAGTCATGTTTGAGATTTATTGCTGAGCTTGAAATTCACCCTCAGTAAATTTATTCCGGCTTTTTACAAGTTGAACAAGAAAGGTCATTGGTTTTATTTTGAGAGAAGGACCACGGAGAGGCTGAGACATGTTCAAGCCTCAAGAATTGGAAGGATAGTTTCTTCTTGATTGACCGAAGGGCTATCCCGGATGCAATGCCATGGAGACAACAGGACTCAAACGTCTCGGACAATACCCCCTCCGGTGGTTATGAAGAGGCTGATGTCCGGAGGTTATGTGAAGGAGTGGTGGATCTCCGACCTATTCATTCGGACTTCTATTCGAGGTGGGTTGACCATTGTTTGGAAGTATCCTCGCTTTTCGTCCGAGTTCAAAGATATTGACAAGAATGGTAACGCAATTGCCTAAGCTTATTTTGCCTTTCTTGGATGTTTTCTTCTTTCTTTGTCGGTAAGCCTTTCTTCTTCTCTTTTGTTGCAGCTATTACGATGTCTCAATACCTGCGCTTAAGGTCGGAGCAAGGGTCAAGGTTGGGTCGGGGTCGCCCCCTTGCCGAAGGAGAGGTGATACCCCAACATGTGACACAGCCTTTGGGGTGGATGAGCGGATCCCGGAGACGAGCCGTGTTCAAAGGATCGTGGAGAAGGCAGATCCAACGGTTTTAAAGGCTAAGGAAAAGAAGCGGAAGCAGATGGAGAGGAGACTAGCCGGGACCAGGTCATCCATGCTGAAAAGGAGGAAGCAGGCTTCTCCTTCTATTGAAGTGTCCTCAAGCCCTGAGAACTCCCAGGGTGCTCATTCGGCCTCTCCTCTGAACGTTTTGAGGCCGGAAGACATCGCTGATAATGTTGAGCAAGGAAGTGTGGGTGGTGGTGGTGGGGGTGGTCAGGAGGGAGGCTCTCTTGACGAGGGCAATCCTTCGGTGGAGGTTCCCCCTGTTGTCTCAGGAGCTATTCCTGATCCGTCCGCCCAAGGTATGGTTTTATCTAGTTTGGGGGGCGCCTTGTCATTACTTATTGCTATTATCTTTTATTTCTTTTTTATGTATATTTCTTCTTCGCATGTGTTGAAGCTGGTGTGTCTGCAGTGAATGTTCAAGAAACTACTCATCATTGGGCTAGTCCTTTTCTTTGGAAGTATTTGTTAGTTTCTTGTTCCTTCGTTTTCCTCCCCCATCTTTTTTGTTAACTTCTTTCAATTCCGGTATGTTTGGCCGAAGGGGTTTTAGTGAGCCCTTCATTCCTAGTCGGTCAACACCGGTTTGAATGATGACGGTCAGATATGATGGCACCCCCCCTTCATCCGTGGCGAATAGGAAGATCTGACGGATGATCGGGCTTTGTACATGGGGTGGTTTGAGTTGTGCCATGGGTCTCTCGCCATTGCTGAAGTGTTCAAAAGGTTTGAGCTTTTGAGTCATCATTATGCGGAGCTCTACAGGGCATATTCCTCTTGCTCTGGCCTTGAGCCTCTATTGTCCGAAGCTCAAAATAGCCTTCGTTCCCAAACTGCCCTGAACGAAAAACTTGTCGTTGACCATCAAGCCCTTCAAGAGGCTCATCAAGGTTGTGGTCAAAAGCAAGGGGAAATGAGGGCTAAGCTAGAAGCACTGGAGAAGGAGGTGAGCACGTTGAAGGCTAGAGACGAGGAGCAGGCTGAGAAGATAAGGTTGTTGGAAGAGTCTTTGGGGAAGAAGACCGCTGAGCTGGACGAGTCTGAAAGGGAGGCTTCAGATTTGAGAAAGGACTTGCAGGGGATTGCTATAAAAGCCGGACAAGAAGAGATGTTACGGTTTAATTATGTGAAAGAGCTAATCCTACAATAGTTCGTCACATGGGAGCAAGGAATATATGCAGCGTGGAGTCTGTGTTCAATCGCTATTGATTCCGGATGGTTGGATGGTGTCAGGGAGGGTCGGGATGAAGATCAAGTGCATGAGATAGTTGCGGCCCACAATGACTTTGACATGAAGGCTGTCGAAGGGTTCACCGCTGCCTACGACGAGATGTTCACCCGAAGCTTCCCCTATATTGAAAAGATCAAGCGCTCCTACCATCTTCCCTTAGCCGATTTGATGAATGTTCTTCCTGACGGAACAGGTGCCACCCCCGGAGCGGGCTCTTCCGGAGGATCTTAGCTCTTCCTTTGTTATTTTATGATGTTTAAATGTTGGGACAATGTTTTATTCATGTTGTGGCGGGCCTGCATGCCTTTGAGTGCTGTAACCAAACAACTTTTATTCGTATCTCTGCAGTTGATGTATGTAATTTGACAATATCTGTGGTTATGCTGATGTGGGTCGTTAGTATATCTGGACGGCCATTTTGGTTATTTATGTATACATGTTTGTGTTTGTATGTATTTCATTGTCGCTTGTTGATGGATACGCCTGGGGGCTCATCCCTGGCGTCGTCACGCCTTCGGGGTATTTGCATGCCGTTAGGGCGAATACGCCTCGGCTCTTCCCTTAATGACTTAGCATTATTTTGAGGTATGCAGCTGCCTAACCGAATGGTATGTGGGCCTTCCCTAGTGTCGTTGCACTTACGGGGGTATAGTAGTTATAGTTGTGGGGTTTTCGGCTGCGCGGTCGGAGGTAGCTAGTCTCCGCCGGCTGCACCTCCCACTTTTGCATGAAACATAATTATGGGAAAAATTTTCTCCTCCATCATAGGCAGGGGAATATATCATTACTTAACGAAAGTAGAAATAAAGTAGTCCGTGCTCGTAGGCTTACATTTCGTTTAGTGATATTCTAAAGAAAACACTTCTTCAAATTCATGGTGTGCCACTTCCGGGGCACCTCTTCTTCCTCCATAGTTTCCAACTTGTACGAGCCGTTGAGGTTTGCTTCACTGATCCAATAGGGCCCTTCCCACTTTGGTCCCAGCTTTCCCTGATCTTCGACTCTACTAGCTTCATTCTTCCGGTATACGAATTCTCCTGTTTTAAAGGATACCAACCGTGCTTTTCGGTTGTAGTACTTTTCAAGCTTTTTCTTATACTTAGCTTCCATCACGGCTGCCTCTTCTCTCCGTTCCTGCAATAGGTCGAGATTGAAGCGAATTTCCTCTTCATTTTATTCCTCCATGCGACGAGGGTCTTCCTCTTCGAGACCTTCCCGTATCACCCTCGTTCTGTATGTTGCTATACCTATTTCTGCTGGTGTGACTGCTTCACTTCCATAGGTAAGGCTGAAAGGTGTTTTTCCATTGCTCGTTTTGATGGACGTTCGGTGTGCCCAGAGGACATTCGGCAGCTCATCCACCCACCCTGCCTTTGCACGTCCCAACCTTGCTTTGATTCCTCCATCAAGCTTTTGTTTGCTCTTTCCACCAATCCGCTGGCTCGCGTGGGTGGAGCTACGGTGTTGGTTTGTTTGATGTTAAGCTTTTCACACCAATTTTTGAAGGGATGGTCTACAAATTGCTTTGCATTATCCGTGACGATAATAGCTGGGAGACCAAAGCGACAAACTATGTTGTCCCATACGAACCTTATGACGTCCTTGCCGGTGATCCTTGCCAATGGCTTAGCTTCAGTTCACTTAGTGAAGTAATCAATAGCGACTAGGATGAACTTGACCTTTCCCGCTGCTGAGAGCAGGGGACCTACTATATCCATTCCCCATTGGTAGAAGGGCCATGGGGCCATGATGGGTGTTAACTTGGTTTTGGGAGTCATGGTACTAGGGAGTGGATTTGGCAAGAGTCAAAATTGAGTATCTCGCTTCCGCATCCCGGTGCATGGTGGGCCAATAATAACCTTGTCGCATGGCTTTTGCTACGACTGAGCGTGGGCCGGAGTGCATCCCGCAGGCTCCCATGTGTATTTCCCTTATAACGTAGTTCGCCTGTAAGGGACCAACGCATCTCATCATAGGTACTAGGTAGGCCTTTTTGTAGAGTACTCCATCTTCTATGACATATTGATTAATCTTCATCCTTAGGGTGCGAGCTTCATTTGGGTCATCCGGACGGATCCTTCTTCGAGACATCGGACAATGGGAGTCATCCATTGTCTCCTTCTTCTTCAACAATGTTATTGACTTCCTTCCTTCGCTTACCTTTCACGTAACACTTCCACCAACACCTCCTTTGTCAGATGGTCAAAAGCAACCGTAGCCAATTTGCTAAGGACATCCGCTTTTTGATTCTGGCCTCTGGGGATGTTCCGGATGGTGAAGCTTTCGAAACCCGCTACGTACTGCTTTGCTTTTGTCAGATACTTGATCATGCTTTCGTGACTTTCCACATAATCCCCGTTTATTTGGTTGGCCACCAGTTTGGAGTCCACCCGGACCTCGAGATTGCGGACATGCATGCTTTCTGCCATTCGTAAGCCTGCTAGTAGGGCTTCATATTCAGCTTCGTTGTTAGTGCTTTCAAAATCAAGCCGGATAGCATACATAAACTCCATCCCTTCTGGGCTAATCAGTACCATACCCGCTCCGGAGCCCTTGTTGTTGGATACCCGTGTGTATAGGAGCCACTTCCTTCTTCCTCTTCTTTGCGGATGGTCGCTCAAAATACATGCCTTATCTTCCTCGATAGGAGTTTCCGAAAGGAACCGCCAACACTTGACCTTTGATCGCATTCCGAGGTTCATAAGTGATGTTGTAAGCACCTAACACCACTGAATACTTAGCTAATTTTCCGGGCGCCCGCTTATTGAGGATCTGCTTTATTGGCTGATCTGTGATGACCTTGATAGGTTGTGATTCGAAATACCTCCGGAGTCTCCGCGACATATGTAATAAGGAAAGTGCTAACTTCTCTATTGGAGCGTAGTTCCTTTCTGCCTCGTTGAGTGTCCGACTTACATAACGGACCAGTAATTGCTTTCCCTTCCTTTCGATCAACAGGACTGCACTGACTGCCTCTCCAGAGGCCGCGAGGTATACATACAACGCTTCCTTTGCCATTGGCGTGGTCAATGAGGGGAGGTCCGTTATCAGCTTCTTCATTTCCTGGAAGGCCTTTTTTGCCTCCTCTGTCCATCGATACTCCTCTTTGTTTTCTTTGGTAATGTTCTTAAGTGTTTCGAAGAAGGGTAAGGATCTTTCGGCAGACCGGGATAAAAAACGGTCGAGCGCCGCCAACTTTCCATTGAGACTCTGCATTTCTTTCAAGGTCTTGGGTGATTGCATGTCCATTATCGCCTTTGTCTTCTTCGGATTCGCCCGGATCCCTTCCGAGGTCACCATATATCCCAAGAACTTTCCTTCCTTCATACCAAAGGAGCACTTCTTAGGATTCAGCTTCATGTTTATCTTCCGAAGGTTGTCGAATGTTTCAGTTGTCTGCTAACATTCCGTTCTCCTCCTTGCTCTTGATGACCATGTCATCCACATATGCCTCCAGGTTCCTCCCTATCTGTGACTGGAAAGCAGAGTCTATCATCCGCTGGTAAGTGGCCCCATCGTTGTTTAGGCCGAACGGCATTTTTGTGTAACAGTATGTCCCTTGTTCCGTGTAAAACGCCGTTTTTTCTTCATCCTCCTTTGCCATTTGCACTTGATGATAGCCTTTGTAAGCATCCATGAAGCACTTGTATTTGTATCCCATGACTGACTCGATCTTTCAGTCGATCTCTGACAGAGGGTGGTAGTCCTTAGGGCAGGCAGAATTAATGTTTTTGAAATCAATGCACTTACGCCAGCTTCCATCGCACTTCTTGACCAAAACAGGGTTGGATATCCAGGTAGGATATTTTACTGGCCGGACGATGCCATCCTTAACCCATTCTTCAACCTCTTTCGTGACTGCCTGGCTTCGATCTGCTGCTAACATCTGGCGTTTTTGGCATACCGGATCCACCAACGGGTTGGCATTCAACGTGTGTTCGATTACTCTTCGGGGAACCCCTATCATATCCACCGGCTCCCATGCAAATACATCCATGTTTTTCTGGAGGAGTTCTGTGAGACGCCTCTTGTACTCAGGGGATAAGGCGCCTCCTATTGTCACGGATTGTTCTGGGAAAGCCGGATTAATCACCACTTCTTTCGTTAAGCCAACCTCATTGATCTTTCCCTGTTCCTGATTGTCATGCTCCGGAGGAGCATCCTATATCCTTTCTAACCTTCTGCATTCAGAGATAATGACTGAACGAGTTACAAGGGTGGTGATTCCTTGAGGGGTGGGAAACTTCATCATGGAATGCACTGTGGAAGGTATGGCTCGTAGCATTTTCAGTCCTGTCCTTCCCAAGATCACGTTGTAGGGTGATGGAGCACGGATGACAGTGAACTTCATTCTGACCCTTCGATATAACCAAACCGACGTCCAACTCGATCTTCCCAATGATCTAGTCATTTGCCCAAAGAACCAAGTAAATCTGTTTGTGTTTGTTTTAGTCGAGACCTTATCTCCGGACTCAAGTTGTTGAAGCAATGTTCGAACATCACTTCAACCGAGGCCCTTCATCCACAAATACCCTTCTTACGGTATCCTCCATGCTTGCTTCGATTATGAGGTGATCATCCGACATCTCCGCGTGGGAAGGGGGAATGTTATGGGTATATTCATCCACCCTCTTCTTGCTCCCGATGACTTCCTTTTCCTCTTTTCGTGCCACGTCCGGATCATGTTAATGACTTTGTCCTTGGTTCCCGCTCTCTCTTGGGGGATCTCGCCTACCCTTCCGCCTAAGATCCCTAATCGATGGTTCACTTCCCGATTCCAAGGCTAGTTCCAACTTTCTTAAGTTGATAACGCCATTCAGATAGTGCCCTTTTCTCCATGGTAATCACAATAATTGTCCTGGTTCTCCTTCCTGGGCGGGTCACGCATAGGCTTTGGGGGAGGTAAGCGTAACTGGTGCTCTGTTGCCAAGATTTCCTTCGGAGGTTTGATGAGTGAATCCAGCGTCAGACGGGGGCTGTTCCGGCTTAGGTGGTCACTTGTCCGAGAGGGTAAATAGAGCGCCGACCTATCCCCGTGGCGATAGGAACTTCCGCGATCTTTGCCTGAATACCCATGCCGACCATCGCCTCTCTTGTCCCCTCCGTAATGTCCCCTAGTGACCCTTTCATCCTTCTGGAAGGGACCGGTGGAGGCCCTCCTGGTAGTGTCATAGTGTTCTCCCCGGGGCAATTCCGTGCTAGCGAAAGCCTCCTCCGATCTTACAAAGTCATCCACCCAACCATCATCTTGTCTCACGGTCTTTGTGCGTTATCGGCAAACCGTTTGTGAACTCGGGACATTTGCATCCGCTCATGAATGAGGAGATTCTCATGATCTCCGGAACTCCTTGTATGAACCCCGCCTCGATAGTCCATCTCTCCTTAAATTCGTAGTGTTTCATTGGCCTTTCTCACTATCTTAGTTATTTCCGTTGGATCCTTAAGACAAGCCTTGTGCGTGGATAAATGAGCTCGAATCTGCTCTCAAGTCGCCCATTCATCTATGCTTCCGGGAAGGCGATCAAACCATCCTCCGCCTTTCCGCCAGAGTCTGCTTGGAACATGCGGCACCATACCGGCATTGGCCATTCTCCATGTCCCGCCCCGTGAACCTATTAAGATGGTCCTGAGGGTCCGTCGACCCATCATACAGCCTGATGTGGGTGGGCATCTTGTGTTCGGCGAGAATTGATGATTCACCGAGTGAAGGAGACCTTGAGACTTCCTTGAAGGGTTTCCCAGATCGTCATCCTTTACTTTACTTCCGGTCCACGATCTCCTTCTTCTTGCCCGGTTCGCTTTGTCGTCGGTGGTTTCGTCTTCAAAATCCAACCGTATAGGATCAACAATATCCCTTCAGCTGTTATGCTCCTTGATCATGGACTTGAGAGCATTTACATTCCCTTCTAACTGCTCTCTTGTCACTGGGGGGAATTAGCTTCCTCTCATCCAGAAGTTACCGGAGGTGTTGAACCCGTCATTCTGTAGCTTTAGTAGATTGAATGCGGGTCCCACGGATAGCGCCAATGTCGAAGTATTTTTTTGTAAGGTCTTTCAGATATCCTTCATCCTTGTAGAGTGAGTCTTCTGGATATATGCTAAGATGAACAACGCGTTAGTCTCGCCCCAGGTGTTATCCCAGGACCAGACTCCGGCGTGAGAGTAAGTAAGAGGATAAACCGAATGGTATAGTATAAACGTGTGTGTAAGAAATGATACCTTTTTACCAATTACTGTATGTGTATTTATACTACTTGATGTCACTATCTGGTCCCTACCGCCGCATTCTATGGGGCCGTTGATGTTGTCGGATCGACATTGTCTCTCTCTCTGGCGTCATCTTCGACACCCGCGAAAATGAGATGAATTGTGTCAAGACTAAATGCCAAAGTCTTGTCGGTCAACGATCCTTCCGATAATGGCCTTTCGGCGAGCCATTCGATAGAGTATGGAGTCCTTCGACTATTGAGCCAACGGACCATATACGTCGTCATCGAACAACCAACATAAGCCGAGTCAAAAAAAAAAAAAACGTACCGTTTTTTTAATCGGATGGAAACTCTTCCTGTTTACTCCTTTGATAATTAATAATTCAATATAAGAAAGCTACGAAACTTTGACTTCAAATCCTTAAAATAAAGCAAGATAAAGGTGCGAGGAGCATCGGACAGCAACTTGCCACCGAAAAATATCAGAGAGACTAGCAGTACGTAGGACCAACCTGTCACCGCATGCAACAACTCTTGTAACTTGTTTATATCGATACAATATATTTAACTATTTATATCACACCATGCGCATTATTATGTTAAAAGTATATATAATACACGAATGCAACATACATCATAAACTTGATGTAAGAATCATCCTTTAAACCGATAGTAATGGCGATCCAAAAGTGAGAAGAGACTACTATGTTATATCAGCGTTACATCAATTTCTTTCGTTTAAATCAAACACATAACCAAACACTCGTAATAAAGCGATCCCGATCACACTCAAAAAATACACCATAAAAATGAGTTAAAAAAAAACTCACACACAAAGTTTGCAAAAGGTTGGGTCGCCTGAACGAGGAGAGGGGACTCATCTGTTTTAGCTAGACTGACCCTTGCAAGAGTCGGCGTTTACGAGTGGTCTTATTGTAATAAGGTTCAAATAGAAATTATTAGTGATTAAAATGTAGCTTCTTTGAAATTTACAAAGGAAGAAAATGAGGTCAGGTTATCACAAGTAAATTAATAATAAAAACGTCAATACTATATATCCTTTTGTTTACTGGTGGTTAGTCAACATGTATATATAGTAGTAGAGCTGTTTGGATAAACATGTTCTATGACTACTTCTAGATCAAATTTGGTTCTTTGTTCGGCTACTAAGCAAATTGTGCATGAACTGTATTGGTCTTCGTAAAGTAAACTCGTGCAATTGAATAAGTAAATATATTGCATATCTATATAAAATAAATATATTCAAGTGATCAAGTCTATCATTAAAAATCCAAAATAGTGAAAATACTATATATCTATTGCAACAACTATTAAAAGCTAATAAAAGTTATCGATACTGTTGATTTTATTTCCTAATTGTCATGATCCTTGTAGTGATATGATATTGTGATATCTTATTTTGATTCTTAAAATCTATTCACTTAACACCGCACAACAAAAATGATAATATAACATATTATTATACAAATCATCGTTCAAACAACAATTGAAAAGGTTATAAACATGCCTAATTATCTTAATCTTAATCTTAATCTTAATCTTAACTAGATAAAATGTAAAAGAGTCAAAGTTGAAAGTGAAAACTTGAAACTTGAAAGTTGAAAGTCAATTATTGAATATCTTAACTAAACTAGCGACACCGCGCCTGGCAAGCATTGGTTTAGTTTTCGACATAGTTTTGGTGATTTAATAATCTTTTTGAAAAACTATAGTTTTAGCTTTATGAAATTATTTCCGAGCGCGTTTTCCAATAAGAATGTTGCATAAGAACGATATTTAATAATGGAGTATTCACAGATAGTGGCTGGGCATCGCTTTCGATAAAATATGGTTAGGTAGTAAAAAAAACATATTCAATCGATTTAAGATAAGTGACTGCTCTTTTATCTTTCAAAGAAACATTTAGTAAATAAAAGATCGATCTATGAAGACAATCCTCATCAATTATATATTATGACCCCATCGTGCATTACAACCTTGAGCAAAAAATGTTGTATTAGTCTCAAACCATCCTGATACAAACACGAAAATCTTCAATCACCTTAGAATCAAAACAACTATAAACAAAGCCATCTTTCTTCATTGATTAAAATTCCAATTTATCTTGAACATTTTACAAATAATAGAGACATGTTGAAAGCTAACTAATAAATATAATATTGTAAATTGCTTCAAAAGCTTTATATTTTTGAATTTAAGTTTATCACACATCATGTATCTAAAAATCTCATACCATTGATTGTATTATTTCAGCATCATCACATAGCTTCAACAAAACCTTAAAATGCACCTTTGTTGATCATTGTATTTCCTCATGAGATCAGTCATCCACATGACCATCCTAACAAATTTATAAAGTATAAGTGCATAAGCAAAGTAAGACACCAATAATTAAACAATATGTATGACAACATAATAACGATAATTAATACATACTTTCATATTGCCATGCAAATGGATTGAAGACTGTTTATGGAACATATGTTCCATGGTAATTCGTCAAATGCTATATCAATCTGCACAAGAAAAAAATGATATAAAACCATTAGTCTTATGAAGAGAACAACATTAGCCAATAAAAAATTTTGAGTGTTATATTAAGGTTTAAAATATGTGAGAGAAGCTTCTTACATAAGATTAATATTTACATTACTTTGGTTGTTTGTTAAAAAAAACTTCAATGAATTTCCTTAATTAACTCATCCATTTACTATTGTAATTGACTTTCCATGCTAATTCTTTAAATAGTTTAAGAAAGTTGCCATGCATATATAGTATGCATTCATGTGACGCAAAGATGCCATGCGATTCAATGTTAACAACAATTATTAGTTTAAGGTTTCAAAGTTTCAAGATTTTAAGATTAGGTGCTAAATGTATTATATGTACTTAACATTTAATTTTTTCAATATTTTACATTGCTTGATTTTTCACTTTTCCACATTAACTATTTTTCTGTATATATGTAGTTTAGAATAAACAAATTTTACCGCGATGTTTAAAAAGATGAATTGTGATTGTGTATTTGTCATATATAAGTTGCTATAGTTTAGAGGCCATAATATGTACAGTCTAGCAGAGAAAATGGTTTTCTTAATCGTCATTTTCGACATTAATAACATTTCAACAATACATATGTGCAGTTGAGCAGAGAAAATGGTTTTCTTAATCGTCATTTTCAACATTAATAACATTTCAACAATACATATGTCGTGAGTTTTTGATAAACTAATAGTCTTTAACAAACTTATTTACTATCGTATGTCTTTTCAAAACATATCTTTTATATAATAAAAGAATTACATCATTTCAGAGTGTTTTTGCAAAACCCTTCTTATTGAAAAAAAATTAAACCAATAGAGAGCTCAATTTGCCACGTAGCAAAATCGAGCAATATGACGTCGATAGAAAGTCAAAATTAAATTGGTTTTACTAAACTTAATAATTTTGGTGGAGAATTTAGTTAAGAAAAAATGCATAAAAATATAAAGGCCAAATTTACGAAACATAAACTTAAAAAGATGAAGTAATTAATAAAACTTTAGTGGTTGAATTTTAAATAAATTATATAGAGCTAAGTGTAAAATTACAAGTTTCCATGTTTTTAATAACTTTAGAAAAAAACAAATAACCCTTACACTTTATACCCCTATACTTTATAATATTAGTAACGGAATATAAATATCAAATGATAAGACGAGTTCTCGCGATATGAAAACAAATATACGCGATTCTACTTATAACAACGACTGTGAATTATTATTTAAAATTTATATATGGATATCCATAAAACATTTTAAAACTTTACGGAGCATATTTTTAACTTCATCAACGCCATTATGTGCTACTAAACTCGCACATTTTGTACAACATGATATCAATAGTTAAAGTTAAACAAAGAACATCAACCTCAACCTCAACATGTCTGTCGCTTAAAACGCTTTTACAAAGCTAATTATTAAAAAAAAAAAAAAAAAAAAAACACATGGGTTAGATAGTCATTGGTTAATTTAGAAGGTGTTTTTAAATTATAAAAAAATGCACGATCACAATCCTTATTTCATAACAATCACCTCCTAAATAAAAAAAAAAAAAGAAAGAAAACTACTTGGTGATAACCTAACTTTATTCATTGACGTGATGTTTCATCAAAAAAAAAAAAAAAAAAAAAAAAAAACACTTAATAGTTAGTCGTTGTTAAGAAATAAAAGTATGTACATGAAAATTATTAAGCAAGAATATATAGTTTTTAATCATGTTATTACGCTTATATACAACGATAATGTTATTGAGTTAGAATCACGGACGCGAGATACAACAATTCTTCTATACTTATGATTTATGTTAACCTCTTTTGCTTTTGAATATAATCCGAAAGAGACTTCAATGTAACTTTGAACGCCTTATCTAAATTGATAGATTTAGTAACTTTTTTATGGTTTAACTTTTTTGTTATGCACAACAACTTTTAGTAATTTTTTTTTTTTTTTAATGTTTTATTGAAAAGTTCTACGCTTAATATTTGTGTTTTTACTATAAACACACTAAGCTATGATAGAATTAGTTGTGAGTTCGGGGTTTTTTTTACTAAGCTTCTCAAAAAAGATTATAGCTTTATCATAAACTTATTGTGTTATGGTAATTGAATAAGCCAATAAGCACATTTAATAAGCATACCAAACACCCCTTTAGTTCTAATATGAAGTTTTCTTATTTGATGTTATGACTAACTTTGTTGTTATCCTCACTATAATGCAATATGTTAGTAGTTTTTGCAGTTTTATAATCTTATCGCACATACTAAAGTGTAATGCAATTTTTTTTGTACATTTTTTAGAAGAGGATTAAGTATCAACACATGATTGTCGTGGAAGGATTTTCTACCCCTGCTCAAGGTATGAATAGATAATTAAGTTGAGTTGCTGATTTAGATAATATATGAATGAATTTTAATGTACCAAAGATGTGTTTTAGTGCCTATACAGGAATTTTATGGTAGGAATGTTCGAATATGTGAGTCGGATACACATGTTATACTGTTTAGAAATACATGAGTTTTTGCAAGACACACGTAAGAAAATCGCGAGATGTGATTGGTTAATAAAAGTCAAAATTAAATTGATTTTTGTGGAACTTGGTCGTGTCTCAGTCATCGGAGAGAATTCATTATTTCGCCATCGTAGAAGAAAATCATGTGATGTGATTGGCTAATAAAAGTTAAAATTAAATTGATTTTGGTCAAACTTTAATAAATTTGGTGAAAAATTTTGGTTGATAGAAAACACATAAAAATATAGGTGTCAAATTTGTGAAAAGAAAAACTCAAAAAAAGATGAGGTAATTAATAAAACTTTAGTGGTTGAATTTTTAAAATTATATAAAGTTAAGTGTAATATTATAAGCTCTCCTGCTTTTTAATAACTTTCGATTATAAACAAATACCCCTTATACTTTATACCTTTTATACTTTATATCTTAAAAATACAATGTATATGTTGTTTTAAAATAACAACATATAAATTTGCATAAGATTATAAGTATCAATTTATTTACTTTTTACGCTCAATAAGGACCCACTTATTTCATTTTTAAAAGTTTAACTTATGTGACACGAGTTTACATTTTAAATACGGCTAAATTCTCGAAAACAATAATATAATTATCAAATTGTAAGACGGGTTACTTTAATATAAAAATAAATATACGCGATTATACTTATAACAATATTTGTAAAACAAAACTTAAAAAAATATGAGGTAATTAATAAAACTTTAGTGGTTGAATTTTTATAAATTATATAAGGTTAAGTGTAATATTATAAGTTTTCATGTTTTATAATAACTTTAGAAATTAAACAAATTCACTTTTATACTTTATACCCTCTATACTTTATATATTAAAAATACAATATATATATTGTTTTAAAATTACAACATATAAATATGAATAGGATTATAAATATCAAAATATTTCTTTTACTATATAAGTTCAAGAAGTACATTTATTTTATTTTAAAAGTATGATTATGTGGACACTTTAATTTGAATATTAAATACGCTAAATTTTGAAACGAAAATGTAATTATCAAATTGTAAAGACGTTAGCATCTGTAATATGAAAAATATATATACGTGATTGTACTTATAACAACAAATCATGTAATTTTATTTATTTATATAAGGATATGTAGAAAACATTTTTTAAAACTTTAAGGAATATATTTTAACTTCATCGACGCTAATTATGTGTTACTAAACTCGTGATCTTGTGTACAACATAATATCAATAAGTGAAATTTAAATAGCAACATCAACATATATATCTGCTAAATATAGTTAAATCTTGAGTTATCTAAGAGAAACTTTTACAAAAATTTTTTAACAAATTCTAGTGGATATTAATATATAATGGAAAACTCAGTAGATAAGATATAATTATATGTAATTACCTTCAAACACAAAATATTCAAGATTAATACAAAATAATTTTTTTTGTTAAACTCCGTCTTGCAGGTATTATAACTTGTTGTCTATAGTATGGTATTTTTTTTTTTTTTTCTTTTCTTTTCTTTTTTTCTTTAAATTATATTAATCTCTTTCCGTTTTTTCCAATTTTACTAAAACAACACACTTAGCTTGATTGTCTTGAAAGCACAACTTGTATGTTTCTTGACATTAATATAAAACACATTTTCCACAATAACTCGGCCAAATAAACAAAAGAGCAAGTTCGCATTTGATGCACGATCCTTTTTGCTAAAAAAAGATGATAGGTGTAGTCATATTAATTCCCTCGGTATTTATATAATGGAAGGGCACTTGAAACTCGTTCGCAATTTCATCTCTTGTCAGTTTCACCTTTATCTCAACTTACATCTGCTAAAGCTTCATAGAAATCAATAAAAGCGGCGTTCATTCCAATTATTGTTCACAACAACAGTTCGAGATAGCTCGGTGAAGTCCTCATTGTGAATCATATCTAAAATAGCATTCATACAACTCATCATTTATTCGTCTCTTATTACACCTACAAAAAAAGTATAAACATTCATCTTTGAACCAGTTAATGTCGTGGCCGCAATAATAAAGTCATAAACTTATCAGCATAAACGTCATTAAACGTAAACTAAACACTTTTTGACCATGTAAGACAATTTAAATACAAGAATCACCCACTTCTAACTCAAACTAATTAAACCCACTACAATTTGATAATAGCTATTGATTAAATTCAACGAAGGAAACTAATATATACTCCGTATAATTCTTTTTTGTACCTTCTTGCAATGAAGACTTTTTTTGGATAATTTTTTTTTAGCAAATTGAAGAACTTCTGGAGATGGATGTAGATTATAACAAAACGAAGTGTAAAGTGCATGTATATATTCTCTATGATTCTATTTTAGTAAAAGATATAAAACTTGATATGTTTTAAAATTGAAAATCCATACTCTGTGGGACTGTTACCATACAATATCAAATATTTTTCAACATTCCATAAATTGGTAAATAAGTTTTATAACATTTTCAACATTCATTTCAATAATTTCAACATTGACTTTCAACATTTCAATAATTCAACTTTGACATTTTTTCCTTTTTATGTAGTTAAGATTAATGCTTAATGCTTTGCCTAAATTACCTTTAATTAAATTATATATGAAGTTTTATATTGGACACTTGCAATTTAAAAACTTAAATACATAAGCATAGTACTTTCAAAAATATATACACGATCCTCTTTATTCCTTATTACTAATGCGTAAACAATCCATCTTGTATTGCCAACTCTCAAAACTTTAAGTAAAATAATAATGTCGTGACATATTATATAGTATATGAATTAATCTTTTGTGAAAAGTGAAAAGTTGTCGCTAGGCGACAACTTTTCACTTTTTACTTTAAATAATAATGCTTTGTTATGCCAACCCGCCGGGTTTGAAGCTAATGGGATGAAGCAAGGTTGTCAAGATCGGGATCCTACCCAGGATCATTTTCGTCTTTGCAAGATCTTGATCGTAAGATCGGATCGGGATCTTAAGATCCTACTCTAATGTTATTTCTTAATAATTTATGTAATTTTATACAAATCTACAAATTCTAATATATTATAACCATAAAATACTATGAATGTTTCATATAAATGTTGTCCAAAATTATGATTATAAAATGTTTAAAAATATTAACATGTTGTTTTTGAATTCTACAAACAAACAACCCCTAAATTTGTAGATTTTAGTTTGTACTCGAGAAAAGTAAGATCGGATCGGATTAGATCGTAGATCGATGGTCAAGATCGGATCCTATAAGATCCTAAGCTTGCAAAGATCCTATGTAGGATCCGGATCGCTTTTGCTTTACAAGATCGTAAAATCATAAGATCCTATGATCGGGATCGGGATCCTGACAACTATGGGATGAACTTGTTGCCAGGCGCGGGTACCACATATAAAGGAAAACCAAAAATTAAAAAGTGAAAAGGTGAAACTAAAAGTGGAAATGTTGAAGACATATATTTCAAAAGGAAACTATTAATACACATCGAAAACCGGGTTGACCTGGGACGCTTCAAACCCGGCGGGTTGACCCGATTTAATTTGACTTATTTTTGACCCAACCTGTCGGGTTGACTCGGTTTAAATCGACTTGTTTTTATTACCAGAATGGTTCAACCGGTTGAACCAGGTTTCAAATTTGACAAAATTATATGAGAAATGATGAAGTAGTTGTGAAACCCGTGACAAATTTAGAAAAATGATAGACCAAGTAATTGTAGTTTTTTGTTGTTTATTTTGCTTTGACACGTATACGTTGTCATTTGTATAATGTTATTTTGAAAAATGTTGGTCTTGCACCACTTAAGGACTAGATATATGAATCGCCTTTAAAAGTTAATATATATTGTATAGTCTTTTGTTCGGTATATCAATAATGTTATGTAAGTTTATTAGAATCACAAAAATTAAATAGTATTGTTATCTTTAGCAATAATTATTTGTACCCCAAACAAATAGCTTTGAACAATACTTAAATATCTATGCAAATTGATAGTAAAAGATAATCTTATTATGGTGATATTAAATTTGTAAGGTTAAAAGTTTAAAAGCCACACACCAAATAATAAACGCTACACATGTAAAAAAAATTAATTATCACTGCCTAAATTACTGACAAAAACAAGAAAAGGCGATCACATACGTTAGCTATACCTCAAAACTACAATATAATATTGCCAACTACATAATACCGTTGTTTTTTGTAATGCTTGAATCTATTATTACTAAAATCTTAATAACTTAAAAGTTAAAACAATCCTATTAGAAATATACTCCCACACTTAGATCGACTCCATATAATTTTCTTGACAACTATATATTTCTGCTGCTATGCAACCACGCATCAGAATTATAGCTATTCGAAATATGACGCTACAAATACAGTTTGTTGAAAGAAACTTATGAGTCGTCGGAATTTTGCAGAAAACTAGACACCGTTGCCGCTAGGCACGGGTACTCGTCTAATATATTTATATGGTCCGTTTATTTAACTGATTTTAAAACTTTTTTATATAGCTTTTATGACGAAAATCAGTCATACAGTTAGTCCTCCTAGTTAAATGTATGTTATGTGCCATACTACCATGTACATGAGTGCTTAAACAAAATAATCTTATACTAACATTAACATGAGAGACCATTTGTATTCTTAAAATCTATTTTTAGTGAAATGGTCAAGGATATGGAAGTTCATTTTGACATGACTGTAAGCCATAAAGCAGTTTTTGAGTGTTTACAAGCGTCACATGCCCAAGATTTTCTACTAGCTATTCCCATTGACGGGCTGGGTCCATATATGTCACCAGTGGAATATCGTACTATCCTTAAGTATCGTCTTATGATCCCTTTATTTTCGATTGATGAGATATGCCCAGTTTGTCGCAAAGCATGTTTTAATTCCTTTTGGGAACACGCAATTCATTGCAAAGAGCTCCCGGGCTTCAAGTATAGACATGATATGCTTAGGGATATTCTTTTTGACGTTTGTAGGCGTGTTGGGATCTCCTCAAAGAAAGAAGCACATGTGAACTTTTTGACTGACCCGTTGATGGAAGATCCACACTCGGACCGGAAGACATTTTGATGTTTGGATGGGTTGGAGAGAAACATGCATGTGTGGATCTAACAGGGGTTTCTCATCTCGT
This sequence comes from Chrysanthemum lavandulifolium, assembly GCA_022545495.1. NCBI lineage: Eukaryota > Viridiplantae > Streptophyta > Magnoliopsida > Asterales > Asteraceae > Chrysanthemum > Chrysanthemum lavandulifolium. The sequence continues at coordinate 64,215,812 of CM040241.1, forward strand.
GGGTTTGAGTAACCGGGGTTTTACAGTAGGAAAAGCTGCTCTAAAAGCCGCCTCGAACAAAGTGGCAAAACACGAGAAAGCGTGCATTGAAAATCAACATGTTTTTATTCCTTTCGCATTTGATACTTTCGGGTTTCTTGCACCGGAGGCTGTGGAGCTCCTCAACAGAGTCCAACGAGTTATGCATAGCAATGTTATAACACCTGGATCTACACACTAGTTTACAAAAGAATTGGCTTTGCAATTCAAAACGCGCTAGCGACGCAACTTATTACTCGTTTGTCTTGCATCTCTATATAAATTGAAAGAATTCATATTGAAAGCTATAAATGTATATTCAATAAAAAAAAACAAGATCATTAATAATAAAATTAAATATGTATTGCAAACAAAAAAAAATTAAAAAATAAATAAATAAAAATTTAACCGAACACTTGTATTTTACTCATATCATATGTTGTGTGAGAAGTTTCTCAATTAAATAGTTCAAGTTATGAGACACTTAGTCGTGTTATAAGAAAACAAATCGAAAAGAAAATTTTAACTATTGAATTACAAGTGAAACTTTTATAAAACTTAAAAGACAGGTTTGAACAAGGTCCGAAAATTGGACCAGACCGACTAGGATCGGATCGATCAAAACCTGATTTAGTCTAAAAGTACGACCCGAAATGTTCGGTCCAGGCCCGGGTCGTCCGGTTTGATCAAAATTATCAGTTCGATCTAGTGCAACAAAGAATAATTATCGGTTATGCGTAAGATTGAATAGGACTGGACGCTGATCCGGTCAATCTGTTTCTCGGTTTCATCCGGTTCCGCGATCTAGAATGCCCAACCATCTGGACCATACGATTTAAATTGAGCTAATGTATTTAAAAAGTATCTTACCTGTCACAAATTACAAGTCTGTGTAACAATTTTTTTTTTTCTTTTCAAATTCATGTACTAAGATTTCAAATTGCGTTACTCTGATATATTTTTTGACCATTTTACTCTTTAATTTATTAAAACTCTCTTAATCAATCAGGAGTACCGAAAATACACGTTGATACATGAATTTGAAAAAAATAAACAAATAATTCCAACAGGTGCGGTTTGTGGATCATCTTTTCTGCCACTGCATTGTTGCAACCCAGGTTTGGTATCGAGTAAGTCGATGGTGTAAAACTAAACCGTTGTTCATGTTTTCAGTGAAGGATCTTTATGATCTCCATAAAACAGAAGGTTTCGATAAAAAGAAGAGGAAGATTTTCAACGGGCTCGTTTTTACTACGTGTTGGTGCCTTTGAAAAGCGCGGAATGAAAAAAGGTTTTCCAACGGCTCCATCTCGGGTGAGAAGATTTTTCAAGATGTTAAGTCTCTCGGTTTCTTATGGTATAGATCTAAAGGAAGTTCGATTAGTTAGAAAAATTGGTGTAACTTTGATCGATAGTAAGGTTTTGTTTGCCGTCCGTTATTTGGCGCTTCGGGCGCTGTGAATAATATTAAACTTTCAAAAAAAAATAATAAATAAATAAATTTGTATACAAACTTGATATTTATGATAAATAAGATTCATTTTAAATTTTTAAATTTTATAAGAGAGGCTTATGTTGACATGTGTTCAAACCTTTGACATGCATGATGACTTTTTAGGAGGCGGGTACCGGGTAGGCCTCATAATAATAATAACCATTGGTCCAGTTGGGTCGGCGTTACATTACAAGGATAACCCTCATCCTCCCTCCCTCGGTATATATTATCAAAACACAACACACGCCTAAATATCACAAACCAAAAAACAAAAAAACCCTAACCCTAATATATATATCATTCTCTCAAAACCTGCCGGCAAATCCTTCCAATATTTTTATGCTCTTCATCTCCATTAACGAAATTTCATTTGTGAATGGTGAAAATCTTGTTTAGTCAGTTAATGATCTCCCCCCTTCCCTTCAGGGGGATCTCTTTTTCTTCATCTTCTATTAACGAAGGCTGGTACTACCGCTGCATCGGTGTTGATCCATAAACAAACATATATATATATAATTATATATACATTTATATTGTCTTGATATATATTCGTTATTATTATTTTGAAAGAAAAAAAAAAAGAATATTTATTAAGGATGTTGATTACTAAAAATAGAAAGGGTTCGAAAAGCGGTGGTAACAGGTTGCTGATTAGCATTACAGTTGTTGGAAGTGCGGGTCCCATAAGATTTGTTGTTAATGAGGAGATGATGGTGGCTACTGTTGTTAATACCGCGCTTAAATCCTACGCGCGTGAAGGAAGGTTGCCTGTACTTGGATCTGATTTTAATGATTTTGTTCTTTATTGTCCGGTGGTCGGAACTGAAGGTAAAACCCTAAAACTGTATTTTAATGATTGTGTGATTTGATATCTTTGCTCTGTTTATGTTTTCTAGAAACATGTTGTGTGTTAAACAGAGGCGAAGACATTAGGGGGCAGAATGGGCACGTGCCCTCTTATTGGAAAAAATTGTAGAGTAAATTTTTATAAATATCTATGTATTTTGTAATGTATTTTTTAAAAATTATCAAAATTTGTTTTCTCAATCATAGCTTTCTGGCTCATGCTAGGTTAAATTAAGGATTGAAGTTAACTTTTATGAGAATTGTCCAGAATTAGCTTAGAACATCATGACATGATTTATTGCAATTTTTAATATGCTTGAAAACGTTTTTAGTGACATTAATTTGAATTCGTATGTTACAAAATTTATTGCACTAAACGTGTCTGACACATTAAATTTTGTTATACAAGTTGATCAATAAATAAAAACAATTTTTTAAAAACTGTGGGAGTGCATGTGTTCACATTTCTGTAATAAACTGTAAAGTATTTGTTAAATTTCACATTAATGCACCAAAAACTAGTCAAGGTGTACACATTAAGGTTAATATTTTATTTTTGAAATTAAGCTGGATAGTTAAGACACTTTTGGATTATTATGATTGTAATGAATCTGATATGTTGCAGCTTTGAAGCCATGGGAGACAATCGGATCATTTGGGGCAAGGAACTTCATGCTATGCAAGAAGCCTCATCAGAAAGCGGAGAATAATGGCGACGATCAGAAGCCAGTGACTGTGGGAATAAGGAAGAGTTCCGGCAGTTGGAAGGCATGGTTCAATAAATCACTCAATCTCAAAGTATCATCTCATTGAAATATTGTCAAATCTTATCATTACAATCTACAATTTTATGTTCTGTCCCTAAAAAAATTATTTTTTGTTCAGTCCATGATTATTATTAGATAGTGATGGATTTAATTTTGAGATGTGGTTAGGGTCTTGTTTGTTTTTCAAATCAATTGTCAACTTCATATACTTTGTGAAAGTATAATAATTGTTACATGTCTTTGTATGAGAGGGCATGAATTTGGCCTGTTATATTGAACATCAATTATTATTATTTGTCCAACTCATCTACTTTTTTAAAACTTGTACCAATTCTTTGATGTGTTGTTTGATGCTAATGGATTATTGCGCTTTGTGAGGACCATTGAATTGCTGTTAAAGTTGGTATATGTCGTGATTCTTTTTTAATGGTTGGTGTGTAGCTTAGAAAGGTCGATTCTATAACAAAAGCAAAACTAATTTCAATTAGAGTATCATTTATTTATACCACACATAAACACACACATGTGCACATATAGTACTAAACCAATAAATCCCACAACAAATTCTTAAAAGCACATTCAGATTTCATTTCCGTTCAGTGGTATGCATCACATATACTCCTTATTTATTTTGAGCTTTCACGCGTAATCCATGTATACCGTAACACACTTAACACTTGAAATGGGAAAAGCTTGGGAAATTCCTATCACTAACATGAATAAAACCTTCATCATCTCACAAGGTGCCTTGCAGCATAAGATTGGTGAATGAACGACTTTCATATCTTTGACTTATATTCACCCTTTTTACTCTAAAAGCATTGCTTTGGTTTATGAACACATAAATGAGAACACTATATAAATCAATACATAATTTTTTTTTTTTTTTTGGTTTAACCAAAGTATAGATAAAAGCAACTTGTGTGAGCAAAATTGTCAAACTGATAGTTCAACCAAAGAACACAATCATAAAATTAGTCTTCTTTTCATTACCCCCACCTTACCTCCTTTTCTTTACCTTTTTCTTTTCTTTTTATTTTTCTCCAAAAAAAAAAGTTGAAAACACAGCGTGCATTCACACGTTTTTTTAATTGGGATAATAACTTAAAAAAAGTCATATTTGTCCAAAATATATTTTTGGGTATCGAATAAATTTTTTTGCTTATACGGACACTGAACTTTTAATTTTGTACTTTTTGAGGTACTAAACTTTTAATTTCGGACTTTTTGAAATACTTTTGTGACATTTTTGCCTCTGGATTTTAATAATTTGAGGCGAAAATATCACAAAGATCTTCAAAAAATAAATCGAAAGCTCAAGACCTATATATTAAAAAACAATTGTTCGATATCTGTGTCAGTATTTTGAACGAGTATAATGTTTTTTTAAAATTATTATCCCTTTTGAATTTAATATAATATCAATGTGGAATATCCAGGTAGTTTCTTTAACAAAGTTGTACGGTCCAGCTTTTATTTTGCACCATGTTCCATGATAAGTACGATCATTTCCATAATATTCAATTAAAATTAAAATATTATAAGATATTTTAGTATACCCTTACGATGCCGTCAAAGTCTACCTAGAATTTAAGTTATTTTAATTGACGATTCTTTATCAATTTATTTTTTAAATACTTTATGAGAAAACAAATTTTGAAATTTCATTCAAATATTTTTAATATTTGGCTGTTTATGAAGTAAACGCGTGTAGGGAAGTTTAGTGATGAAGATTAATATTTGTTTACTTGATACTCGTTTGAAGTTAGGTTTGCATTTTTAGAGATCAAACTTTGACTATTTATATTTTTAAAACTTAGGGGAATGGGTTTTGAAATGGGATAATAGAAATCGGAATAGGTTTTGAAATTCACCATGCTTGGTGGGTTTAAATAATACCAATGTTTGTGGTTTTAACACTATTTTTTAGTATTAAACCAACTAATCAAACATTATGTCTCGAGAATGAAAGTCATTTCTTGATTTCAAACCCTTAAAGTAAACTAAACACACTCTTAGGGCATGTTTGGTAAAGTGGAAAGGAATCAGAAGAATGGAAAGATGGATAATTTCCGGTGTTTGTTAGGAACAAAGAATGGAAACGTGTGATTACCATTCCATTCTCACTCATGAATTTTGATTCTTTAAAAAAAAAAAAGCTGAGAATTAAAAATTATAGAAGGAGCCATTTCCACTACCCATTCTCTTGTGAATAAAAAAGGCGCGTCTAAAAATTGAAGTACAAACTCCCAATCTCACGTGCATTGCACATTCAGTCACACTTGAACAAAAAGTTTTCAACCCCAATCCTCTTGGCATTTTAAACCGTATCATCTCATCGTCAACTATTGTTTTTCGAAGTTATTATGTAATCATATTCTTTTTTGTTTCTTCTTCTTTATAATAATCATCAAAAACGATTTGGTTAATTAGGACTTGATGGTTAATTGGTATGACTTTTTGTAACCCTTGAAACACTTTAATAAAGATTTGAATATGGGGTTTACTTATGAAAATTGTCCAGTTAATCAAAATTCTTGTTTCATTGGTAAAATTACATAAGTTGTAGTAAATCATTATCAAATTGAATTTTTTTGTCTTGGTAATTTATCTCTTCAAATATGTACGATTTTTGTATTCAATGTTGAGTATTGAGTTCGTAATCATTTGATTCATTTAGCTAAATATAGATTATACATGAGAAAATCATAATTAGCTTGATAAATCTTTTCGAACTATATACAGTCGACTTTTTCCAAGTAGCTAAATTGTATATTGTCGTTTTTGACTTTTTGTGTTACTCGATCTGTTTTGTTAATTGCTTGTAACCAATATCAAAACTTATTAGGTTGTTTGTGATTATCCGTATTAACGTGACCTTTTTCTTTATTGTGTGTTAACTTATTGCATGATATGCAAAAGACAATGTTCTTGAGACTATACATATACTCTTGCTACATAACCTATATTATTTTCAAAGATTACTTTTATATAATAAAAAAATATATATGTTAACAAAAAAAAAAGTTATAAAAAAAATAAAGTCAAATAACCTTCATTCTCGGGTAGTATCAAACACGTGAATCAATTATTTGGTCAATTCAGTCACTCTATTCCCTACTCTTTCCAAACAATAAAATTACTTCTCTTTTTCTGAAGTCATTCTCTTTTTTTATGATTCCATTCTTTATTGCATTCTCATTCTATATCATTCAATCGTACCAAACGTCCCCTTAGTACTTACATAAAGGTCGTTTAGGTTAGACCATAAGTGGTACTCTTTCGTCTCAATATTGTTGTATATGTTTTCTTTTTAGTTTTTTTTTTTTCTCAAAATAACTGTCTATCATTAAAACTAGTAGTGAAGTTGTCAAATTTACTACATTATCTATAATAAATATTGTCAAATTTACTACATTATCTATAATAAATATTGATATTTTTAAGTTTAGAGAAAAAATAACTAGTTGTCAAAAGGTAAAATTGTCTTTTCTTTTTTACTTTCGTGTAAACCAAAGCAATAATATGCATTATTGTTAAACTATGAGTTTTATTTTATATACAACTAGACTATAGACCCGCGGGTTTCACGGGTGAAACCAAAAATATTATAGTTAGAGATAACTTGAAAAGTGCAATGCATATGTATTAATCGATAGATAAAACATTCATAAGACATATGGGTGTGTTTGTATTTCATTATTCACCATCAGTGCTTTCTTTGTCGGTCATGCTATGGTATAAATTTATCTGCAAAAACCAAGAGTAAAATATGAATTAGTACAGTATCATGGCAGTTACATTTTGTATGAAGTAGTTCTAAATAAGCAACTCCAAACACACCCACTGATGCACCAAAACAAATTATGCGAGAAGACCCAACAAAACGTGACACAAACTTGTAGGAACTGCACCAGTGTAATCTGCTTCAACGATGGTGTATCCACTATGCCATGAAAGAATTTGTAATGTAACAACGAAAGTTGTCACAAGAAATATAAAATATCAAATCGTGTTGAAATTATTGTATATATGATGTAAGCAGTAAATGAAAATCTTACCATTTGATCATTTTTTTCAAAAGTGATGGCTTGTCCAAGTTGAGAGAAGATCAAGCATGGAAAGAGAAGTGAAAATACCAACCGCAGGAGATACAAATGACTGTTTAATACCACAATTTAAAATTAAGTATGATGATACAAAGTAAGACTCCTCAAATATTTAATGGTAAGATAACTAAAAAAGCAATTAACTTTGGATTGATTTATTTTTTGGGTACCCAGAGACTTGGACTTTAAAAAAGTTATCTTTGCCCAAAAAAGACATCAGACATTCAAATCAAGGATAAATACTTTATATGCAATTTTACCCTATCATCTAATCATTCTATAGGTTTTTATCATTCACAAAGGAGAATGTAGGAAAACACAATTTAAACCAACAACGGATCTTGAATCTAAATCCAAGATCAACTTCTTTTATTCAACCAAAACTATCCGGATCAATAAGCAACCGATCTTAATCGAACAACCCGAAACATCACATGAATCACAAACAATCGAACATCAACACAATCCTTCCCATCGCTACTCGGTGAAAGGCTATTGACTACTTATCAATAGTTTTACAATATAAGAAACCTCACAATCACTCTTAAGCAATATCGAGAACAATCGAAAGTAGTTTTGGTTGAGAGAATATTGATCGCGATCTTCACCTTTTAGAGAGAATGAAAACCGATATGAAACCCTAGCAATGTTGAGAGACTATATAGCCTTGACTACTCTTTGACCGTGCATCTTTCCGGATATAGCACAAAAGCCCCTTCAACTATCAACAACTTTCACTTTGCCACAAAACCTCAAAACCAGCTTACAATTGAGAATACATAATGCACAATATTAGTCCCTATAGTATAATGTTTCAGATATTGAGTTATATTTTAACATCCCCCCTTAACTCAAACCCGAAACATATCATAAAGACCCAGTTTAGAAACCAGTTTCTCATGTTGCACTTATCAAGACCTTTAGTAAAAATATCGCCTATCCGATTTAAAGATCGAACTTTTTCTGCTTTGATAACTCCACCAAAATTTTTCTCTTACAAAATGTAAGTCAATTTCCAAGTGTTTTGTTCTTTCATGAAAATGGTTAGTGCAATTTTAATTGCAATCGACTATCACAAAAAGTTTTACAGCAAAAATGTTCCCAGCTTAGATCTTTTAGAACTTTCAAGACCCAAACAATTTAAGTAGCAGAGGCCATTGCTCATACTCGACCTCTGACTAGACTTAGAAAGGGTGTTTTGTTTTTACTTTTCCAAGAATCTAGTGAACCATTAAGAAACAAACAAAATCAGAATCGATTTTCTAGTAACTACACATTTGGCCCAATCAATCCACATAAGTCTCAAGATTTACAAAAGAGTTTTTAACAATATGAATTCCTCTTCCAGAGACCCTTTTAAGTATCTTAAAACCTTAAGTGCAATTTTAAGATGAGACTTAAGTGGTTTATGCATGAACCGACTCAAACAATGTACAACATATGATATATCAGGCCTAGTATGTGTTAAGTAAATCAATTTTCCAATAAGTTTTTGATACTCAGTTATATTATCCGAAACAGGATCAGTAGTAGTAGGTTCATTAGTAATATTAAACACTTTGTTCTATAGGAAAAGCAGATGGCTTACAAGCCAGTAAACCAAACTCAGAAAGCAGATCTAAGCAATATTTTCTTTGAGTTAAACATAAACCCTTATCAGTTTCAATTACTTCAATACCCAAAAAATACTTAAGTTTTCCTAAATCCTTAATTTGGAATTTAGACTTAAGAAATTCTTTAAAACTTTCAATCTCATTAAAGTTATTACCAAGAACAATAATGTCATCAACATACACAAGTAAAGCAACAATATTACCCGAATCATTTTTGACAAACAAGGAATAGTCACTCTTACTCAGATAAACCCATTTTCAAGCAAAGCATCGGTTAACTTAGCATTCCAACGCTGGGTGCTTGTTTCAAACCATACAAAGACTTTTAAGTCTACAAACTCTTTATCATTAACATCAAAAACCATCGAGCAAAACATATAGACAGCTTTCATGTAGATCACCATAAAGAAAGGCATTATTGATATCAAGTCAAATATAGGCCAACTTTGTTGAACAACTAAATTAATAAGACATCTAACAAGAATAATCTTCACAATGTGAGAAAGTTTCATCAAAGTCAACCCTTCTTTTTGACTATAGCCCTTAGCTACAAGTCTAGCTTTATATCTATCTACCTCACCATTGGACTTATATTTTATCTTAAAACCCACTTACAACCTATAGCCTTTCTCGCCTTCGGTAATTTAACAATTTCAAAAGTGTCATTTCTATACAATGCTTCCATCTCATTATTCATTGCATCTACCGGTCTTGATACATGCAAGCCTCCCAATAATTTTAGGCTCAAAACTTTTATTCAATTCAATAACAAAGCATAAAGTATCTTTTTTGAGTTTAGCATAAGTCACAAATTTTCAAGACCAAATTTAACTTTTGAATCAACAATATAATCATTGTATTTGTTAGGAAAATTTGAAGTTCTACCGCTTCTTCTTAACACGTTTGACCATTATTATGTAAACTATCATCTGCTGCTTGTTCAGGAGAGGGACTATGATCACCCTCAGAAGCACTCACACCAACTGGTGTTGCAGCCATCTCATCAACACTGGCAGCCTCATTGGAACCGTGAGAATGCCCCAATTCACTCTCTTTGGTCAATTGTTGGGCCATCCAAGTGTTGAGAGTTCTTGCCATCACCCAACCGATGATCATTTTGATTTATATTACCCATAGGGTACCATTTAGCTTATTATCATCATTGGGTGTGTCGAATCTTCACTAGTAATTTCATCAAAGAAATTAACATGGTTTGGATTCGGTAGGAGGGTCGAGAGCAGCAGAAGAATTTTAATCTTGAAAGGAAATACTTTTCAAAAACTTTACATCTCTAGAAAAGATAAACTGATTCCTTTCAAGACTATAAAGCTTGTAACCTTTTGAAAATTAGAATACCCAACCAAAACACATTTTTCTGCTCTACTACTAAACTTATCATGACTGGTTAGAATAGTAGCAAAACATAAGCAACCAAACATTCTTAAGTGTTTTAAATCAGGTTTTCTTTTAAAGATAAGATTAAAGGGAGACTTTCCATTTAGCACTGAGGAAGGCAATCTATTAATCAAATAAGTGGCAGTTAGAATGCATTCAGACCACAAAAAAAAAGGCAATCCCCCCTGAAACATAAGGGATCTAGCAACATTTAAAAGATGCCTATGTTTCCTCTCTACAACTCCATTTTGTTGAGGAGTATAAGCACAAGAAGTTTGATGCACAATACCATTACTTTCACAAAATTTGTTAAACTGATTATTAACAAACTCAGTGCCATTATCACTTCTAAAAACTTTAACACTCTTCTCAAATTGTGTCTTAATTAGATTATAAAAAATTTGAATGCAATCAAACACTTCATGCTTATACTTAAGCAGATAAACCCAAACAGCCCTGGTGAAATCATCAACAATAGTTAGAAAAAATCTATATCCTTCTTTACTTTTAACTCTATAAGGACCCCACAGATCAAGATGAACAATATCACCAAGACTTATGGTTTTATGGTCACTTAAAGGAAAAGGTTCTCTAGTTTGTTTAGCCTTTGAGACATCACAAGGCTCAATTTCGATTCATTTTCAAAAGATTTCACCTTTTAAAACAGACAAGACCTGATCAGAAGAATGACCAAGCCTGCCATGCCACAAGTTTTTTGTCAAATTACAGGTAGGGATAGAATTCTTAAATTCTAGGTCAGTACCTTGATTTCCATCAAAGTAATACAATCTATCCTTTTGTTTACCAATCCCTAGCACACTCATCCCCCTCAAATCCTGGGGTAAAACATAACACTGTAACTCATCAAAAGCAATAACAAATTTGTTGTCTCTAGCCACTTTATGAACAGACATTAGACTAACACAATATTCTGGAACAACAAGCACATCATATAAAGTTAAATGTTTATTTAGAATCATATTTCCAACCTTAGTGATTAAGGCCTCAGTCCCATTGGGGTGAGTAACCTTAATTCCAAGTTTGGAAATATCAATCACATTAACTAAGCATTTATCAGTATATGTGAGATGCTGATTAGCACCAGAATCAACAAGAAGCCCAATTGCAACAAGTGCGGTCTAAACTTCTCTTATTACGTAAAAATCTTTCAAAGTTTTGATTAAAGAACTTGCTATTGTTTAAAACAATACCGCTATATTGGCATGTACTCCTTTTCCATTTCCATCAACATTTTTAGAGTTTTCTTTAATCAATGAAATCGGTTTAGAAATCGGTCATCCGAAAAAGTAGAAGTGGAACTAGAGCCAGCAATTATTATTATTTATAAACCTCTTGTTAAAGTTCGAGCACCACGACTATTATTACCAAGATTATTCCTTTTATTCTTTCCAAAATCGTTAGGTACCCAATGAGTTTAAAGCATCTATCGCCAGATGTCCATTAAAACCACAATGTTCAAAACAAACATATGACCACCGCATCCTCCTATTATTACTAGACCTAGTGGTATTATTTGGCCTAGAGTAACCACCGGATGATGGGGCCTCGAGAGTTAACTCTATTGAGCACACTCGAGTTAAACACAGTTGATCGAGACTTGTTAAGTCCCACCAACCAACCAAGAACCACAGATCTATGAGACTCCTCACTAGAGATAATGGCAAAGCCCTTTCACATCGTGTGAGGATCTCTAGATAACACATTACTTCTTATTTGCATATAAGAATCATCCAAGCCCATTAAGAATTGCATAAGTTTCATTAATCGATTATGTTTTTAAAATCATCAATGACATGACAAGTGCACCTAGGCAACTCGAACTAAAGCATCAAATTGTTGCCACAAAGCGCTCAGTTTATTAAAATATTCAGCAATAGAACAATCATTTTGAGATAAAGAATTGATTTTATGATGCAGATTAAAAGTAACTGAACCATCAACTCTATCAAAAGTTTCTTTTAATTCATTCCACACATCGAAGCTCTTTTGAAAAAATTTGACCCAAGAACAACTCTTCCGATATGGAATTCAAAATCCATCCCAATACAACAAAGATTAACCTCGTCCCATTGTCTCCCTAACACTTCATCAACATGTGACCTAGTGCAAGTACCATCTATAAATCCAGTTTTATTTCTGCCTTCAAGGGCTAATAACATAGCACATGACCACACATTATAATTTCCAGTCCCTTTAAGTTTAATAGAAACAACAGTCAAGGTAGCAGAATCATTAGGATGCAAGTGAAGAGGATGACTAAGATCCAACTTACTAATTAAAGTAACTGGTTCATTATCAACCTCAAATTCATCATCAGTATAACCATGAAGAGACATAATTGAACAAATATAAACAACACACAAGAAGAGTCAAGAAAGAAGTTCCTGGCTTCCTTGCCACTCAAGGTGGTAGTCGAGGCGTAACACTCTAAGTCAAGATCTACAACTAAAACAGATAAACCACACTCCAACAACAATCACAAACCTCCAACAATACTCAACTCCTACTCCCGTCAATCTAAACAGAAATAAAAAGAGAAATATAAAGGGTGCGAGAGGTGTTACAATGCACGCCGATACGCTTACGCAGCTGCGTTCGGGTCAAAGGAACTTCCTTTCGTCGAGCAAGTTTTTCAACACCCTAGGCGGTGAACCTAATCGTTGTAGTGTAGTATTAGGGTAAGCCACGGGTATTGATATCGTTCTCTAGGGAATAGGAATGCTAGTGAGAAGTTACTACGCTAAGGTTAAGGTTGAGGAAGATTATTTTTATCTTTTTATGTTTTTAGGAAATTGAAAGGTACGAATCTCGGGTATTGGATTGGGGGTTGGTATTTCTACCGATTACTCTACTATTATCTAATTATCTAAACTAAGGTGGTGGTAGTCTATGTCTAATTAATGTGTGCTCGTATGATAGTTTAAAGATGTGTTTACTTAGGTTTTACTACTCCTTAATTATCTCCTATTGATGGTTGAGTTGTCACGTCCTTATTCTTAGTTGCGTTGTGTGTCTAAAGTTGTAGGGTATCGTTTCTCCCAACTCTTTGAACTTACCAAAGGGTCTCGCCTACAAAACCCACTAGGGATAATAAACTCTTACTCTAAGGCACTCTTTGGATGGTTTAGCTTACAACTACTCGTAATTATATTCTAAGGTTCACAAAGATGAATCAAGCATTAAGTACACAACGAATGACCTATCGCATTACTAGATCATTAATCAACTAAGATAAGAAACAACCAATCAATATTTAATAATTAAGTTTCATATTCCTAAGCAAACACACAAATAAATTAGCGGGCATGGAGAACATGCAAGCATACACACAAATAATCAAAGACATAATTGAATTGATGAAGTAAATACTTATCTTGATGTAAGATAGGGTTTGAAACCCTAAAATACTGTGTACAAGACACCCTTGGTTCGGTTTTAGGTTTTACTCCAAAAAGACTCTCCTAAAACCGAAAAATTCGATTCTAAATATAATATTACAGATGCGACGGCGTCACCTTATGTTTTGTGACGCCGTCGTGTCGCCGCATTAGGGTTTCGCTTGGCCACGTTAACCTTGCGACGGCGTCACCTTATGTCCGTGGCCGTCCTCTTCGCCTTTCGACGTCGTGCTGGTCGCATCTAGGCCGTCCGAGTTGCGACGGTCTACTCCTTTAAAGCCCGACGCCGTCCTTCGTAACTAGCATTTTCTCTTCCGAGTCGTCACAAATTCCTCGACGGCCGCAGCGGCTAGCGATGGACGCCGCCGCCTGCTTTCAAGCACTTTGAGTGTCTCGATTCGAATTTGGCCATTTTCTTCAGATATTCGCGCTTTTCGTCCAAATAAGTGCCATTCCAAAGATTTTGCCTTCAATAGACCTAAAAGTGAAAAGGAACGATATTAAGCAATAACGGATACAAAAGTGATCAAATAAGGGTTAAACGACCCCTCAAATGGTACCTTTTAAAACCTTATCAAATATCCCTACACTTGTTATTTGCTTGTCCTCAAGCAAATGTGCTTTAGCCTTAATTTATAAGTTAGGGGTCATGAAGCATTGATTTAAAGCGGTCTACAACACATATAAGCCCATAAAAGTCATAACAAGCACGGAAATTACATACTAGCACCTCACATGGGGTGTTTGGATACTCACGCCTCTCTCGGTGTATATATGAAATATAACAAATAGAAGTGGAAGATAAACACTCATTAACCGGTCCTAGTACATAGATTACAATAGGCTTGAGAATAGATCAAACCTCCATCGCTTTGGCGTAAGCACCTAGGAAAGACTATCAAAGAGGTCTTTTAAAGGGTTGTAATGTTAGGCTTACGGTAGGGAAACAAGGGTTTGGTGGGATAGGCTATTTAGTGGTGGCAAGTCAAAATCTCTATGTTAAATGCATACGAAGAATGGCGTTGCTAAGCCAAGACTCGACACTCTAAAACTCTAGGTAACTAAATAAACAAACATAAATTTAAAGGATGTATGTAGGATGGTAGCCAGTATGTTTTTTTTTTTTTTTTTTTTTTTACACTCTATTTTTTTTTTTTTCTTTTTTTTTTTTTTTCGATTTTTTTTTCATACACTTTTACTCTACCATCCTCTACGGTAACATCAAAATGATAGGAATTTATAGGCACATCCCAACACTTGAGTTTTATTACTCTAACACTAATTTGACCCGAATTGAAAAGATCAAAACACTTGGGTTACATTATTACGCAAACAAAGGAATTTGAATTTAACGTTCCTTCCTTCATTTCATAAACTTTAACTTTTCCCATGAATCCCAATCGTCCCAAAATCGTATACAAAGGATATGACTCGACTTAGCAACTCATGCAAGCAACCGGATAATTGAACTAAGGGTTTAGGGTGATAACAAACATTTGCACTAAAAGTGAGTGCATAAGGGGTAAAGCTAAGGCGATTTGGGTGTATATTTGGGGTGGGGTGTAAACAATGTTTTCATTGATATTCGGAAAACCGAAACATCACGAGCTGCGAAAAGGATAGGCTCGAGGGTTAACTAGGGGTATCGTGTACTAAAGATGAGTACAACGCAAAGGGTGTGGGGAAATTACTCAACCGATGTGGAAGAAGTAATTATATTATGGGTATCAAACAAGGGTTATCCTAATGCCTCTTATCATTTAGTTATTCCTAACTACACAAGTGTAGTCTCACCTGCGATCTCGGAATGCATCACAAAACAAGTTCTAGAATCTAATATACTACCGGTTCACACTCTAAGAATTGAAGATGAATGCTTTTAATTCCTACTAATCTAAGGGTGATCCTCACATTTTGGGTGGAATTTGGGTGGTAAAGGGTTTTTGTGCTAGTCATGCACTTTCCTATCCGTGAGACGCTTTTGTTAAGACTAATGGCCCACTCCTATATGTCATGAAAAGTTTTAAATTTGGTGCCAAAATTACCCTAACCGACATTTTCTCATGGTTTATTACAAAAGTGCAATTGGACAAAGCAAATAATCAAGGATAAGCATAGTTTCAAAGTTCCCGTTTTATTTTCCCTCCCTACACTTAAACTGAACATTGTCCCCAATGTTCCCCGAAAGTATCAAAGTTATGATAAAGAAGGTAATCAAAACGAAAGAAACTAATACTCCCTAATTAGCTTGGTAGGATCCGTGTAAAGTGGTGGTTAAATCCTTTCCAAGAATAATTATTGCGTGAAAAGCTCCTTCCAATCTTGTGTAACTTCTTCTTGACAAACTAAACCTGCACACTTGAACAAAACAAACGAAACCTTCGCGTAAAATCGGCGGTAATAATATATATAAGACTCGATTTAAACTAGGATATAATGCTTGTGGAATGGATATTTACGAATTTCTAAGAAAATTAAGACCGGAAAATTCCAAAATTTATAAGTAGCTCGAAAACGAGAAAAAGTGATCCGATGTTTTTACTCCTTCCCGCCCGTCAGTTGCAATCTGACGCCACAGTTATCCGACAAAAACTGCTCGATTTTCAAAAAATTCGGAAAATTTACATCTTTAGAACTGGAAAAAAAATTTTGCAAAAACATCCATTATGACTCGATACAAGCATTTGACTCGAACAAACAATCATATATATCTTTTGGTTAATTGTTATTCTCATGTTTACGTTTCTTTTGAAAACGTGTGTAATCCTCCCTACACGTATCCCTTATGTAAAATACCTTTATATGCAATTAAGACGAGGTTAAAAACAAAATAAAGCATTTTTACAAATTTAAACATGAGGATAAACAATTAATAAAAGATATATGACACTAACAAGCAAACAATTAAGCATGGGTTGCCTCCCACGAAGCGCTTTTCTTTATTTAAGAGTCTTGTAGCTAGACTCGTAGTCGTGCTCCTACGTTGCCCTAATCTTAGAGGCCCATTCGATCTCCTTAACTCTTCTCTCATCACTAATATATTCAGGCCCTAGTTCAAGACAAGCAGTGTAGTAAACTTTGTTCTTCCAGTCTACTTGAATGCCTAATGTTATCTACATCTAAATTATCCATGCCTCAAAATTCTTATTTTTGTGGGGCATTATATATTAACATTCTCGGCTTCATTTGAGAACTCGATTATCCCTTTCTCTTTATCATAAACCATCTTAGACTCCTACATAAATGGTTTCCCAAGTATCACGTCTCCTAAAACCCATCAATGATGCCCTTAACATTTTCCAAAATCATGAAATCACACCTATATGTGAAGTTACCTATGAACACATGCGGTCCCTTAACCCTCCCATATAGTTACTTGCTTTCCTAGGCGAAAGGGGTCCTCATAGGCTCTAGCTTTTTGCTCATGATCCAATTGTAATAGAGCCTAGACATTATATTCATGGGTGCCTTACAACAATGTATGTGTGATCCCTATATAAGTATCCAATCATACACGGTATTTTGATATTTTTAGGGTTTCCCCTTCTTATGCGAGGCTCGAAAGGTGGTCTTGGAAAATTAACCACGTTATGGTGATAAGCGGTTTCCTTCCCTTTAGGGTATGAATCAAAGTACTCCCTAAGTTCTTCCTCCTCCTTACTACCCTCCATAATTTCTAACACCTTATAATCTCCTTCCTCTAGATCATCATCCGAATCACTTGTGGTCGAATCATTATCTAAAGGGTGATCAGATTCCTTAAGGGCTTCCTCGAGTGTATTCTCAATTATCATATTTAATTTCCTAAGCTCTCCAATTTCACTCATGATACGGGCTCGAAGTTGGTTAGCAGAGGCTGGGTCAAGCAGTGGGTATTTGTTTGGTGGTGGAGCGTTGTTTGGTGGTTGGTTATCACCTTCCATGATGAAAAGTGATGGGTGTTACGAACAAAGGTCACGAAGAAGGGGGATAGACTAAGAGGAAGCTAAAAATGAGAAAAAATTTACTTGATAGGAATCAATCAAAGAACCTAAATGAGTTGGACTACTAACTAGCTATTCTATTCCCGGCGTGCGCCTAAAACTTGATACGCTTACGCAGCTGCGTCGGGGTCAAAGGAACTTCCTTTTCGTCGAGCAAGTTTTTCAACACCCCAGGCGTGAGCCTAATCGTTGTAGTGTAGTATTAGGGTAAGCCACGGTATTGATATCGTTCTCTATGGGAATAGGAATGCTAGTGAGAAGTTACTACGCTAAGGTTAAGGTTGAGGAAGATTATTTTTTATCTTTTTATGTTTTTAGGAAATTGAAAGGTACGAATCTCGGTATTGGATTTGGGGGTTGGTATTTCTACCGATTACTCTACTATTATCTAATTATCTAAACTAAGGTGGTGGTAGTCTATGTCTAATTAATGTGTGCTCGTATGATAGTTTAAAGATGTGTTTACTTAGGTTTTACTACTCCTTAATTATCTCCTATTGATGGTTGAGTTGCCGTCCTTATTCTTAGTTGCGTTGTGTGTCTAAAGTTGTAGGGTGTCGTTTCTCCCTAACTCTTTGAACTTACCAAAGGGTCTCGTCTACAAAACCCACTAGGGATAATAAACTCTTACTCTAAGGCACACTTTGGATGGTTTAGCTTACAACTACTCGGTAATTATATTCTAAGGTTCACAAAGATGAATCAAGCATTAAGTACACAACGAATGACCTATCGCATTACTAGATCATTAATCAACTAAGATAAGAAACAACCAATCAATATTTAATAATTAAGTTTCATATTCCCTAAGCATACACACAAATAATCAAAGACATAATTGAATTGATGAAGTAAATACTTATCTTGATGTAAGATAGGGTTTGAAACCCTAAAATACTGTACAAGACACCCTTGGTTCGGTTTTAGGTTTTACTCCAAAAGACTCTCCTAAAACCGAAAAATTCGGATTCTATATATAATATTACGAGATGCGACGGCCACCTTATGTTTTGTGACGCCGTCGTCGTCGCCGTCATTAGGGTTTCGTCTTGCCACGTTAACCTTGCGGCGACGCCACCTTATGTCCGCGACGCCGTCCTCTTCGTGTTCGGCGTCGTCTGGTCGCATCTAGGACGTCCCGAGTTGCGACGGTCTACCTTTAAAGCCCGGCGCCGTCCTTCGAACTAGCATTTTCTCTTACGAGTCGTCACAAATTCCTCCGACGGCGTCGCAGATTAGCGATGGCGCCGCCGCTTTCAGACTTTGAGTGTCTCGATTCGACTTTGGCCATTTTCTTCAGATATTCGCGCTTTTCGTCCAAATAAGTGCCATTCCAAAGATTTTGCCTTCAAGAGACCTAAAAAGTGAAAAGGAACGATATTAAGCAATAACGGATACAAAGTGATCAAATAAGGGTTAAAACGACCCCTCAAAATGGTACCTTTTAAAACCTTATCACACGCAAATCCAGAACGCAGCGGAACAAGAACCCTGATTATAATTCTTGAGACAAGAATCACAACCCACACGATCTCAATCAACCCAGAACCACCAATCGAAGCTAGAGATCAAATCCCCAAAAATACCGAAACCCTAACTTTCTCAAAAATTAGGCGTTTTGTAAAATCTTTTAGAATCAATCAATTAGAGCCGTAAAACACTTATTAATCACAATCAATTAGGTTTAATCAAACTAATTTGAAAACCCCAAATTTTGAAACCCTAATTTTCCCGAATCAATTTAATCGAGCAAGGCTAAGAACCCGCTCGATACCATGTAGGAAAACACAACTTAAACCAACAATGATCTTGAATCTAAATCCAAGATCAACATCTTTTATTCAACCAAAACTATCCGGATCAATAAGCAACCGATCTTAATCGAAACAAACCGAAACATCACATGAATCACAAACAACTCGAACATCAACACAATCCTTCCCATCGCTACTCGGTGAAAGGCTATTGACTACTTATCAATAGTTTTACAATATAAGAAACCTCACAATCACTTTTAAGCAATATCAAGAACAATCGAAAGTAGTTTTGGTTGAGAGATGATTGATTGCGATCTTCACCTTTTAGAGAATGAAAACCGATATGAAACCCTAGCAATGTTGAGAGACTATATAGCCTTTACTACTCTTTGACCGCATCTTTCCGGATATAGCACAAAAGCCCCTTCAACTATCAACAACTTTCACTTTGCCACCAAACCTCAAAACCAGCTTACAACTGAGAATACATAATGCAAAATATTAGTCCCTATAGTATAATGTTTCAGATATTGAGTTATATTTTAACAGAGAACCGTGCTCATGCTCCTAGAAAAAGACCATATATTCAAGATCATGTAATAAAAAAGCTAATTTCATATTATGCCTATAAAAAGGTATACAAATAATTCCAAAGACGTGAGCTTGTTGTATTGTATATAGGAAGAATAAGGTATGTAGAAATATAGAAATATCATCATATATTCGTATACATATATGTAAAGAACAATTACATTGAATTCTATTTCTGCTACGGCTAGTCACAAATGAAAAAAAAATAAAGAATAACAAATTTACGTAAATGTATAGAAGGTTGTATAATATTTACCCCATTGAAAAGCTTCCTACCGCTTGTGGGAAAAATGTTGATTTACTTGGAAGCCATAAGAAATCCCAAGAAACACATAGTAAAGACTTTAGCTATAGGTAAAACTGCAATCTTTATCGAACCCAAAACGGACTGTCCACGACCTTGGGTGTCCATTAAAATCCCGATAACAATCTATGCATCTTGTATTCAGTCAACACAGTTAAACACCAAATTCCCAAATTGTATCTTTGTCAAATTGAAAAGGATCCAAAAAAGATCCGTAAACAAAAGATTTCACTCTGCAGTCAAAATTTAAGTAAAAAATGAGCCAAACAGATCAAAAATTCAAAAATTTATAAATATTAAACTTGGAACCAATGTTAAAAGAAAATTTTCTCCGACTTACTAAGATACAAAAGCTTGTTGCAAACCAACCTTCATATTTCACCTCAAATCTTTCACCTCTGCAGATAAAAAATAAGTCAAAAAACAGAACTAAAAATTTTATAAAATCTCACAAAAAACCGAAAAAGATTAATAATTTTAAATTTTTATACACTTTGCTAAAACTACAACAACTTGTGCAGTCAAGATTTGGTGAAAAACAAATCACACAAACCAAAGAGTCAAAATCTTGAAAGTCAATAATAGACCATCAGATTACTCATTTGTAAACACCACATGCTTCATCTACACAAGTGTACCCTATTAAATCTAAATCTGCATCGAGGACATAACTATCAAGTTACATAAAAAAAATCCCAAACACAAATGACCTTAATATATATTGCGTACTCTTCCAATAAAAAACTAAGAACCTTCAAAGAAACACCTCATCCAAGATTCGGTCACAATATGCACATCAACATCTAATGCGACACATTTTTATCGCAAAACTACAAGTTTATTTTTCTTTCGGAAATGCAATACAAAGATATAGAATTTTCTGCTCTGAAAAAAATTACTCTAAACCATAATATACACTACAAACAAATCCATCTCTTTAAATAAAGCAAACACTTGTTGGGCAAAACATAGGCATTACTGATCTTACTGAAATATGAGGTAAAGTCATGTTACAATAGAATTTGAGATACCAATAACTCCAAATGATAATACCAAATATCAGTTAAAATTTTTGTATAGTAAAACACCCAACTTAGAATCATAGAAAAAAATGAAACTACAAATTAACAACAAACTGATTCAAATTAACAGTTAAGATGAAGAACCATAACAATGCCCCTAATACGAATCGAAATAATAAAAATCCCAATATTATTAGGGTATAAAAAAATCTGCTCAAACTCGGATATATAAAAATATATTAGAATCAAACACGATAAAAACATACCTGAAACAATAAAGCATAATTAGCCACAAATCATGTTACAAACTTCATAAAATTAAGAAATTATCAAATGATTGTAATGGGAGTAATTCTCGTTTAAAATCGATTTGGGTGATGTTATTAATTGAGGTGTAACGTATAGTAGTTAGACCAAATCGTACTGGAATACCGGCATAGTCAAAAGCTTATCTAAAAGTAGGCTAGCAAAAAATTCGGGAAGAAGGCAAATGGGTATCAAAAAACTGACGCGTGTATATATAACGTGATATATGACGTCAGAAAAGGGGGGTGGTGGCATTCAAAAAACTTTTCATTTATTATATATAAAGATAAAGATATTTTAAGTTTGAAAAGGTAGTACTTATTAATTTATTGCTTGCTTGAAACAGAAGCTAATATATTGTTAATTGAAACTTAGGCTAATGTAATGGTCTTCTCAGATTCACTTTCACATCAGTTGTTACATCAGTTTCTTAGAGTGTTGTAAAAATTGGTTTCGGCGGCCTATTAATCGGCACTTATGCGCTAAGCGGGAGTTAACCATCCGATTTTGACTAATGAGCCTTATTAATCGGATTGATCAAAAATTGGTCGACATATCAATTAATTGGATAAAAATCGGCCAAATCGGTCTACTCAGTTAAAGCGGCTCACTCTCGTTTTTTATAAAGTTTGTCGACACATCCATTCAAACGCCCCTCGAGCAGTGATTTAACACAAAATCTAAAGGTAAGCTAGTTTTTCTTATTTCAAAATGAATGTTAATGACACTAATTAAATTCGAAAATTGATTTCTGAAAATTAACTGAACAATTTGAACTTTGAACCTTAGAGTATTTTTGCAGCATTTCGTTTATGTTCTATATATAATTTCAAAAACTTTTAATTTTATATATAAAAAAGCCAATCCGATTAATCTCCAATTATTCGCCGCCTAACCGATTAATCGCTAGGCAGTACCTGACCGCCCGGCTAGCGCCTATCGATTTTTAAAACATTAGATTTTCAACACATCACTTTATCTTCACTTTTGAGCCGTAGTGGTTACCACCAAACCAATCACAAAACTCATTTCTTAAGCAAATTTAATAAATACTAAAATTAAACTTTCATTAAAATTATAGAAAAAAAGTTACGTTAACAATTAAAAACATAACACATAAAAATAACAATTTATTCTTCTCCACGAGAAATGTGTTTCACTAAATCAGCACAAAGTTTTCCATATAATTGAGTTACAAAAATATCGAAGAGTCTCAAGTAGAATTTTCTCACCCAATAGCAAATATTCATCTAAGGTATCAAGATTCAACCCGTATGCTAGTTGATCATGACGAATTGTCCAGGCGCACTTCATCAATAAGGAAACCCATAATCTTCCGTGCAATCAATATTTTCTGAAAAATCACAATTATTAGTTCATTTTCAACTATGCTTGTGAATCGCTTCGACTCATTCGAACCTCTTCCGAATATATCTTCATCATACATTGAATTTTGAAAAATTAAGCGCCACTAAACGATCATTAGCACAATATTGATTTCTATGTATGATGTTTCTTGTAATTTGTGAGCTTTCACCTTTTTGTTCTTATTATACAACATTGCATGTTTGATAAATTCAAAATTAATACTATTAATTTCTTCTTCGTCGGAAGAAGTAAACAAGAACGATTAGGGTAAAAGAATTAGAAATTCTTATTATTGATTGTTTAGACTTTAAGTTTTCAAATATATTAATTATTTAACGATGAAATAACTTTCCTCCATTATAGGTAGTTTAGACTATGTGCAATAAGTACGACATCACCTCACGCGTGAGGTAAGCAAAAATGGGACGATGGGTGACTAGCATCACCACTAGGTTAAAGTGCAAAGTGAGTATTTTTATTATTGCTTTAACGACGATGAGTGTATGTGCGGTATTTTGTGAGCTTATGTTTGACGTATGAAAGGAGCGGTGACTATTGCACATGAAAGGTGAAGGGAGTGACAATGTGATGCTAAAATGGTTGATAAAAGCGTGAAAGTGAATGATATTGCACTAGTCTTAGATGATGATGTGATAAAAGATTCATGCCTAAGAATAATTGTTATAAATCTTTAGCAATATTTTATGTTTGGAGTAAACATGTCTTGCCTAGCCGTCTCTGCCGTCAGCGTCAATTGTGGTATGAATCGCGTTGGACCTACAATTACAGCTATTTGGTCACTATATCATACGAATAAAATATGGTATCGTCTAATCTTAAATATAAAAAAGTTTCTTTTTTTTTAAAAGACTTGTGCATGCAAAATGTTTCGAAAGTGACATTAAAATTTAACCACAAAATCGTTGAAAATGGTTACTACAATTAACAGGTTTTTAGTCAAGTGATATTCGATAGTTGTCAAAACAAAATGTTTTGCTCGCTAGTGAGAGACTTTTCAACTTTTTAAACTTTGTGATTTCAAATCTTATTTTAGACATTTATGAGATTTATGTAAGATAGTAGGTCGTCTAGATATGCGAATAATGTGTCTTCAAAAATAGTTTTATTTTATTTTCTTGAGAAAATACGATTGCAAAAAAAAAACTTGCAATGCTGATTAATCGCCTCCTAACGCTAATCGGCCACCAACATTCTTTTTTTGCGTAAATCAGTTAAACAAATCGGTTAACTGTGGACAACGACGGTCAACGATGGTTAAATTTGCTTAAAACTTGAAAATCTAGCAGGAAATGACCAAAACTCGTCGTAAACTTGTTTTCATCACTTATAGTCGCTATTTATATCTATTACAAGTTTTTTCAGGTAAATCTTGCTGGAAATACACAAAACTCGTCGGAAATACCCAAAACTTGCCAGAAATGTCAATCCGAGTAATCATCGATTAATCCTACCTAAACCAGCTATCGATTTGCAATTTTTGCAACTTTGGAAAATAATTTTCTTACAACTTTGGGAAATACTTTTATTTAGGGGTGAGCGAAAAAACCGAAAAGACCGAAACCAAACCGAACCGAAAATAATTGAACCGAACTAATAACCGAATCGAATTTGCTAAACCGAACCGAACCGAACTACTAATTCGGTTCTCGGGTTGATTATGGGTTTAGCGGTTTGAACCGAAACCGAATTCATATAAATATATATATTTTTATATATTTATATATATATTTATATATTTTTATGTATATTTATATATAAATAAATACTATTAAAGGTTATCATAATATAATAAAACACTTTTATGCTTGAAATATATTTTTCGCTAAATATTTAGGTAATTATTAATTTTTTCTTAAAAAATAGTGAAATTCGGGTTATTCGGGTAAACCCAAGAACCGAAAACCGAATTTGAATTTGGTTCGGTTCGGTTCTCGGATTGACCTAAAAAAAATTTAACCGAATTAACCAAACCGAACAAACCGATAACCGAACCGATCAACACACCTACTTTTATTACAACTTACAAGTATCTATGTAGATGGGTAGCACAAAATGTTAAGCTCATTAAACGGACTTACAGCCCAATGTGTCATTTCTGTGGGTTGGATAATCCATGTAATTCTTGGTACATGTTGTAGAACATGTCGAATAAATTTTCATTAGTGTTAGTATGAATGGCTTGTGACACTCAATTTAAAGATTTTGTTATCACAACTCCATTTATGATGATGCGGAAATGGTGTTTAGACGGAAAAATACATCGTTTGTACAATCTGATGATATCATTTAGCAAGTTTCAAATCACAATGATGCACCAAAACCTCGTCGGTAGTAACTTGTGAGTTTGCCCACATTCCCGACCATCAACCAATGTGACCATCAAGCAAACGAATTCATATCGTTGAACATCAATCCTCGAGGACACGTTGACTATAAAGAATAGAACCATCCAAGTAGAGTTGAATATATTTAACTTCTTATAAGTTACACTATAACAAATGATGTGGCAAACGCAAAACTATACTAATAGGCTTTTTGTTTTGAGCCCACAATAATATTGCCATTTTGGGCTTGTAAGTTCCATCACAATATTCTAAAGCTCGTTATCTTATGGTCATCAAAGGTTAAAGTTAATGGAGATCGAGAAATTTACGTAAGACTTTGCATGTTTTGAACCGAGTTTTCAAGTACCTTGCATTCGAACTAATTTTAGTCTGTGTATAACATGCAAGGAGACCGCGAACCCAATAAAAATATGTCACCTCAACCGAGAAATGGCTTATTTAATTTGTATTTGAACCGCGCACTAGTTGTTAAAATTACAATGATCAAGTATGTGCCTTACATGTCAAATTTTGGTGAAATTATGAATGCAGCGAGTTTTTATCCGGCCAACAAGATCCACGAGTACCATGCATGTTACGAGGAAAAAGGTGTTAATTCGATAGCGCCTAAAATTCGATCCAAATTGTGCAAAGCGTTCGCAGTTTAGTCTATTTCAAGCATGTCTTAGGCTTTGTTGTTTAGCAAATGAACAATGCAATTTTTAAGACAAATGAACACATTTACATTATCTAGATTGGTTTTCTTTCGCGGGTCTCTCCTAGTGGTTCGGGTTTCAGGGTCTGCAGGTTTGGATGGTTTAACTCGAGGGTCAGATTTCAAGTGTTGTGATGTTCTTAAAAAAAAGAAAAAAAAAATCTAGATTGGTTAATGTCAAAATATGAGTCCACTGGATTCTATAATTGTCCACTACTCCACGAAATTATATTCTCATTCATGTCCATATATGCTCCAATAAGATTTTAAATGACTTGTATTTTTCAAATTAATACTTTGTTAATTATACTCATAGCTTGCTAGTTTAAAATTATGTCAAATATACTAACTTTTTAAAATTAACTCGGTAGTTAATTTTTGTGTTCGATTTTTATCTTTTCATAAAATAAACGCGATGACTTTTGGTTATGGGTCCGCCATTAGGCTCAAGGTTCTTCGTCAAAACCAAAGCTCAACCTCACATGTAGCATCTTTGGTGTCACTTTAGACACAAAACTTAGTAGATTTCGGAAAAATGCAAAAAAATATAACGTATTCAAAACGGACAGACCCTCTCTTAAACGCGTAAGTGAGTTAAATCAAACATTGCGTTTTACATATTATCCTTAGATTGAGACGCACAAATCGATCAAACTCACTAGTTATTACTTATTAGTAACATTTTGGAGAAGCTTTAGTTTCGAGATATATATAATCAAAAGTAAATAGAGATAGATATATTATTAGTCATTTTCATAGCCCACCCGACAATATTCATATTCATATATAGGAAAGTGTTGATGTGAATTAAGAATTGTTTCGTAACCCCACGTTCGATGTTGACATTCTATCAACCCACCTTCATTCATTGCCATTACAAAAATTCTTTCATATTCATATATATCATCACATTTATAAAATTTATGGAATTATTATTCTCAAAATTAATCCTTACATCTTATGATAAAATTTTAATACAAACTAATATAGCAACAAACATTTCTATACACTTTTTCATACCATATTTTATCAACCAAACATAAACAATCGAATGATAAACTTTTCATACCCATTATCATTCCACCTCATTCCAACCGATACCCATCATTATTCTCAAGAACAAACCAAACGAGCCCTAAGGGTTAAACACAGTTTTAATTGGTTGATGTGCTAAGTTGTATTAAAAGTATGAAACTAATCTTGTTTATTTGTATTACAAGGGTTAAAAACATTGACGGACCCACTTCACCACGTGGGAGTTGGGGTGACGTGGGCCTCATCTGATTTGAGTTCACGAAGTGTAAGTTTTCTTTGAAAGTGTCGGTTTTTAGTACATGCAACGTCCAATACTATTTTTGTGATACTTTAGTTAGCTCATGGTTTAAAGTATTTATGCAAAACCTGCTAAAAGATTATGCAACACCCTCAAAAAATTTCGTTGTTCGACTTCGGTTAAAAAGAATTGCAATTCTAGCTAAACACCGTCACAAATTTCACAAGGGAAACGGAGGAGTTGTCTTTTTTCCTTTCTGATTTGAGTTCACAGAGTGTAAGTTTTCTTAGAAAAGTATCGGCTTTTAGTACGTGCAACCTCCAATATTATTTTTGTGATTCTAACTAAACAAGAGTCGCAAATTTCACAAGGAATAAGAGGAAGTCGTCTTTTTTTCTTGTTACACAATTATTAAGTTTTTAAGCTTCTAAAGTAAAGATAGTCAATAGTTCTAGTTTGACTTTGCTACATACTTTCTTTTAGCACGAGTATGTCAATATCATGAAAATGTGAAGAAACATAGAAGGTGATAGGATGATTATTGTGTCTTTCAAGATACTTTTACATGTGACCCATGTGATAATTTTTTTTTTTTTTTTTTTTATAGAAACTATTCTAACTAGATTGTTATTTTATTAAAACTTGGTATCTCTATTTCTATTACATTTTATACATTAATACATATAATGCATACATATTTTTCTAATCCTTAAAAATTTAAAAATAAGTCACGTTTAATCTCTAGAATGTCACTTTAGAACTTAATTTCAATCTTTTATTTACTTTTCAACATAAAATTATATTTTAAAAAAAGTTTTTGAAATAGTTGCATTAAAAATAGTTTTTTATTTCTAAAATTAATGTTCTTTATATAATTACTCAATCTATAACTTATTTTTTTACCAAATTTATCACAATCATGTTCTCAATCCCAATGTATATTTTAATCCCGATTTATTAAAGTGGAATTGGTATAATGTTGTTGTTATCTCAGATGATAATGAAGAGTTGTCAATGTAAATTGCTAAACGTTACACGATACATTTAAACATAATATTAATTATAACTATTTGTTGCTATAAAATTTCGTTGATATGTATGAATACAAGCCGGTTAAAATAAGTTAGGGAATCAAATGTACAATATCCCCAATATCCGAAAGGTTATGGATATGGCTGCAAATGAGTTGAGCTCAATGAGCTTTTCATCGAACTGAAAGGTTATATAGATACAGTGCTAGAAACATTTCATTTAGCTTTTCGAGTTATATATCTATGATTTAATATTTTGATCGAGTACAAATCAAGTTACTTCTTTTCAAATTTAGTTAACTTTTATGTTTTCAAAGTACTAAATTATTATGTGACAAATTGCTTTTGAGCTCGTCGAATCAAACTAGAGCTTAGTTTGATGTCGTTATATCTGGTTGATGCAGATCTCGGCTTACTTGTAGGCGTATTCATCTTGCATTTGTACTTTAGTCATTTTCTGTTATGGACATGGTAGGATTTTGCGGGGTTCTTGAGGGTGCCGTGAAGGCGCAAAACATCATGAACTTTGCTACGTAGTGAAAAATGTCGTGAAATAAACCGCATAACTTTGTGTCTTAGGGTCTTACACAGACTATAAAACATAAATAACTTGAGTAAAGAAGTCACAAATACTTTTTTAAACGAAGCTTAAGATTAACACCACATAGTCCCTGTGAATTAGTATTCATTTATAAATAACGCAAATCTTAATATATATAGACATTAAAATATTTATATATTTATATCGTTATTCCGAGTTCTAGTCACCTATGAATTAGTATTCACTATTCACTATCTTATTCTTTCAAAAAAGAATATTTATAAGTTTGATGAATAATTAATAGTTTCAAAACCTTTTTATAAGAGAATATTGATTCAAATATAAAGATTCCTCTGTATTTTCCAATATTTTAAGCTATCAAGCTATCAGCTATTTTATTTAAAAGGTATATAAACACATGGAAGGAAGCAAAATTCTGGTCACCATTTCATTTCTGCACGAATAACATGTCTTTAGAAATTATAATATTATAACTATATAAATTATTTATTTTTCTTCTATTGTTTGAAAAATAATACTGATGTTGAAACAAATTTTTATTTATTTAAAAAAAAAATAGTGGCCGGCTTTAAAAACCTACATAGTGACATAGATGATGTTGATATATATAAGTATTTAAAATTAGAGTAATTTACACTATTCGTCCTTGTGGTTTGGCCGAAATCACATCACAAGTCTCCCGAGTTTCATTTTTGCATGATAAATTCTTTTAAAGAAGTTTCGTAACACCATTCGTTCTTATCTCTAACACCATCCGTCCATGTGGTTTGGCCGAAATCACATCGCAAGTCCCTCGATTGTTATGGATAAAGTTGCATAGTGTTATAAAACTTCATTATAAGGATTTATCATGAAAAATAAAAGTCAAAAGACTTACGATGTGATTTCGGCTAAACCACAAGAACGAACGGTGTAATTTACTCTTAAAACTACTTTTGACTATACATAAAACTTACTCTTATATTCTTCTAAGCTATCTTAATAGTAAAACTTAACTCTTTAGTATATAAAGTAACCCAAAAATCACCAGATTTTATATTATATCGCATGATGAGATAACTTTTCTCTTATCTACTCATCTTTTTGTATTATATTGCAAATTTACAAGTTAGATGGTGGCCATATTAAAAAAGTTTGGTAGTGGGACGGTACCTAGTTTTTTAGATTGAACCCCTTACTCTTTTTGTTTTTTTTTTTTTTTTTTTTTTTTTTTATTTTTATAATTTTGTTTATATCAAAAATTTATAAACCCGAAACGCGAATCAGAATATAAATTTTAATACTAGACTTTAAAAAGCTAATATTTATGGAACACACTGAAAAAGAAAAGAGATTATGATCTTCGCTGTGGTATGACTTCACTTAACTAGCTCATAAGTATGAACGAAGAAAAAAAAGTACACCAATATAAACTTTTTTGTGTAAATAGTAAAATTCATGCATGCAAAAAGGCAAAAACTATTGGTGTTAATCATTTTTAGGAGGCTAAAAGTCAAAGGAAAATCATTCCTTTCCGGTATTATATGTGCAAGAAGTTTGACGAAAACCACCATTCTCATCGATTAAATTTTGGTGTTTCACAGATAATTTATGCCAATTGTTTTTGACATATTTGTGATAACTAAAGTACAAATTATTTATTTATTTACTTTATCCGTCTCATAATTATTGTTCACTGTTAATTTTTAAAGTCTTTACTTTTTTAACTTTGACTTTAAATTATTTTATTTGTGTTATATAATATTTGATGAATATTATATTAATGAAAACACATTTAATATTCAATCCGTTCATATATTTTACATCAAATATTATGTAACACAAATAAAAATATTTAATGTCAAAGTTTAAAGATCAAGACTTAAAAAGTCAACATTGAACAATAATTATGGGACGGAGAGATATATTTATCTCGAGGTTTGCGACTCGACGTTCTGAACCAACTAATCTCAATATATCTTTTGTATAAACATGAGTTGGTGTAAGTGAACATCCATGGTCAAAAGGGATTAAATTTCTCCCACTTAGATTCGAACCCATGACATGCGGTTTAAAGAGGAGACATGCGGTTTAAAGGGGAGCTTCATGCTCTCAATTTTCTAATCTTGAAAGGCTCTAGATCGTGTGAATCTTGAAAATTCTTCCGATTCTGGATTTGGAATATTGGGGTGATTTATGTTCTCGCTCTGGAAAGTTAATAATTTTTTTGGAGATGTCGTTTGGATATACTTCCTACTACTAACTTGGGCTTTCGAGTATAGATGTTCCTTATCCTCTTTGCCCCATTTGTGACTCTCATGTTGAAACCATTGATCATACCATCATTGCATTTCCTGTTGCATTGGATATTTAGGCTTTCTTCTTGGTTGGTGTGATCTAACTCCGCCTAATGTACATTCTATCCTTGACTTGGTTCATTGGATGGAGCAAGTCCGTCTTCGATTTCTCGTTGCATTCTTGTTATCGTGTTGACGATAAGTTGATCTCTACAAGGACTAACCTTTACGATAGGGCGTAGATATTTCATGTTCTTTGTGTCCGATGCTAAACTCGAAATCACCTCTTCGGATGCTCCTTGGCTTTGGTCTGTTTGTTATTGGGCGTTGGTGGAACATCCATGTTCTAATATTTTCGACCCTCCTCATGCAGTCGTGGTTCATTGGTCTTAGATTCAATAGCCTTCAAAAACTTGTGTTGGAAGCCTCTTTTTCTCTTTGTGGTGGCATATTTGGATATATAAGAATGCGATCTTATTCTTCGTGAAGAAACCTCTTAAAGGAATGATCTTTGACAACTTTGTTTACTTTCTTTGGGTGAATAATAGGTGTAGGAAGTTTAATCTTAATTGGTTGGCGTGGTTAAATGACCCGTTAAACACAATTTCTTCCTTTTTAGTCTTTGGAATAAAATTACGCGTTCAAAAAGAGTTAGTCGCTTTGAAATTGTAAACGCTTTGATCTTTGACGCCAACAAACCGAAGAGATATACGCTGTTTGATTCTATAGTTGATTTATCATTTTTTTTTTTGGTTAATAGAAATAGCAAACTTCGTCCTAATCGGACAACGTGGCTTCAAAACCTAATTCTTTATATTTTCTTGTAACTGTCGTTAGCTTTTTGCTAACTTTTGAATAAATCACAGTTGTTCTAAAAAAAGATTCGAACTCATGACCTCCACTTTGGAAAGCTGGTAATTATTACCACTGATTCACCCTTTATAATTAAAATTTATCTAACAATTGTTGTATTCAATCTCAATTTATCTAACAAGTGTACAAATCACATAAGCAATTTTTCGCAGTTTACTCTAAAATTTATCTGGTTTATATGCAATCTCAATTTGGAAGTCAAGTAACCTGAACGAAAATCCATAATCAGTTTATTTTAAACTTTTTCTTTCTTTTTTTAACAATATTCACGTCCTATAATTGTTTTTCCATTAAGGAGTGGTGC
The DNA here is from genome assembly GCA_022545495.1 of Chrysanthemum lavandulifolium. Classification (NCBI taxonomy): domain Eukaryota; kingdom Viridiplantae; phylum Streptophyta; class Magnoliopsida; order Asterales; family Asteraceae; genus Chrysanthemum; species Chrysanthemum lavandulifolium. The sequence continues at coordinate 64,248,184 of CM040241.1, forward strand.
ATGTCACCTTTTCATTTTGGTGATTGAGCCAATTAGCTAGCCTTGAGATGGAAGACTAGCCATCCTTCCATTTTCCTCCTTACCAAATGGTCACTTTGATGCTTACGTAAGGTTAAATCATAAGACTCGATGTAATGGTAGTGGTTTTCATCATAGACATCTCACGGCAGAGGGTAGTAAAGGCGTAGTGGATCTTCATAATCAAACCATTTCGTTCATTAGTTATTTAAACTACAAATCGCATTGCTACTAGTTTTTACATTTAGCTCTTTTATATTCTATAAACATGTCTACACTATTCTTAAATGAATAATTTTTATGATAAAAGACAATACTATAAATTAATTTTTGAGCGATATCTATTCTATAACTTTTCTTAAGAAATAATCGTCATGTCTATAATTCTCTTTTTATATTTCTTACCAGGTTTACTTCCTAAATAATCATTATATATTTATATCTCTATCATTTACATATACCTCATTTAAACACACGCGTATCTCACTTAAACAACTAAGTTTTATTTGTATCGTTGTTCTGCACCGCCGATTTCTTCCTTTTTGTCTTGTGTATGGCGTTATACCCCCAATATTGGCCTTCATTTGTTGTCAAGTCCTTTTCACGCGTAAAAAAAAAAGCATTTCTACATCCTTTGTAGATAACACATAAGAAAATTGACATCTACTAAATATAATTCATTAAAGTACAGATTAAGGTTATACTCGCTCGAAATTGAAATTCCACTGTGAGAACGACTCTCGTGGCCTCGTCTCAACAATCATTCTTTCGACCATCTCTTTCTATAACTAACAAATCACAAAATTTGAAGCCATGTTTTCAGTGACCGACACATTCGTGTTCATTATTGAAAATCTTTAAAGCATAATAAGTCATGTTGATCAATAATAATTATGATAAATAACAAAATAAAAATGTTTTTTAAATTCACATCAAACTTACTTTTCTCTCATGAACTATCATATTCGTTTTGAAGATCCCAAATTTTTTTGTTAACATGTTCATCTTTGCATAAAATAAGTATGCTTTTTTTTTTCTTTTTTTTTTCTTTTCATTTTCATAGAATAGTGATTAATATTTCCAAGCACAAACAATATTTACCTTGTTTAGAAATTCCACCAATTTAGGGAAATGCCATATGATCCCCTAATTCTGCCAAAGTTAGTGTTACGTACTAATCAAATCAAAATGTCCAAAACACCCTTTGCAAATTTTATGCATGTTCATATAAATTGTGGAGACCATCGTGTAGATTTTCAGCAATCGGGAATTGCATATCCGTGATAGACTTTCGTTCCAATTATTGTTCGATCAAAATTCACATATATAACATACAACACGTTTGTAACACTCCGTCTACTCAGATCACAAAATTGTATTTATATTACATTTCTTTTCATGACTAAGCTATATGGCTTTTTCCTATCTTTATATATCTTACAAACCTTAAGAAAAAGAGGTTCAAACAAATGACTTTTAAGATATTGTTGTTAGATAGTGAGATTGTAGCATCAATCATATGCTCGATGACGTTTTTCTTGTTATATTCGCTAAACTATTTCAAAACCACTTGCAACAATAACAAAAAGTTAACTTTCAAGTTTTGGACATAATTTGATATGTTAACTTATTGTTTTTTAAATGATCTAAAAAGAGCATCAATTATGGAGGTGACGAAGTTTATTGAAAAAGAATTTAGGTCATTTTCAGAAAGACAAGTAGTATTCAAGTAATCATAATGCACCTAGTAATCTATTATTTTGATCAGATAATATTTTAGTTAATAAAGTATTTTTTTTCCTCGGTATTGTATTGATAGTTTATACTAGAATTTTATTAAAATTATCGACTAGTTATAAAATCTTGTCTTGTGCAGGTTTACTACGTGAATCAAATTTATTTTAGGAATTAGGAAATTTAATTTAATTTACGAGCATATAAAATTTGGCGGTGTTTAAGTACAACTAATAATTGTATTTTAAGTAAAAAAAATTAGTATGTACTAATAACTCGTGCTTTCATTTTATACTTATAATTTCATGCATCTATAGTTTTTTGTATTACAATTAAACTAATTAATTGTTATCCGTGTTCTAGTTTTTGACTCGCGTACACACGAGTTATTAAATGCGGATTAGGTTCGTACAATTATTATAACTGATAATAATATTTTAATTATATTTGCTCGGATTTGAAAACATGATCAAATTTGTTAAAAAAATCTTATTGTTTGAGTAGTTTAATATCTTATTTTGACATAATATAAATTCATTGATTATAAATTTTTATATATGTTATATTTAATCTCGTGCATACACTCAATAACATGTAGACATACATTGGGGGTGTTTTTAGTATTACGATTAATTTAATAATAACAGTACATTCGGGGAGCTTGACGCAGAAGCTTTGGATACACTTTCGCGTATCAAGACTGTTGCTATTAGCCACTCGAATAGTGTCAAGAGTGGGGCATTTATTTTTCACAGACTAAGCTTTTGTATTCAGAAAGGTGTGGGAGCCCAACAAGTGTCTCGGCTTCCCACAAATTTCTTGTAATTCCTTTTGGTTTTCTAATGAAGTGATGTTTGATTATAATAATAATAATAATAATAATAATAATAATAATAATAATAATAATGTGAGAAATTCTAAGATCGTTTAAGCTCTAGATTATTTAAATCTAATTTAGGATGAATAATAACAAAGGCGGAATATACAAACAAAGAAATAATGTTATTAACAAACAAGGTTTTTCATCATTAGCATTCATAACATTCACAACTAGCCCCAATTCTACTTTGATCAGTAGTAGAACGTGTTATCTAAACTATAACCAGAAATCAAAGATCCTTGAGGCTAAACACAACTAATCTAGGCGTCTACTTAGAAAACTCACTCCTAGAACACACATTATTTAGTCGACTACATCTTTTTGTGCACTCCTAAAACCAACCTATATCTCTTTATATAATAGAGATATCTAGGTTTACAAAGGACTTATAACTGTATTACGAATGTAAATCTTCCTAAATTTAATCATTATCTTCTAAAGAATCTTCTATAATCTTCCATCTTTTGTAGAATTCATTTTTTGTCTTTTAAGTCCTTCTTGTTTCGTATTTGCTTCATTCTTCGTTTATTGTTTTGTATTATCAACTCAATATAATTCCCAACAATCTTCCCCGAGTTGATAATTACAAAACATTCTTCTTGATCTTCCATGAATGAAACAATCTTCCCCTTAAGCTCAACTCATGTGAAGTTACATAACATGTTGTACCACCAAGAATCTATAAGTTTCAAAACTTCTATGTAAAATCTTCTTCCTCTTTTGTCATTATCCACTAGAGACGCTAAGTAGATGCAACTTTGATTTTGACAACCACAAACCAATAACACACTTCTAATCCAGCCTTCCAATGTCTCAAATCACCCTCCATGACGCATAATAATGAATTCAAGACAATAGAAACTTAAACTAGCAGTAATAATAACAACTTACAGTAGTAAAACACTTCACTTCATGTGGTGCATGTAAATGATTAAACACTTTATAATATGCTTCCCCTGAAATCCATGTATTAACCATTTCTTGAATCTCCAAATCTGTAGGCTTCTTGTAATGAAGATTGTTGAAGAAAACTAAGTATAACGTACTTGATGCTGAAGTAGAACAACCTAAACTTATATCTTATATCCTGTACTATCCATGTGACTTTGAACTTATATAAACACTAAAAGTATAAGTAGATCGCAACCTCTTGACAAAATCCTCATCTTCTACGAGACACTGAGCACTACAATGTAACTCCTTTAAGTGATAGCAAAGACCAATTGCTAGATTTGACAAGTCTTTGTCACAACATTATAAGCACGAACAAGTTATCTCCTGCTAAAAGATATAATAAGAAAACGCATCCGTGAAACTCCACTTCAACTTCAAATAAGTGATAAATGATCATCTCCGTAATCAACTAATCCAAATAAATCCAATAAACAAGCCTTTTAAACGTTTAAGAACATTTAAACCAAAATCAATCTTCTGTGTGTGTTGTCCGACATCTTCATACCCAACCGAGAACCAAATCCATGTATTGTCCACAAAACTGTCATTGCATCCAAACTAACATGTAAACCAATCACCATCCAACCTGGATCATGACACAACTTAATCTTCATATTATTCTCGACATACGACCAAACAACAGCAGTAAATTTTAATGAGCAGCACTAACATATAAGGAGAAGCATTAACGAGCAACTAATAACATTAAGTTATTTCAAGCAGCATTAAAATTCAACTGGCAGCAGTTACTTGATACAAGCAGTACTAAAAATCATACTAGCTGCATTAAAAATCAAACAAGCAACATTAAGTTGTGAGCAACATTAAGTTCCAAAAGAGCAGTACTAACATGTTGGAGACATTAACTAACAATAGTAATAACTACCGAAACCAACATGAAGTATTAATAAATCTATTGCTTGAATCGGACTTACCCTTGTTACCACCCCTTTACATCTTTCTTTAACCCACAACCAATGCTCTTCATTCAAACCGCGAATCAATAAACATAGAAGACTTATCATGAGAAGCTTTTAAAACTAGATATCTTGATCGAGTATTTTTACTAGATGTCTCAGTAACCACAAAAGTAAGTACATCAGATGAAGTAACATTAGTTATACCACTAGTAACCTCAGTATCATCGTTAGGGTTCATAGTCGACTTAGGGATCAACTCACCAAAACTAACAAACAAAACAGATTCACAAAAGATATCAGCGTTTGATTTAACATCATAAGCATCACTATCCATATTATGGTTATGCAACTCTCTTAAATACATTCAAGGCTGAGAAACACAATAGTTCCTAGCATGTTATCCCTTTCATAGTTGCATACTGATGCGCGTATAACGCGTTCGGAGTCAAAGGAAACTTCCTTTTAAATCGAGCAAGTTTTCAACACCCTAGGCGATGAACCTAATCGTTGTAGTGTAGTATTGGGTAAGCCTCGGTATCGATATCGTTCTCTAAGGGAACAAGAATGCTAGTGAGAGATGTACTACGCTAAGGTTTGAGGTTGAGGAAGATTAATTTTTATCTTTTATATTTTTTATAAAGCTAAGGGTAAAATCTCGGGATTTGGATTTGGGGTTTGGTACTTCTACCGATTACTCTACTTTCTATTTATCTAAACTAAGGGTAGTCTTATGTCTATTGATGTGTGCTCGTATGATGATTAAAAATGTGTCTACCTAGATACTATTACTCCCTAGTTATCTTTTATTGGTGGTTGAATTGTCACGTTCTTATTCTTAACGCGTTGTGTTTTATAAGGTCGTAGGGTATGCTTTTATCCCTAACTCTTTGAGACTACCTTAAGGTTATTGCCTACGAAATCTCTAGGATTCATAAACTAACTCTAAAGATATCTGTGGATGTTTAGTCTACAACTCCGCTAAGTGAATATAAACTAAGGTTCACAAAGATTACTCAAGCATTAAAAACACAATGATAGTCTAGTGCAATCCTAAGCCAATTACAATTAAGATAAGAGACAATCAATCAATAATCAATAACTAGGTTTCATAGATCTAAGCAAACACACAAGAAATTTAGCCGGACATGTTAAACATGCAAGCATACACACATACAATCGAAGACATAATGAAATCAATGAAGTAAATTACTTATCTTGGTGTAAAATAGGATATGAGAACCCTAAGATATTGTCCAAACCGGACCAAAATCATTTTAGGTTTTTACTCCACAATTCTACCTCCTAAAATTCTGAAAATTTGATATCTATATTTAATTTTACAACTGCGACGGCGTCACCTTATAGTGGGGACGCCGTCAGATCGCCGTCATTAGGGTTTCGTCTTGGCCAAGTCATCATTGGGACGACGTCACGTTGTGGTTGTGACGTCGTCAGTCTTTAGTAGTGTCGTCGTCTGAATTTGGATCTAGGCCATCTGAGAAGAAAAGTCTTCGTGACGCCCTTACTCTTCAAAGCTTGACGCCATCAGGTGTAAATTAGCAAAACCGCTACTGAATCGTCACAAATTTAATTATGTAAAGAGGGACGGCGTCGCCCTCTATTGGGACGCCGTCGGTGTAATTCTAGCAACTTGAGTGTCTTGATCTTGACTTAGCCATTTTTTCACATATTCACTCATTTTCGTCCAAAATGCATCATTCTAGCATTTTGCTTCCAAGAGACCTAAAAGTGAAAAGGAACGAAATTAAGCGAGAACGGATAGAAAAGTGGGCGATTAAGGGCTTAAATGACCCTTAAAAGTGTGCGTTTTAAATCCTTATCAAATATCCCTACACTTGGTATTTGCTTGTCCTCACAAATGTGCTTTTCAACAATCAATTTATAAGTTAGGGGCATAAAGCATTGGTTTAACATAATTCACAACAAGTAAAAGCACATAATAGTCATAACAAGCACGGAAATTATATACTAGCACCTCACAAGTGGTGTTTGGATTCTCTCATCTCTCGGGTGTATATGAAATACAGCAAATGGAAATGGAAGATAAACACTCATTAACCGGTCATAGTACATAGGTTACCATAGGCTTGAGACTAGATCAAACCTCCACCGCTTTGGCGTAAGCACCTAGGAACAACTATCTAAGAGATCTTTTAAAGGGTTGTAACGTTAGGCTTACGGTTATGGAAACAAAGGGTTTGGTTGGATAGGCGATTTAGTGGTGGCAATTCAAAAATCTTATGTTACAAGCATGAAAAGAATGGCGTTGCTAAGCCAAGACTCGACTCACTAAACTCTAGATAACTTGAAACAAACAAACATAAATATAAAGATAGATGTAGGATGGTAGCCCGTATGTTTTTTTTTTTTCATTTTCATTTTTTTCATTTTTTTAACACTTTTTTTTGGCATACACTTTTACTCCACCATCCCTTATGATAACATTAAAATATAAGAGATTTATAGGAGCATCCCTACATTTGAGTTTTTATTACTGTAACACTAATTTGACTCGAATTGAAAAGATCAAAATACTTGGAGTACATTATTACGTAAATAAAGGGAATTTGAATTTAACGTTCTTTCCTGTCACTCCATAAAATTTAACTTTACCCCATGAGTCCCAATCATCCCAAAACGTGTACAAAAGATATGACTCGACTTAGCAACCATGCAAGTAACTAGATAATTGAACTAAGAACTAAGGGTTTAGTATGATAACAATAATGCACTAAAAGTGAGTGCATACAAAGTAGGCTAAGGCGATTTGGGTGTACATTTGGGGTGGATTGTAAACAATGCTCTTCATTGATATTCGGAAAACCAAACATCACGAGAACCGCGAAAATGATAGGCTCGAGGGGTTAACTAGGGTATCGTGTACTAAAGATGAGTACATCGCAGGGTGTGGGGAATTACTCAACCGATGTGGAAGAAGTAATTATAATACGGGTATCAAACAAGGGTTATCCTAATGCCTCTTATCATTTAGTTATTCCTAACTACACAAGTGTAGTCTCACTAGCGATCTCGGAATGCATCACAAAACAAAGTTTTAGAATCTATTATACTACCTACACTCTCGAAGCATTAAAGGGAATGCTTTAATTCCTATAGATCTAGGGCGAACCTCATATTTTTTGGTTGGAATTTGAGTGGTAAAGGGTTTTTTGTGCTAGTCATATAACTCCTATCCATGAGACGCTTTATTAAGACTAAAGACCCACCCGTAAAAGTCATGAAAATTTTAAATTTGGCGCTAAAATTTCCCTAACAAATATTTCTCATGGTTTATTACACAAATGAAATAGGACAAGACAAATGATCAAGGATAAGCATAGTTTCAAAGTTCTCGTTTTATTCTCCCTCCCTACACTTAAACTGAACATTGTCCCCAATATTCCGCGAAAGTATCAAAGTTACGATAATGGAAGGTAATTAAAAGAGAAAGAAACTAGTACTCCCCTGATTAGCTCGGTAGGATCCGTGTGAAGTAGTGGTTAAATTCTTTCCAAGAATAATGTATGCGTGAAAAGCTCCATCCAATCTTATGTTTCTTCTTCTTGATAAATAAAACCGCACACTTTAAGAAAATATACGAAACATTCGCGTAAAATCGGTAAAACTATATATGACTCTACTAAACTAGGATATAATGCTTGTGGAATGGATGTTTGCAGTTTTTACGGAAAATTAAGACCTAAGAATTTCCAATAATTTATAATTAGCACGTAAAACGAGAAAGTAATAAGTTGTTTACGCTTCTCCCGACGTCGTCAGTTGTAATCTGACGCCGTCAGTTATCCCGACGTAAACCGGTCTGCTGCGTTTTCGGAAAAATTCGAAAAATTACACCTTTAAAATGGAAACATTCCTGCAAAACATCCATTATGACTCGATACAAGAATTTGACTCTAACAAACACACATATATATCATTTTCAATAATCGTAGTTCTCATGTTCACGTTCTTTTAAAAACATGTGTAATCCTCCCTACACTTATCCTTTTCGTAAAATACCTTTATATGTAATTAAGACGAGGTTAAAGACAAAATAAAGCATTTTCACAATTTCAAACATGAGAACAAACAATAATGAAAAGATATATGACACACAAACAAGCAAACAATTAAGCATGAGTTGCCTCCAACGAAGCGCTTTTCTTTATTTATGAGTCTTGTAGCTAGACTCAAGTCGTGCTCTACGTGACTTCGTTGCAGTCCTTCTTTTCTTCCACTAAGCCTTTATCATAAGGTTGTAGACGTTGTATGCTCACCGTGAATTCTCTTCCAACGCCGTCTATTATGATAACGGTTTTATTCTTTAGATTAGTTTCTTTCACCGTATAAGGTCCAAACCATCTTGGCTTGTTCCTTCCTCTTAATGCTTTTATTCTTGATTTATACAAAAGCACCTTTTCTCCATTCAAAAATTCTCTAGGTCTTTTGAGGTTGTGGCTTTGTCATGTTTATTTTTCCTAATTTTTTATCACGTTTCCACAATGTCGCATTTAACCCTTGAACCATGAATTCTCTAAGCCCTTTTCCCATTCATTAATCTTCTTCTTAACAAGATTATTGGAGACTTGCGAATTCTCATCATTGATCTTCTCCATAATTTTCAACGGTATCTCGGAACAATAGGTATCCTAATATATCCTTTGCCACTTTTGAGTATCATGATACCTCACCGCATTTGATGGTTGTCTTGGTGGTGGCTAGAAAAGGTGTTCCAAGAATGAGTGGCATGTTTCAATCTTTCTCAATGTCTACGATCACGAAGTCCACCGGATAGACAATATAGGCCACCTCAATTAAGAAATCCTTCATTATTTTTAGGACCTTACTTTTATCAACCTTATCACGAAACCCACCTTATCACACGTATGCGTAAAGAACACGAACCACACAAAGCTTGTGATATGCGTAGGAATAAGAAGTAAGAAAGATTAAGTAAAGATGGTGGTACAAGAGATGTATTCGTATGTATATGTTTAGAGAGAAAGGGAGAAGAAGATGAAACTAATATTTCATAAATAAAACACACACGCACACACTCAAGCACACCCCTCAAATGAGACTTTGAGGGGTATTTATAGTACAAGTAACATAATGCCCTAAGGCTTGGCCATGGGCCGTGAGATGGGCTGGACATGGATTGGGTTACATGAACTTATACAAGGTTAGCTTAACTAAACGATTAACCATTTAGCTTAGCCCAATCCACGAGCCCGTTGACTATTCTAGCACGATATCTAACACACGTTACAAAGTTCCTAAACGTGAATGACCATCACTTCTAATAAAAACTATTAAGGCTAACAATATTCCTACGGGATAAACATATGTGTGATTTGCTAAGGAAAGTCTAAGATTGGTCTTGGTTGGCTCCTCCTTAGTCAACTTACTATAGACTGATATCGGCATTATGTTTACATCGGATCCTTGATCGGCTAAGGCATTTATATTCTCGATGTCACCTATGCTACATGGTATTACAAAGTTCCCCGAGGTTTCTCGTTTTTTAGTTACTGGTTTTCTCAGAACCAACTTGTACATAGGTCCCATAGGCATTGTGTCATATTCTTCTTCTTTTATTTCTCCTTCGAGGGCTTTCCTAAGAACCTCATTGTACCTAAAGTTGTTCACTTGGTTAACAATTGTTTTCTTATTAATCTCATACTTAAGGTAGTATTCAATGATCTCAGGTTCATTATTAGTTTCAGCCTCCTCCTTTTCCTTACTATCCTTGTTGCTTTCAGTCTCCTTCTTCTCAACTACTCCACCTTCATCGAAAACAATGAAAATGACGTTAACAAACGAAGTGGGGGGAGGGTGATCCTCTTTTCTCACTAGCACCTTCTCGGGAACCTTCGTCTTAGTATATTCGTTCACCAAGTTCATCATCTCCATCATTTTTCCCGCATTTCCTCCCTTTGCCTATAAACCTTCTTAAAATTTGGCTAATCTTTCGAATGGGCTATGTACTCTCATTCGTTCCTTGAAGCTCGGTGAGAGTGGAATTGGAGAGGTAGAGCAGGCGTCGTCATTCGCTCCTTGGTGATTCGAGAGAGAGGTGTTGGGTGGTTAGAGTTAACGTTAACCGATACTCGAGGATTGGTCGGTACTCTCTTTTCCTCTCAATTAGATAGTTGATCCTTCTTTCAAGAGCACTCATTTGCTCTTGATGTGTTGAAAGGCTCATGAGGATATGGCATTAACCATTCTTACGGGGTTTCATGGGATTCACTCCAATATCCGTAGCTTTGATTGGCAAGCTCTTCTATTATATCCCATGATTCTTCCGCGTTGAAATCGCCGAGCCTTCCACCGCCGCTCGATCAATGGATCGCTTGGTGAGAAATTGGTATGATCGTAAAAGATTTGGACTTGAAGCCAAAGATCAATACCGTGATGAGGGACTTTATGGACCAAGTCCTTGAATCGAGTCCATGCCTTGTAGAGAGATTCGCCTTGATGTTGTTGGAACGCCAAGATGTCCTTCCTAAGCTTGGTAGTTCTCCCCGGTGGGAAAAATTGGGCAAGGAAACGAGTAGTGACATCATCCCAACTTGAGATGGATCCGACGGGAAGTCGCTCAAGCCAATTACTAGCTTGGTCCCGTAAAGAGAATTGGAAGAGACGCAAGCGCGTGGTCTTCTATGTGGTAGCATCTAGGTCGATGGAATCTACGATTTTAAGGAAATCCTTGAGATCTTGATTAGGATCTTCTAACGAAGTCCATGGAATGCACATATGTTTTGCACCAACCGGATGGTGTCGGATCGCGGTCGTATATTGAGCTTGATCGGGAGCTCAATAGTGTTCCTATAGCCTTGGTTGCTTGGTCAGAGTATTCACCAAGAGTACGGCCTCTTGGCGGGACCATGATTTGTGGGGGTTATCACCTTCCAAAATGAAAAGTGATGGGATTACTAACAAAGGTCACGAAGGGGAAATACTATGAGGAAGCTAAAATGGAAAAATCTTACTTGATAGGAATCAAGCAAGGGAACGTAACGAGATAAAAATCAAACTAGCTATTCTATTCCCGCAGCGCCAAAACTTGATGCGCATATAACGCGTTCGGGGTCAAAGGAAACTTCCTTTTGGTCGAGCAAGTTTTTCAACACCCTAGGCGATGAACCTAATCGTTGTAGTGTAGTATTGGGTAAGCCTCGGGTATTGATATCGTTCTCTGGGAATAGGAATGCTAGTGAGAGATGTACTACGCTAAGGTTTGAGGTTGAGGAAGATTACTTTTTATCTTTTATATTTTTTATAAAGCTAAGGGTAAAATCTCGAGATTTGGATTTGGGGGTTTGGTACTTCTACCGATTACTCTACTATCTAATTATCTAAACTAAGGGTAGTCTTATGTCTATTGATGTGTGCTCGTATGATGATTAAAAATGTGTCTACCTAGATACTATTACTCCCTAGTTATCTTTTATTGGTGGTTGAATTATCACGTCCTTATTCTTAACGCGTTGTGTTTTCTAAGGTCGTAGGGTATGATTTTATCCCTAACTCTTTGAGACTACCTTAAGGTTATTGCCTACGAAATCTCTAGGATTCATAAACTAACTCTAAGGTTATCTTTGGATGTTTAGTCTACAACTCCACTAAGTGAATATAAACTAAGGTTCACAAAGATTACTCAAGCATTAAAAACACAACGATAGTCTAGTGCAATCCTAAGACAATTAAAATTAAGATAAGAGACAACCAATCAGTAATCAATAACTAGGTTTCATAGATCTAAGCAAACACACAAGAAATTTAGCCGGACGTGTTAAACATGCAAGCATACACAAATACAATCAAGACATAATGAAACCAATGAAGTAAATTACTTATCTTGGTGTAAAATAGGGTATGAGAACCCTAAGATCTTGTCAAACCGGACCAAAATAGTTTTAGGTTTTACTCCACAAGTCTACCTCCTAAAATTCGAAAATTCAATTTCTATATATAATTTTACAACCGAGGCGGCGTCACCTTATAGTTGGGACGCCGTCGATCGCCGTCATTAGGGTTTCGTCTTGGCCAAGTCATCATTGGGACGACGTCACGTTGTGGTTGTGACGCCGTCAAGATTCGATGACGCGTCGTCGAATCGGATCTAGGCCGTTTGAGAAGAAATGTCTTCCGCCGCCTACTTTTCAAAGCTGGACGTCGGTGTAAATTAGCAAAACCGCTCATCGAGTCGTCACAAATTTAATTATGTAAAGAGGGACGGCGCCGCCTCTGTTTGGGGCGCCGTCGGTGTTATTCCAAAGACTTGAGTGTCTTGATCTTGACTTAGCCATTTTCTTCACATATTCACTCCTTTTCATCAAAAATGCATCATTCCAAAGATTTTGCTTCCAAGTGACCTAAAAAGTGAAAAGGAACAAAATTAAGCGATGAATCGATATAAAGTGGGCGATTAAGGGCTTAAATGACCCCTTAAAAGTGTACGTTTTAAATCCTTATCACATACATACATTCGAGTTCATCATGTAAAACCCTAATTATAAAGTAGGGTTTATAATCAATAATGGAACAACGCTCAACCCATAATGATGATCGATCCACATAAAAATGATTGGAAGATATAAGTAATTAATGAGTCGACCAACAAACCCTAAGTGCGATAATTAGAAAACCCTAAATAGAGATTACCAAAATAAATCAATCAACAACAACAACAATTCAGTAATTGATAACAACAACAGTCAGTATTGAGAAAACGATTAATAACAAACAGATCTTGACAACTCCTAACGAACAGTATCACCGTATCAAAATCAAACGTGCTGCAGAAAACCCTAAATAAAACAAAGATGCTTTCATTCTTCGATAATAAAACCTTGCAAATCCTAGATCAGGAGCCCCATGGCTCTGATACCACCTGATAGAACCTAATAACGTGATAAATTCTGAGACCGTTTAAGCTCTAAATTGTTTAGATCTAATCTATCTAGATGAATAATAACAAATGCGGAATATTCAAACAAAGAATCAATGTTATTAACAAACAAAGTTTTTCATCATTATCATTCATAACATTCACAACTAGCCAATTCTACTTTGATCAATAGCAGAACGTGTTATCTAAACTATAACAAGGAATCAAAGATCCTTGAGGCGAAACACAACTAATCTAGGCGTCTACTTAGAAAACTCTCGCCTTGAACACACACTATTCAGTCGACTACATATTTTTTTGCACTCCTAAAACCTACGACCTATATCTCTTTATATAATAAATATATCTAGGTTTACAAATGACTCATAACTGTATTAGGAATGTAAATCTTCCTAACTTTAATCATTATATTCAAAAGAATCTTCTATAATCTTTCATCTTTTGTAGAATTCTTTCTTTGTCTTTTAAGTTCTTCTTGTTTTGTATTTGCTTCATTCTTCGTTTATTGTTTTGTATTATCAACTCAATATAATTCTCAACAAATAATAATAATAATAATAATAATAATAATAATAATAATAATAATCCCAATGTGAGCTCCTCCTCCTTATAAATTATGTCGGGGTTGCGAAATTATCTTAAACTTAATGATCCCCAATGTGAGCTCCTCCTCCTTAGAAATTGTGACGGGGTTGCGAAATTATCTTATGCCTCGAGGAAAAGATTCACTTTGTATTAATGTGAGGCCCAAGTTCAATTTGATCAGATGCTACGTGCCTCTTTGGAGAAGACTATTACTGCCTCTGGACCAGGATTTGGTGATTGGCAGTGGCGCTTAGCCACTCTCCCAATCAAGATGGGTGGGCTTGGTATCCCTGCTGCGGTGATATTATCCAATACGCCTTCCTCGCTGATGCACGTACAAGACGCGTTTGGGGTCAAAGGAACTTTCTTTTCGTCGAGCAAGTTTTTCAACACCCTAGGCAGTGAACCTAATCGTTGTAGTGTAGTATTGGGTAAGCCTCGGGTATTGATATTTTTCTCTAGGGGAATAGGAATGCTAGTGAGAGATGTACTACGCTAAGGTTTGAGGTTGAGGAAGATTAATTTTTTATCTTTTTATATTTTTTTATAAAGCTAGGGGTAAAATCACGGGATTTGGATTTTGGGGTTTGGTACTTCTACCGATTACTCTACTATCTAATTATCTAAACTAAGGGTAGTCTTATGTCTATTGATGTGTGCTCGTATGATGATTAAAAATGTGCTTACCTAGATACTATTACTCCCTAGTTATCTTTTATTGGTGGTTGAATTGTCACGTCCTTATTCTTAACGCGTTGTGTTTTCTAAGGTCTTAGGGTGTGCCTTTTTCCCTAACTCTTTGATGTGGAAAACTAGAAGGGGGTTGAATAGTTTTGCCGATTTTACGTTAGTTTCAAAAACTTTTAGATTCGTTGATATGTGAGATCTTGTGGATGTAGAGAAAGTATAGATCTAATGATAAAGTAAGTAAATAAAGTAAAGCGAAGGAAAGAAAAGACACAACCGATGTATAGTGGTTCGCCACAAGGACACCTTCCTTGCCCTACTCCACTCCCCGAGTCACCTACTCGAGAGTTCAAGCACTATGTCAACAAACTCCTTCACTTGGCGGAGAAGCCTTCACAACGTTGCTTACACTTTTTCCCAGACAAAGCTAGATACCGAGTCCGTAACACGGTGGACCAAACCAACACGACTATTACACAACAAATATGTGAAATATCAAATACAAGATCTTCGCTATGTAAATCTTATGGAGTGACAAATCAATCAAGGACCCTTGCTTGGATGACTTGTAGAATGCTCGTGATCTCGCCTTAGAGAAGGACCTATATGAGGATCACAATAGAAAGAAAGAAGAACAACTCTCTAGATCAAGTGATCTATATGTTAGAAGAGAATGAGAGTGTTTGAGAGATTTAGTAAGAAGAGGGTGTTAGAATGAAGAAATGGCTCTCTATTTATAGGCAAATTCCTTCATGCTCCCCGATCCCACGGATCCTTCCCACAAGGGATCCGTCTAGTGTAATCCTAGGGATCCGTGGAACGCCTCTTGCCCATGGGTTTTTGGTTATGGGTCATGGGTTATGGGTTGGTCCATGGGTTATCTTTAGATTCAATGTATCTAAGTATACATTGTATCAAGTCTCTTTGGGTATGGGTTAAGATCCATGGGTTATGGTCCATGGGTTATGATTTTACCCATCCTAATAAACTATTACAACAAATGCTTAATTACTACATTTTGTATTTAAATGGCTATATGTAAATGCTTTACAAAACTAACATGTATCCTTTATAATTATACTTAAGATAACATTATATTTGTTATCAACAAAACACAAAGAGATCGCAAAATATTAATAAACGGTTTTACGGTTTATTTGTATTAACAATCTCCCTTTTGTTGATGACAAAACATAATGTTATGATGAGTAAAACTTAAGAATAGATGTAAATTTTGAAAGTCGAAGCCCTAAGTTTTACTTCTTCTCCCTTTTGTCGAAACAAAAGTTAACCCTTGGAAGAAATAAACATAAAAGTGTGGAAAAAATAGTCCACGATTATTAACTCCCTCGACGGTAGCTCCCCTTGTTTGGGGCGCCAAGTGAAGAAAAATAGAAATCCTACAAAAGAAAGGTTAGTAACATGCTTAAATAATCTTGTGATTGTCGAGAATCAAGATTGGGAGCCAAGGTATGTAAACAAGGCCTTGTAATAAAACAACAAATTGTAGTGGTATTTATGCCACCTACAAGCATGTAAAAATAAGAACAAGACTTGTTCTTGAAAATGACTCAAATGAAAAGTACAAAAATAGAAAATAGTAGTAATGATTCCGTCCATGCTTGCATAAGGTTTATGGATGGAGGTTTTGATGAGTGATGGTATTGATGCGATCAAGTATGAGGTTGAGTATGAATCGCATTTCTTCCCTAACTTCTATTGCGATTTCCCTAGTGGATTGGCAATGTTCACAATGTAGGTGATGTGGGTAATGAGTGCGGAAGTTTTCCGGTTGTTTTGATTTGAGTTATGCGGAAGATGTGGTGGAAAAATAGGAAAATATGGATCAACATCCGAATATTTGTAAGTGGTGGTGGAAAAGAACCTAGATGTTCTTGTAATGTGATGGGAGCTAATGGTGGTGATGTTTCAAGATCTTGAAAGATATTATTTGGAGATGTGGGTGGTGTTGAAAAGACTATTTCTTTTGTTTAGATTTAGATCTTGTTGGAGTCTTAAGGAGTTCCAAAAGAGTGACTTTGGGTGGTGATGAGGTTGGTGTACTTGTTGGAGATGAGGAGGTGCTATTATGGAAGCATCTTGTGGTGAGTTATTTGTTGAGGATGAACCATTTGAGGTTGTTTTGCTAAGCAACAAGATCGGATACTAATCCGCATGGATATCCTAGAGTTTGATTGTGGTATTTTGGATGGTGGAAGTACAAAGGTTTGGATATCATGATTGTTTGTACTAGATGATTCTCCTAAAGGGTTTTGGATGACATGATGTAATGTGTTTGTGAGGAGGAGATGGAGTATGCAAGCATTTTGGGAGTTCTATATATAGAAAACAAAGCATTGTAATGAATGCTTGAAACAAAATGTGGATTAAAATCTAATGATTAGATATGAATTCAAGGCATGTGATCATGAGAACACAAGCATTAAAGAGCATACTCCCAAAATGAAACAAATGTGGATTTTTCATCCAAAGTGAAAAGAATAGAAGTTAAAACAACTTCTATCTTCACGGATCCCACGGATCCTTCCTCGAGGGATCCGCCCAAAGATGAAGGCCGGATCCGTGGGTCCGTGATTCAGCAAAGACAAAATTTTCTTTTGGAAACATTTTTGCCTATTGTGTGCCTATATGCAAACTATTTGAGTTGCGGTTTTCTCGACCTCTAAAAAGAAAAGGAAAATAACTAGAGGAAAAAATCCTATTGAGATAACCCGAAAACACACATTTAGTACATAAGTACGTAATATTGTGTTATCAATGCTCCTAATTCATTTTTGCTTAAATGAATGTACCCGAAAACACATATTAGTTATGTGTTCCTTTAGCATTCAAAAGACATGAGATGCAATGAAAACGGGTTTTACTTTGTATTAATAATGAAAAGCGATTTGTCCTAGACGTGAGAAATTGCTTTTGTGAAATTGATACGGAAGGTATCATTCTTTTAGAAAACATTTTGAAAAGAGATTTTCTTTAAAATGTGTATGTAGTTATGTGTTTGCAAAAAAATTATAAGTGGAAGACTTATCTTGGGTTTTGAAAATTCCGTATTGTTTGTGAGTTGTGCGTGAAATAGAAATCCTAGACTCGTAAAGAAGAAGGCTAGTGTTTACATACCTTGTAGAGTCAAATAAGTTACGACGCTTGTTCCATTAGACCAAGACCAAGACGAAGTAGGTTGAATTGTTCCCGCTCAACGGTTTGGTGAGGACGCCGGCTATGTTGTCTTCGGATGCTACCTTCTCAATAGAGATGTTCCCTTTGAACATTGTCTCTTAAGAAGTGATGTCGAATCTCTATATGCTTTGTGCGAGAATGCAATACCGGATTCTTGCTTAAGTCGATGGCACCTTTGTTGTCACATAGGATGGCTATGTCG
This sequence comes from Chrysanthemum lavandulifolium, assembly GCA_022545495.1. NCBI lineage: Eukaryota > Viridiplantae > Streptophyta > Magnoliopsida > Asterales > Asteraceae > Chrysanthemum > Chrysanthemum lavandulifolium. Next base: position 64,266,297 of record CM040241.1, read on the forward strand.
CTTAGATGAATGTCGAGTCGACTAACGCTTGTTTCATCCATAGTGCTTGTTGGCATGCTTTGCCGGCGGAGACGCACTCGGCTTCGGTTGTTGATATAGCTAGTGCCGCTTTGTTTCTTAGAAAACCAAGACGTTAAACAACATCCCATGAAAGTACATACCCCACTTGTACTTTTTCTATCAACGTAATCACCGCATGGTCGAATCTGATATACAATTGTTTCTACTCCCGCGCCCTTAGGATACCATAATCCTAATTGTGTTGTACCCTTAATATATCTAAATATCCTTTTACGGCTTCTAGGTGTGATGTTTTAGGGTCTTCTTGAAACCTAGCACATAAGCAAACACTAAACATGATATCCGCCTACTTGCCGTGAGGTAGAGAAGGCTACCTATCATGCCACGATATTTAGTATTATCTACGGATTCTCCGCCTTCATCTTTTGTGAGTTTGGTGTCGGATGACATTGGAGTCCTAATTGGTTTTGACTCTTCTAGACCGAATTTCTTTAACATCTCCTTGATGTATTTAGATTGATTGAAGAAGATACCATCTTCTACTTGTTTTATTTGTAGACCAAGAAAGAAACTAAGTTCTCCCATCATACTCATCTCGAACTCGTCATGCATGATTTTAGAGAAATCATCACACATGTCTTGACAAGTGGATCCGAATATAATATCATCTACATATATTTGTACTATGATTATATGTGACTCTCTTTCTTAGTAAAAAGTGTGTTGTCAACTAACCCCATGGTGTAGTTGTGTTTAACTAGAAATGACTTGAGTCTATCATACCAAGCTTTTGGAGCTTGTTTAAGACCGTAAAGGGCTTTCTTTAATTTATAAACATGTTTGGGTTTTTCAAAATCAATGAAGCCCGGAGGTTGAGCTACATATACTTCTTCATTTATGAAACCATTTAGAAAAGCGCTTTTGACATCCATTTGATAAAGCTTTAGATCATTAGCACAAGCATACGCAAGAAGTATTCTTATAGACTCTAATCTAGCCACGGGGCGAGGGTCTCATCAAAGTCTATTCCTTCTTGTTGGTTATACCTTGAGCAACGAGTCTAGCCTTGTTCCTAGACACGACTCCGCTTGCATCTAATTTGTTTTATAAACCCATTTGGTTCCTATTATGGTTTGATTACTAGGTGGAGGGACAAGTGTCCAAACATCATTAGAAACAAATTGATTTAGTTCTTCTTGCATAGCCATTACCCAACTCTCATCTTTTATGGCTTCTTGTGTATTCTTAGGTTCTAAGGTTGAAACAAAACAAAACAAGTTACTTTGGTTTTGAACTTGAGACCTTAATGTTCGCTCGCTTAGTTTTCCTATGACTTTATCTACGGGTGATCTTTGGACTCTTTAATGTTTATTATTTCATCACTTAGAGGTTCTTCTTCTTCACTTATCTTTTCTTTATTACTATAGCTTCACTTTCTATAATCTCGCCATCTATAAGAGGTGGAGAGGGTTTGGGTGGACTTTCATCAAATTTTATATTTAATGACTCTTCTACCTTCATTGTTTCTTTGTTTAATATGACGAAGCTTTGCTATTTGGTGAGTAACCTAAAAGATACCTTCGTTGATTTAGGATCAAATTTTGTAAGGTAATCTTTAGTGTTAAGAATAAAACATTTACTACCAAAGACTCTAAAGTGATTTAACGAGGCTTTTTGCCTCAAGTAACTCATATGGAGTTTTTCCTAAGATTGGTCTAATTAAGACTCGATTGAGTATGTACGTTGAAGTATCAACGGCATTACACCAAAACTTTTGAGGTATGGATTGTTCATTAAGCATGGTTCTACTCATTTCTTGTAGGGTTCTATTCTTTCTTTCTACTACCCCATTCGATTGTGGAGTGCGTGGAGCCGAGAAGTTGTGAGTAATACCATTAGCGCCACAAAAGCTCCGAATTGCACTTCATTATCGAATTCCCTACCATGATCCGTCCTAATAGACACTATGGGACTTCCTAGTTGTCTTTGGATCTTTTGCTTAATATTTCAAAATAGTTAAAGGTTTCGCTTTGTTCTTTAAAAATTTTGTCCATGTATACCTAGAGTAGTCATCCACTATTACCAAAGTGTAGTAGTTGCCTCCATAACTTTGGATAGCGGATGGACCAAATAAATCCATATGTAGTAATTCTAGACACCTAGTTGTGGACACCATGTTTTTAGCTTTATGACTCGAATGAGCTTGTTTTCCTACATTACAAGCATCACAAAATGATGTTCATATTTTAACTTAGGTAGGTCTCTTACTAGATCTTTGGATGATAGCGATTGAAGAAGTCGCATGTTGGCGTGACCCAATCTTCGATGCCATAAGGTCAAGTATCATCCATAGAGGTAAGACATAGTTTGTCTTTAGGTTCATTACCGATTTTAATGACATAGACTCCATGTTTCCTAATTCCTCTTCCTATGGTTATGCCATTTTAAGTATCTTACTACGGTTTCAAGAAAAGTACATTGCACTTTTATCACATATTTGTCCTATACTTAAGAGGTTAAAGTTTAGGTTTTCTACATGACACACATCGTTAATGGTTAGAGATTTGTTAGAAATCGTACCTTTACCGATGATTCTACTTTTGCTATTTCCAAACACCACATTACCTCCATTGAAGGATTCATATGTGGAGAATAGATCCCTATTGCCGGTCATGCGCCTCGTGCACCCGCTATCCTTGACCCATTCATCGGGGTCTAGGTCGACCTTAAAGCACACCTAAAACAATAATAAACTCAAAAGTTTGGTCCCCATTTGTTCATGGGTCCATTAGTGTTAAACATTCCATTCATATTAGACATGTATGGATAAGATGAGTATGCATTCCATGGAGCAAAGTTTTGAAAATGAAAACCGTTTTGCATGTTTGGATTCCATCCCATTTGATGGTTACTTTTCGGGTAAACGTTATTAGGTCTCCTAAATGAATTAGGTTTTGAAAAGATGGAGCTTTGTTTCTTGCAAAAGTAGGATTATATTTTGGAGGTGGTTGTCTAGTGGTGACATGAGTTGGTTTCTTCCTATTAACTATAACAAACTCGCCTAGATGAGGAAGCTACGTTATTGCTACTGCTTGTTACAAAGCAGATCCACGGATCCCTTTCGTACACTAGCCGGTTCCCTTTTAGGGATCCAGGATCCGCCACAACAAGGGGTCGGTTTTTCTAGTTCCTTAACAAATTTTGTTTCTTTACTTTCACTAGTTGATGGATCAAGTTGTTGACTACCTAGACCCTTTTGATTGTTACCGGTTTTAACACCTTCGAGTATTGTATCTAAAGTGTTCGTACTCATTCTAGCAATTTTAGAATCTAAGTTATCCACTAGTGTTTGAAGTTGAACGCAAAGTTCACATTCACCACTTGCTATTTTACCCTTTTCTAAACGCTTTAGTTTTGCTTTTAATTCTATGACTTCTTTATCTAAACGTTGATTTTGACTCTTTAAAAGTTTGTTTTGTTAATTAGTTTTAAGCTAATATTGCATAGTTTGTCATATTCATTATGCAATGAGTCGTCATCGAGTGATGAACTACTATAGTATTCGTGACATACCTCGTCATTTGCCATGAGACAAATTTCTTCATCCTCCTCGTCGCTCATTCCCCATGTGCCGCCACGAACGCCTTTTGATCATCCCGCTTGGGACACTTACTAATAAAGTGGTTTGGGTCCCCACATTTAAAGCAAGTACGATCATCCTTTGGCTTCTCGTCCTCTTTGCTTTTCCGAAGCCTTTCTTATCGCCATACGGTTGTTTGACGATCTTCCTTTCTTCTAAAGAACTTTTAAAGTCCCTTACCGCCATCGCAGACTTTTCGTCGTCACTACTCAAGAGGAGTTCTCCTCATCGCCAGTAGCCTTTTGGCTTTAAGGGCAAGAGATTTGTGTTTCTTTTCACCTTTGAAGCTTCGAATCTTTAGCAAGGACAAGCTCAGACTTTCGTGTTGCCTATGAGTTCATCGAGGTGAGAATTGTCAAATCTTTTGACTCTTCGATCGCCATCACCTTGGATCTCCACTTCGATGGAAGTGCCCTTAGATATCTCCTAACATGATTACGGCTAGAAAAAGATTCATCAAGTGCTTGTAAAGATGTAATAATAGTATTAAAGTTAGCAAATGAATGATCTATAGTTTCCTCATCCGATATTGAAAATTGTTCATATTGTTGAACAAATAAATCAATTTTATTATTTTTAACTTGTTGGTTGCCTTGATGAGTTACAACTAAAGAATTCCAAATTTCTTTAGAGGTTTTAAGCATAGAAATTCTTTCGAATTCCTTTTTCGGTAAAGCATTATATAAAACCATTTTTGCTTCACTATTTTTAGAAAGCTTTTTCTTCATTTCATCGCTTAGTTTATCATGAGGTATGTGAACTAAATTTCCTTTATCATCATTTGAGGTAGCCTCAAAATCACCTTCAACAATAATGTACCAAAGATCAATATCTTTAGACTTCACATATGTTTCAATCTATTTTTCCAATATATAAAACCATTAGTTTCAAGTAGTGGTGGTCGTTGCATAGATTGCCCTTCCTTATAATTTTCGTAACCCATAGTGATCGAAAAGTTTTAAAATACAATTTTATTTTAAAACTTTTATAAACTTAGCTCTTGATGCCAATTGTGGAAAACTAGAAGGGGGTTGAATAGTTTTGCCGATTTTACGTTAGTTTCAAAACTTTTAGATTCGTTGATATGTGAGATCTTGTGGATGTAGAGAAAGTATAGATCTAATGATAAAGTAAGTAAATAAAGTAAAGCGAAGGAAAGAAAAGACACAACCGATGTATAGTGGTTCGCCACAAGGACACCTTCCTTGCCCTACTCCACTCCCCGAGTCACCTACTCGAGAGTTCAAGCACTATGTCAACAAACTCCTTCACTTGGCGGAGAAGCCTTCACAACGTTGCTTACACTTTTTCCGACAAAGCTAGATACCGAGTCCGTAACACGGTGGACCAAACCAACACGACTATTACACAACAAATATGTGAAATATCAAATACAAGATCTTCGCTACGTAAATCTTATGGAGTGACAAATCAATCAAGGACCCCTTGCTTGGATGACTTGTAGAATGCTCGTGATCTCGCCTTAGAGAAGGACCTATATGAGGATCACAATAGAAAGAAAGAAGAACAACTCTCTAGATCAAGTGATCTATATGTTAGAAGAGAATGAGAGTGTTTGAGAGATTTAGTAAGAAGAGGGTAAGTTAGAATGAAGAAATGGCTCTCTATTTATAGGCAAATTCCTTCACTGCTCCCCGATCCCACGGATCCCTTCCACAAGGGATCCGCTCTAGTGTAATCCTAGGGATCCGTGGAACGCCCTCTTTGCCCATGGGTTTTTGGTTATGGGTCATGGGTTATGGGTTGGTCCATGGGTTATCTTTAGATTCAATGTATCTAAGTATACATTGTATCAAGTCTCTTTGGGTATGGGTTAAGATCCATGGGTTATGGTCCATGGGTTATGATTTTACCCATCCTAATAAACTATTACAACAAATGCTTAATTACTACATTTTGTATTTAAATGGCTATATGTAAATGCTTTACAAAACTAACATGTATCCTTTATAATTATACTTAAGATAACATTATATTTGTTATCAACAAAACACAAAGAGATCGCAAAATATTAATAAACGGTTTTACGGTTTATTTGTATTAACAATACAAGCCCTAATTTATGCATTTCACATCATTCACTCACAACTCAAAGTTATAGTACGTGAAGAGTGTTCCAAAGGCAGATCATTCGGAGCATACAGAGCCATCTCCAAGGGGGGAATCACTCCATATCGATAAGCATTAGTGATCATTTCTATATTTTACTTTTGATTCATGTATTTCATTATGTTAAACATCGAATTCATTGTTTCTTTTAATATGATCGGCTAAGAACCTTTGGTGCTAGCCTAGTTATGATTCCTTGAATGTATTGTTTATGTTTTATGCTTCCGTATAATTGTTTCTAGTGTATGCATGCATAGTTCGTTGGTAGTTACCCTAGCTTCGTAGTTTTGAAATGCGGTTGTATCTAGTTGCTTAGGAGAATTGACCAAATGACCCTAAGTAGTTAGGTAGAGTTGGGAAGGGTAAGAATTGATCAACTGACGACCCTTCCTCGCTTGTGCGAGCTGACCAAATGATTACCGGTCGTCCGGATGAAATTAAGAAGTTAGGGATGAGTGTTTAAGATGCTAGCGCCCGGGCACTCATTATTTCGAATCTTGCATGTAGGGTACTTAATGACTTGGATTAGGTGACTAAAAACCACTCGACTCCCAAGGGGTAAACCTTTGACGTCGGGTAGGAGCCTTAGTTGATAGGTTAGGACGAATTGACCAAATGTTGTCCTAGCGACTTAAACACCCACTTGAATCAATTGGAAGTAATAAAACATGAACATTACACGATAGGATGAGTAATTAGGTTAGCACACTTTCTCTCTATTGATCACAATCTCTATTTTCTTTACGCATTTTATTTCTTATTTCTTAGTTAATTAATCTTTTCTACCTCAAAACAGTTAAAACCAGTGACACGTAGACTTAATTAGAATCCGCTCACATAGCTCTTAGGACGACCTCGGTTTTACCGCTTACTACACTACACACGACCGGGTACACTGCCCATGAGTGCATAAGGTAGACCATAGGTAAACGAGACAATTATAAATATTAAAACCTAGTCAGAATTCCTGCATCAAGTTTTTGGCGCCGTTTTCGGGGAGTTATATTAGGATTTTTGTTAAATCTTTTATTTTTGGTTTTGTTAAATTTTTGTTTTCTCACGATTTCTTATAAGTTTCAGGTACCATGGCAGTTGTGGACATTGATAACCTCACTCTCGCGGAATATTTGGCTATGACTAGGGATGAACAAGGATCGGGGCTCGTTAGGCCGACTATTGGAGTTGAGGTCCGTTTTGAGATCAAGGAACAGTTTATGAGGGAGCTACGTGTTAACCCTTTCTCCGAGAATAGAGACGAAGATGCTTACGAACACGTTGAAAATGTCTTGTACATCGCAAGCCTTTTCAACACACCTGGTGTTTCTCATGACGCGGTTATGCTCCGAGTATTCCCTATAACACTTACTGGGGAAGCAAGAAGATGGATTGATAGATTGCCCGCCGGGGCAGTTGATACATGGGTTGTCCTAAAGAAACATTTCATTCAAAAATATTGTCCTCCCTCGAAGATATCAAATCAACTCATGGAGATCCATAATTTTAAGCAAGAAGGCGACGAGACGTTGTATCAAGCTTGGTATAGATACAATGATCTACTTTACAAGTGTCCTACTCATGACCTAAACAACCAACAAAAGGTCAATATTTTCTACAAAGGTATCAACGTTGCTACAAGACAAATGTTGGACTATCAGGGACCAATTCCGGGGATGACCCCTACTCTTGCCATTGATGCCATTCAAAAAATGGCCGATCATTCTCAAAAGTGGCACGATGGAGGAAGCCAAAGAATCCTAGGCGAAATCTTGATGGTATTGCCGCCATTACAAACAAGCTTGACAATCTTGGTCGTGATATGCAAAAGCTCAAGGAAAGTGTGCACGCTATCCAAGTAGGATGTGAAAGCTATGGTGGGGGACATCTCACTAAAAATTTTCCTCGTATTGACGATGATAGTAAAGTTGAAGAAGTGAAATATGGTGAAGCAAGTCGACCGTTCCAAGGGTCAAATGGAAACGGGAATGGTTATCGTGGAGGATCTCTGGCATATTACAATCGTGGGCCTTTTGAGAAACGGTCTAATATTGAAGACACAATCAGCAAATATCTTGAGGTCTCGGCCCAAAGACAAAAGGAACAAGATGAGTGGTTAAAAAGTTTTCAGGAGAATACAAATAAAAGCCTCTCTAGCCATGACACATCTTTAAATAAACCTAGAGGAAATGGTGGAGAAACTCAGTGAAGAGATAAAGAGAAGTAATACTAAACCTGAAGGAATTAAACCTATGGTGGTGTGTAAGTCCGTTTTTTCTGATAAAGAAGTAAATACACCAACTGATGATTTCCATTCTTTTCTTGTTAAAACGGAACCTGGTGTCGGATCCGCCGACGATCACCAGTTACGCCGTAACTGTTGTAACAAATTACGGCGTAACCATGGACCAGATCAAGCCAAGATTGGAAACGAATATACCTAGCCAACTACCAATCAAGGAGGTTTGCACGGATGGATTCATTCTTCCATGTTCGGTAGGGAACCATGATCTTTCTGCATTAGCCGATCTCGGATCCAGTGTAAACATCATGCCACTCTCTATATTTCTAAAACTTAGATTAACTAATCTTTGGAAAACAAGCATGGTGATTGAGATGGCAAACATGACCAAGGCAACTCCTTTTGGGATCACGGGTGGTGTACTGGTCAGAGTCGACAGGTTCATCTTTACGTCTAAATTCGTGGTCATTGACATGGCAAATACCCCAAGAGAACATTTAATTCTTGGAAGACCTTTCCTTGCTTCCTCACACGCCCGAATCAAGGTCTTTGAAAAGGAACTTTCTTTGGGATACAATGATGATAAAGTAGTGTTCAAAATGGATAAAAGTTCGTGCCAAGAACCCGATAAAGTTATAAGTTCAAGCATAGCGGATGAAGAAGGGCCATCAATTTTTTCTGATAATACTAACGATAACATTCCCCCTTCATATTTTGGTCATTTGCAGGATACTGAGTCAAGTGATGGAGACAATAGCATTGAATCTTCCCGGGAGGAAGAGACGAAGTTCGGATTTCACCTAGGGTGTTTGATAAAAAGGGTATTACTATAGTTAAGGGAAAACTTCATTGTTGCGCCCCTATCACTTCTATGATAGAGGGTTCTAAGTTAACTTTGCCAACATGTTCCCCACTTCTCAAATGCTGCAATGGGGGTGGCCAGTTCTTTGTAAGACAAATAAAGAAGGTGGCTGAAGTTTGGTGGTGTTTCGAAGATGAGAAACTGATTAAGGAAAACTGGTTTCGAGGGCACCATATCATGGCAAATTGGTTTGAAGATATAGGTTGGACTATCCATTTATGCGAACCGACAATTATGATGTCTGGAGGAATGACTCAAGCATGGCCTACATGCGATCCTGGTCTTAAGGTTTGAAATGGAGGAGAATTCCCCGATCCCAACTGGCTCAAACGTAAGGAATGGGCATGTTTTGATGAAGAAAAAAGAAAGGACATCGGCTACAATGGGATTTCATTCGAGAACTGGGTAAAGGTTAAATTTTGGGCCATTAAGTTAAATTGGGATGACGAATCTAAATTTCGCTATGAATGGGCCAAATCAAATTTTCTGCAAGAATCTCGGTATTGCATAACTCCTTACATCCCTCCTTCTGTTTGGGATCAACCTTTCTCCGGTAAAAGAGCAATTGAGGATGGCAAAGTTCGAAGGCCAACATAAAGCCTCATGGCTTTGAGTCTAAATTAAAGACTCGGGTAATAAAGAAAAGTGCTCTTTCGGGAGACAACCCGAATTATCCTTTTTATTTCATTTTTGTTGGGTTTTGTGTTTTTAACATTTTTGCAGGAATTGGAGATGAATTCACAAGTGTTTTAAAACGGGGACCTTTTCTATCCTAAAGTTACGGCGTAACTAATCCTCATGGTTACGCTGTAACATCTCCTCAGTGGCGATTCTCTCCAGGTTATAAACCATTACGGCGTAATCCCATTCTATGGCTACGCCATAGAAAATCCCCAGTAGTTGATTTCCAGGTTTAACCACAATTACGGTGTAACTCCTCTTTAGGGTTACGTCGAAATTCTCCTGCAGTCTAAAATTTTCCAGTATTAACACAATAACCTTGTATTAGTTTTAAATGAACTTTGTGGGTATGTTCCCTGTATGCCCTCACGAGACTACACTCATCCACTTAGGACACCAAGTGGTTTAAAAGGCTTGTTTCATATGCTAAATGCAACCGTGATTCCTACGAAAGTGAGTTATATTTCTTGTGTATTTTTGTTTTTCTTTTTCTTTTTAGAATTATCCTTATTGGTTAGTTGTGATTTCAGGGATCGAAATTTGCTCATGGATGCTGAAGCGAAGGCACGATCTTCTTCGTGGGCCTTCTTTCATTTTAGGAGCGAATTTCCGGAAAGTTCCCGCTCTAATTCTACTTTCTCTTCATCTTTATTTAACGTTTATTACAAAAGGGACTTTGTACATCTCAAGTGGGGGGACGGGAGTAGAATTATTACTTGAACTTATTTTCCCTCGTTTTTCTAGTTTATTTTGAAAAATTATACCATTTTTAAATATTTGACATGTTTTTCTTAACCTAACTAGATTAGACCTTAGTCGAGCACATTATAACCCTTGATATTTTATGGTGAGATTAGCCTTATCAGTTTCCACTTATTTACCCAAATCCACCAAATTATGAGTGTGCCGGTAGCTTGTAAACTTTAGAACTTGGCCTTTGCATCATACGAGACCACAGAGGAGGTATGTTGAGTTCGCTTAATGTATATGGAATAATCAGTTTGAGAAGGCAATATTTTTAGGATTATCACCCAGATAGCCTATCCTTGTGTGTCTATCGATTACTCACCTCGACTTTTTGACCCCTATGTTAAACCCTTTTGTTGCACTCACCTTTAGTGCAAGATACCCCTAGATACACCCGTCTGAGCCATTCCTTTCATTTTGTTCACCCAAGATATATTGTTTCGTTACACCCATTCACCTTAGCCTACCGTGTAGTCTTAATTTGTGATCGGGAAGTCATTGTTTGCCTAAGTTCAAGGTTCAAGTAGAGAGGTTCGAAAATCACGCTTTCGTCAAAGACTTATCATTGAAGACCCCCTAGATTCTCATTATATGTTCATCTCAAGTGGGGGGATGTTATGTTTTTGGTTATGATGTAAAAAAAAAGAAAAAAAAAGTGATGATTCGAAAGAAAAAAAATTGTAGTTTATTGTTTATTGTAAAGTGCAATTTTATAAGCACTATGATAGGAGCTCATCAAAGATTAAACATCGAGGAGGCCACCTCGGTCACAATTGAATAATGGAGTTGGCAATTATTACGCCAACAGTTGGAGAACAGGTAATGTGCCCATCATGACGTCCGCTAATGGCACATCTACTTGTTATATCATGATCCGGTTTCTTCACCTTAAAGCTTGAACTTTGGATGAACGGTAGGCGGTGACAACTTGGTTATAGGTTAAGACTATTTGTTTCGTTACTTTTATTTTACACCCATTATTTCCCATGTATTATCCTACCTTTTAGTCATGAAGCGTGTCTAGGTGATGAAACGAGCAATCTTTGGTGTCTTGGCCATGGATTTGGTCATGTGTCATTGATTTGTCCACTTTGCCTTGACACGTTAGCAATGACATTTCACCCTTAACCCTTGTTGTGTCCACCCATATTGCCTTCAAGAATTGTTTAGTCCTTAACTCTAGTGGTGGAGATTTGTGTAACCGCCAAGCTTATGATAGAATACATGCTATGACTGTGCTTTGAGTGATCACCCCGAAATTGACACTTAGACTAGATGAGAGAATTTGAGTGTTTTGTTCCCATTTCGTGAGGTGTTCGGCTTTGATTTATTCTAGCATAAGGGATTTTTAAACTCATATCTTCCAAGTAATGGGGGATATCTTTTTAGAAAATTTTCTAATAAGGTCTACTTGAGGTCAAGTAGAGTTCAAGTGGGGGATATTTGATAACATCAAATAGTCCTGACTTTTAAGTGTCAATTTCCCCGATAATGCTTATATTTTATACCATTTATATGGATTTACGCTTGTATTTCTTTATATTTCACTTTCAGGTAAATTATGAGCATTGGAGCTTAAGAGAAGCGGATTTGTAGATTTTCCTAACGGTTTATGATAGTATGCTACTCATGAAGAAGCTACGGCGTAACTTATTCTCTCACATTACGCCGTAGTCAGTACTTTATCTTGGATTGCCTACTCAACAGCAATTACGGCGTAACTCCCAACTAAGGTTACGCTATAATCATCAAGATCAAGAAATATTTCGCGCCTCCATCAACTACGCCGTAACTCCTCACAAGCATTACGCCGTAGTCCACCTAAATGAGTTCCGTATTGAAGATTCGACGTAACCTTTCCCAAGTGTTACGCCGTAGCCTATTTAACGAGAGTACTATTTGGAGGATTATTGAAGTTACGATGTAACTCTCAACTCAAGTTACGTGGTAACCAGGATCGTGCCTATAAATACAAGCCCTAATTTCTGCATTTCACATCATTCACTCACAACTCAAAGTCAGAGAACATGAAGAGGGTTCCAAAGGCAGATCATTCGGAGCATACGGAGCCATCTCCAAGGGAGGAATCACTCCATATTGATAAGCATTAGCGATCATTTTTGTCTTTTACTTTTGATTCATGTCTTTCATTATGTTAAACATCGAATTCATTGTTTCTTTTAATATGATCGGCTAAGCACATTTGGTGCTAGGCTAGTTATGATTCCTTGAATGTATTGTTTATGTTTTCATGCTTCCGTATAATTGTTTCTAGTGTATGCATGCATAGTTCGTTGGTAGTTACCCTAGCTTCGGTAGTTTTGAAATGCGGTCGTATCTAGTTGCTTAGGAGAATTGACCAACTGACTCTAAGTAGTTAGGTAGAGTTGGGAAGGGTAAGAATTGACCAACTAACGACCCTTCCTCGCTTGTGTGAACTGACCAAATGATCACCGGTCGTCCGGATGAACTTAAGAAGTTAGGGATGAGTGTCTAAGATGCTAGCGCCCGGGCACTCATTATTTCGAATCTTGCATGTAGGGTACTTAATGACTTGGCTTAGGTGACTAAAAACCACCCGACTCCCAAGGGGTAAACCTTTGTCGTCGGGTAGGAGCCTTTGTTGATAGGTTAGGACGAATTGACCAAATTTTGTCCTAGCGACTTAAGCCCCCACTTGAATCAATTGTAAGTAATAAAACATGAACATTACACGATAGGATGAGTAATTAGGTTAGCACACTTTCTCTCTATTGATCACAACCTTTATTTTCTTTACGCGTTTTATTTCTTATTTATTAGTTAATTAATCATTTCTACTTCAAAACAGCTAAAACCAGTGACACGTAAACTTAATTAGAATCTGCTCACATAGCTTTTGGGAAGACCTCGGTTTTACCGATTACTACACTACACACGACCGGGTACACTGCCCGTGAGTGCATAAGGTAGACCATAGGTAAACGAGGCAATTATAAATATTAAAACCTGGTCAGAAATCCTGCATCACCCTCATATGATGAAGTCCTTGGCAAAGTGTTACTTTGATGGTATTGAGAAAGGTCTTGTTCCCAAGTATTCGTTAAGTCCAAGACAAGTGGCTATTCTTAGTAGCATCCGTGCCCCACATGCACAAGCTTTCATGTTCACCATACCTATTGAGGGGTTGGGCCAGAGGATGAACCATCGCCAATTCCGGTCAGTGTTGTGCTATAGACTTGCTATACCTATGTTCTCTGAAGGTAGCCCTTGTCTGAGTTGTAATACGCATCGTATGGATCAATGGGGAGATCATGCAGTTCACTATTCCAGTGATGTGGGTGTGAAGTTCAGGCATAACCTAGTACGTGATATTCTTGTTGATATTTTTTCCAAGGTGGGGATCATGGTGCGAAAGGAGGCCCCCATGGGGTTTCTTTCAAGGGATGGGAAAGAGTTACGACCGGCAGACTTGTTATTATTCAATTGGATCCAAGGTAAGGATGCATGTTTGGATGTGACTGGAATCTCTCCCTTTGCTGGTATTGATGCGACATCATGGGCTCCGGGGGTAGCCTTACATAATGTTGTGGAGAAGAAGAAAAAGAAATATGTATCCAAATGTGAAGACAACGGTTACAAGTTCATACCATTTGTTTTTTCAACATTTGGGGAGCTTGACGCTGAGGCTTTGAATACACTTGCACACATCAAGACTATTGCTATTAGCCATTCAAATAATGTCAATAGTGGTACCTTTATTTTTCATAGACTTAGTTTTTGTATTCAGAAAGGAGTGGGAGCCCAACTAGTGTCTCGGCTTCCTATCAAATTCTTGTAAATCCTTTTGTTTCCTAAGTGCACGGATATTGGATATTGGTTTCTCCCCTTCTCATTCTCTTCTTTTGGGGAACTTGAGAAGGATGTTGTGACCTTATTGAAGCGGATCCGAAAGTTCTCGATGACCCAAGACATTGGAGCATGTGCTGCTTCTCATATCTTTAGTAGGATAAGCTTTTCTATAGCTAGAGGAGTGGGAGCCCAGTTAGTATCTCGGCTTCCTACTAACTTCTTGTAAATCCTTTGCATTTCTAATAATAATAATAATAATAATAATAATAATAATAATAATAATAATAATAATAATAATAATAATAATAATATATATATATATATATTTCGATCGGGTTACCCAAACCGTTGAGTCTACATTCCATCTTTCTCCTCGACGGATGGCGCTATGGAGTTCTTTAAAGGAGGATCATACTGGATCGGCTTAGGGTGGCTCCGATATCTTGACCGGGACAAACTATGAATGCCGGGCTTATCATTGTGTGCTATGTTATCGGTTGGGTGTTCCTCATTCAATCGTTCGTGTACCTGCTCACTTTGCTCTAAGGTTTTTCGGAGATATTTACGGGATCATGCCGTTTAGCGCGCGGTATTGTTGGCATTAAACATCGGCATAACCTTGTGCGTGATGTTCTTGTTGATATATGTTCCGGTCCGAATTTCGCCGTAAGGAGGTGGATATTGGGCTTTACGGAGATGGGGATGGATCCTTGCGACCTACCGATATATTACTTTACTCGTGGATAGTGGACGGATGTATGTGTTGATCTTACGGATCGCCGCCTTGACGCAACTGGGATGACCGATTTTATGCCGTATGCGTGCGATCATTGATGCTGCACACCGTAAACGTGTCAAGTACGATGCGAAATGTGCTGATATTGGATATGGGTTTCTCCCATTTTCTTTTTCTTCTTTTGGAGAACTTGAGAAGGATGCAGTTACCTTACTTAAGCGTATTCGGCGATTCTCTACGACTCAAGACATTGGAGCGCGTGCAACAGTTCATATTTTTAATATGATTGGGTTTATTATTGCTAGAGGTGTGGGGGCCCAGTTGGTTTCGAGGCTTCCCACTAATTTTTTGTAATCCTATGAGTTTTTAATAAAAGTGCTATTTTATAATTAAAATAATAATAAATAATAATAATAATATATATATATATATATATATATATATATATATATATATATATATATATATTATTATTATTATTATTATTATTATTATTATTATTATTAGAAATGCAAAGGATTTACAAGAAGTTAGAGGAAGCGAGATACTAACCCGCCCCCACCTCTAAATATATGAAAAGCTTATCCTACTAAAGATACGAGAAGCAAGACGCGTCTCCAATGTCTCTGGTCATCGGAACTTTGGATCCACTTCAATAAGGTCACAACATCCTTCTCAAGTTCCCAAAAGAAGAGAACGGTATGGAGAAACCCATATCCAATATCCGCACTTAGAAACAAAAGGATTTACAAGAATTTGATAGGAAGCCGAGACACTTTTTTTTTTTTTTTTTTTTGAACGGCGAATTTTATTAACTAGCAAGGAGCTGATCAAAGACACATTACAAAGAAATTAAATGAGGTTCTTGCCCAAGCCTCCCAAGACAAATCCCATTTACATCTATTTTTACACCAAAGAAAGAGGGCCACTCTTTCTCGAATACAAAACTATAGGTTTTGTATAATATATAAATTTTCTAATTAAGTGATGTTTTATAATTAATAATAATAATAATAATAATAATAATAATAATAATTTAAAAAAAGTTTTAAAGTATATAGGTTTTGTATAATATATAAATTTTCTAAAAATTATGGAAATTGAGATTTTACACTAAGTCCACAAAATTATATTTAAGATTAGCTTATTTTTAAAAGTTTAAGGTTTGATTGTAAATTATATTAACCAATAAAAAATATGACATTTATTTACATTTATGTTCATAATTAAAAAAATAAAAATAAATAATAATAAACCAAAAAAAAGCTCATAAGGCTATGTGTATCTTCTTCTTTTTCTTGGTCGAGTTTATCAATAATTTGAACACACTCATCTAATTTTGACTTTCTTAATTAATGAAAGAGCTTGATTTTGCAATTAAGCTCTTATGTTGGTCAATGAAAAAATAGTTTGTAAAAAACATATTTCTCTGAGTACTATATAAAGATATATTACACGTTTATTTTCCATAATCTCTATGCAATACGCTAGTCTAAACTCAATTCTTTGGTAGGCTACTTTTATGGGCTCACGTAAGTTTGACTTTGAGTAAGCTTACAAAAGCATGCAAGAAGCTAAAATCAATTGTTAAAAATAGCATATAATATCTTGAGATCACAAATAAAAACGTTCAAGAGAAGCCTTGTATGACAAGCGGATTTACATATCAAAATTATATCTTAAAAGGAAAAAATATAAGAAAAAAAAATGCATCTACCAAATGGCTTTGAGATTGCAAGTATATGTCACAATTATATTCTTCTTATTGTTTCTCTTTACATCGAGTTTATCGTTCAAGAGATTGAGACATATTTCTCAATCACAATCATACTAATCGTATTGAAATCATCTATGTATTCATATTTCATATACGATTTGACTATAAAAATTGAAGCGTGTCGAATCAAATTCTCTATAAGTTAAATTGTACTATAAGTTATGGGGCACAAATTCAACAAACCTTCAATATTACTACTATGATCCAAGTCAAATACAAAAAGTCATTTTATTAAGTGATTTATTAGAAATAATATGGTTTGTGAAATTTGTAAAAATGACTCAAAGTATGTATAATCACGTTATGTCTACCAAAAAGAAAACAAACTTCAAATATTTTATACAATTCATTTCCCGGTACACAAAATTATGTTCTCATCGTTGATTGCATAAAAATCGTTGTATCATGTGCAAAAAATAATTCCTCAATAAAATAATGTAGTATTTATATAGAATTCATCGAACAGATCACTACATTTATATTATAGTACTAAAATTTACGCTTTATACAATCAAAGTCATATTCCTTCTTTCTCAAAATACGTGTTACATTTTCCTTTTAAAATTGTCAAGATGTATTAATAGTCTCGTATTAATACTTATTATCTTAACCATAATTACTAACCATCATATCATAAGTAAAAGTATCTTATAAATTTCTACTTATTCTATAAAATCCATGTTTGAATCAGAGACAGAGTTATAGTACATAGTGCAAATTTTGATAAATTTAAAAATTACGCTAAAATCGATTCGTTAAAGGCAAATGTTGTGTTAATATAAATACTTTAAAAACTTATAAAACAACATTTTTCATTAAGGGCAAATATGCATAATGTCGCTCACTCAAGTACTATTTCCTATCTCTACCTTTAATTCCAATGCTACCAAAAAAAGCATAAATAAATATTATTATTACTACGTATTATAAATACGAATTCTTTAACTTGTCATATGTTACATAAAATTAATAAAAGGTACAGTATCATCAAAATTTTCTACTTATTCTTTAACTTGTCATATGTTTATATAAATAAGTAAACAAGTATAAACATATTTTCTACTTATTCTTTAACTTGTCATATTTAACAGTTTATAGAAAAACTAACTTGGAAAAATGAGTAACAAAATGGGTATACAAAAAGATAACATTTTTTAAAATCAACTTTAGAAACAATTGTTATACTTGTATGATTATGTAAAAAAATTGTACACAATTACGAGAAGATTTATTTTATATATCAAACTTTTCTTATATATGAAAGGACAAAGTTTAACCATTTATCTTTTTTATTAAAAGTGAAAAAATTAATAACTATTTAAATTAATAATTCAATTACACATACTTTTTTATAATTTAAATATTTCATGAAACTTTTATCGTTAGACAAAAAAAATATAATGTTACGACAACATTTAATTATCTTTCTATAACCGGGCATTTTGATATACTTTTCGACAAACTTTTTTTGGTCATTTTTTCACATTTTATTTTCGGTATTGAAATTCACATGATATATCACATGTGATTTAACACTAATATCGAAGTTTGAACTTTAAACATCTGTACTAAAATTGACATAAGAATTTGTCTATAAATCAAAAACTTTTTGAATTTTTTGCAATAAAAAACACACATTCGTTACTTTCAACCAAATATCACATATTGTATTCGAATTATATATTATAGCAGCTTATTCGTGAAAATTTTATAATCACATGTGATAACAACACATCTAATAAAAATCACATGTGATTGAGATCACGTGTGGTTAATATCACATGTGATTTTATGTATATATGGTTTGAGAACGAATGTCTAGTTTCTAAGAAAAAAATTGTGAAAATTTTAAATTAATATAGAAAAGTTTATGTTCATTTTATTACATGTATAGATATTCGAATATTTAAATTAGTGTTTAATTACATGTGATTTTTTATGCAAGTTTAAACAACGCAAGAAGAAAAAAAAACCGGAAAACATGAAGAAAAAAAACGAAAATGAAAAAGTTTGTCAAAACTGTATCAAAGTCCCCGTTTATTGAAAAATAATTAAATGGTCGTCGCGATATTGTAATTTTTTTCGTTTAACAATTAGTGGTTTAAGATATATTAAATTTTGAAAAAAAAAAGTAAGTAAGTTTGTGATCTAATTTAGAAAATAATTGGTTATGATCGATCTTTTAATATATAATTATTGTTTAATTCTCTCTCCGTCTCAAAATTATAGTTTTAATTGATTTTTTTTTCTTTACAACTGATCTTAAATTTTTTTGTTTATGTTATATAATACTGATCAAAATATATGAATGGATTGTTTAAATTATTTTCTATTTTTATCAACTATCATATAAGACAAATAAAATATTTATGTGTAATATATAATTAATGTTTAATATATAATAGCTAATTTTTGATATGTAAATAAACTTAAATCTAAAATTTATATGATAGTACTGGTATAATTTTTGAATCGATTATTTTTGTTTACTTATTTTTTTAGCAAAATCTTACAAATTCCAATCTTGATCCTTTCTACATCACATGCATAACCTACCAATAAAAGTAACTTTTTTATTAATATGATGAAGGAGATTGAATCAAAGACATCTTTTTTAATTCATTTTCATCCTATCCCCATCAACCCCTCACAAATAGTACAATGTTCCAATCCCACCCTCCAACTTAATCTAATTCCCAATTTAACCCCTCAATTTTCAAAAAGTAAAAAAACAAATAAAACCATAAAAAGTAACAATAAACCAATTTGGTGAAAACCAAAAAGAAAAATCATAAGATGATCCTTCTTCAAATTTCCTCATCTCTTTATGGTCTTTAAGGTACCGAGTTGGCGCCATCACCGAGTTGACTCGATCTTTCGTCGAAGCTTGAGGTTTTAGTTTACTTTAGTTTCCAAGCCGAGGTCGTGATTAGTGGCCGAGTATGCCAACCCAACATCAAACAACCATTGTTTTCCTCAACACGATAACCATCACCACCCGCGAACAAAGCCAACAACATACTCGCTTGCTTAAATGCATTTGACCCAAGATGAACCGCTTCAAATCCGGCCGAGTCAAGCCTAGTCTTCCACTGAGTCAATGTCTCATGCCTCTCAACTCGGTCCATTCCTTCACATGCCACCACATTACAAATTTGTTTCCCCAAATAAACCTCGGACATAATTTTATCTTGCTCACTCGCCCCCTCACCACCACCACTGCCACCACCGGAACTCTCAAGCGAATCAAACAACGTCGAATAGTAATGCAAAGACTCCGTAAACCTATCCAAAAAAACCAACCCATTGTGATTAGCCTCTTGCTCAACCACAGTCAAAATCACAGGATTCAACCCTTTAACCACATCCAACACCTTCTCAACAGCCATAGGCCTCCCTAACAATCTATGCAACTCGAAAACCGAATTAACAGCCACAACCTCATCATCTCTCAAATCAAACATACCAGGCTCCAAATCAGCCAAACTATTAGCCACAAATCCCCTATACTCAAACTCAACATTAATAGTATCAGCCAATTGAGCCAACTTCCACCCCACTTCTTGCAAATGATCCTTACCATCATTAGAAGGCAACCCGATACCAGTCAACCTAAAAACAGGAGGCCCACCTGGTCTTAAAGCTAGTGCTTGCATCAAAGCAGGCCATTGCATCCCTTGTTTCATACTAAAATCAATCACATGAACCTTTTTTTTACCAACAAAAGACTCTAGTATAGCTTGATTAGCAGTAAAATGAGCAAATTTTATATATGGGCAAGTTTCGTAAAAATGCATTTCTAAGAAATCTTGAAAAGCAGGAGTGTCTTGAGGGTTTTCAGGGGATAGTTTATATATTCTCCTAGCTAAAGCTTCAGCAAAATAAGTAGCTACTTTTCGCATAGCTCCGGCTTGAGCCACAGCCAACATACCTGCTTGCTTCACCAAATTTTCAGCTAGTAACATATTATTCCCCTCTACAGCTTCAGCACAAGCCATTAAAGTATGCACAAGACGTATCCCATTCTCTTGGGAATCAACTAACACAATCTGGTTAGGGTTAGGGTTAGGGTTTTGAATTTCCGGGTAAGCAGATGAACCCGACCCGGAAGGCGGCGGGTCCGGGGAGCTAGACAGCTTGACTCTTTTCGCAAAAGGGTATCCAGAACCACCGCCACTTCCCCCTACTTCCATCTCCGGCGAGATTCCGGCGACCTTCTCCGGCGTTGACCAACCGTTGACCACTTCATTCCCCTCCACAAATTCAAAAACACCCTTTCTCCCCAAAGGGTATCCGGAACCACAACCCTTTTCCCCCACCTCCATCTCTCCGGCGAGATTCTCCGGCGTTGACCAATCTTTGACTTTCTCAGTTTGGCTATAAAATCCAGCTACAGAGGCAAGATCTTGCTCACTACCCATCATGGGATTAAGCTCAGAAATCATGGACTCAAGCCATGAGTTTAAATCACTAGGGTTCAAATGATTAGTATCAGAAGCATACTGAGACAAGCCATCATCATTATTTAGTACACCTTCAAGATGCTCAATCTTTGAAGCAACATCAACCATGTCACCTGACTTAACATTATAACCCAAGACAGCAAGTAACTCATCATCTTGGTCATATATGTTTTTACCCTTTGAGGTGGAACCAAGTGTGTGATTTTTCATGGTGGTTATGGTTTTACAGTGTGAAGAAGAACATTGGCTGATGATTTTTGTGTTTGTGTGTGTGAAAAAAAAGTGTGTTTTTAGTGTGTGTAAGAGAGAGAGAGAAAGAGAGAGGGGCTCAAGATTCTATGGAGAGGTTTTTTGACAGGAGGACAACACAACATTTGCTACTCTTCTTATCCTTTGTAATGGTGGATTTTTTTTTTTATAAAGTTTATTTTATAAAAATTGTGACATATTTTGTTGTTTTGGTTTTGTGTATATTTTGTACAGGAGATGATTTTGATTAGACTCCACTATATTGTTGCAAATCATTTTTGGAAAGAAAATGGGACTCGAGATTCTTTTTGTGTTGGGATAGATTATCTATCGACAAGGGTTTATCTTCTTATTGCACATGTACATTTATCAAAGATTTTTTTTAAAAGCGTCTATCTACTATTGGGTTTACTCTAGTTAAAGATAGGATTTGTTTACATTTCATTTTTTATCATTTATCATATCTCGCTTCATTCAGAGTTAGGCGTGTTAATCGGAATGAAATCCATAGATCCATAGATTATTTATCAAACCTTACTGTACTATGCATGTGTCTCATTTTTCGAAAGCAGTCTTTTTACTTTTGATTTTATTTTGAGTTAGAGTCGTGATCTGTTTACACCTCTCATGTCTCGCCAGGTAGAATTGGACATGTTGTGTTGTTGTTGTGATTAAGGATCATGCGAAATAAAAGTAAAATGAAAGATCCAAATTCGCGTGTCTTTTAAAATTTCGGATCTTGGCACATATATCTCTTATGGATTATATTTATCATTCATTAAAATAGTTTCATTCTTTTATTCTCATTCTTTTATTTTATTTTTCTTTTTTAATCTATTCTTTCGTTGTTGTTGTATATATGTCGTTCGAACTATACTCTGATCTCATTTTCACATTATTACTTTGAAAATATCTTAAAATAAGAGTTTGCTTTATATAATAATCCATGAAAAAAAATTAATGAGTATATGTGATATTTGATTGGTTTAAAATATAAGGGTTTTGTTAAACACTAGGTAAATTTCATAAAACTTTGTACATTTAAAAAATAAACTGCGTTCTATTTTTAACAAGGTATTATACCATGGATCTTACCTATGTGGCTATGCTTAACAATTTGGAAATTCAGATATGTTCTTACTGCACGGGTAATTTACAATGGTAGATTTATTACCAAATACTAACTATGTTTCAATTAATACTTATCTAGTTAAATATGAGACCCCTCTTAATTGATCCATTATATGCGGCATATTGTTAAACCAAATTTTCAATCTAACATCACATAAAAACTAATTACCATTAAATGTGATACTGGTAAGACATTGTATGTTTTTAAAATAGGTTTAACTTTCACACCTAACTAGTTACATGTATTTAGAGGTGGCCATGTTAAGAGTAAAAAACAATAACGAAAATACATGGTTAGACCACGTATGTCTGAGCTAAGGACTCGCTTTTACGGGAACCTATACAGATAAAACCTCATGTGTTGTCGAAAGTAAAGCAACTTAAAATACTAATAAACATAAGATCAATTACCTATTAATTTGTTGCATTATATTTCTGTGACCTCATTTTTTGGTGTCAAACAAACAACCAAATGCTAACTATGTGATAATTTGAATATTTTGATTTAAATGGAACAAATACTTCAGTGAAAATAGTTATCTTATGTTTTTGTTTATGATTCTTTTAGTGAGAAGTTAATTAATTATCCTACAAACTTTTTAGTCGACGCGAAAGAAACTCTATAAAAAAAAATTGGTTCGAAAGATGACTTTAAAGCGAGAACTATTTTAAGTTCAACGCAGCCTTTCTCAAACGCCGCATATGTTTTGCGAACCGGAAGGAGTCGAGATTGAATCAGACCTATTTCAAAGTTGTTCCAAAAAACAAAAACCAAGTTGTTTTGATATTTAAATATGCAATCAATTTTTTCGTACCAATTCTATTTCTTCATTTCAGAACAAGTGTACTGTCATGTTAAAAAGATGAATTCGGTTAAATTATATTTGAATAAATTTTTACTGTACGTTTCTTGTGAATATAGTAAACGAATTGTACAATGGTACAATGTTAAAGATAAGGTACCTTACAACATGTTAACATTATAATCTAGTGTCCATGAAAAAACTTTAACCATAACTTTTTTATGAATGGTCACAAGGTTGAGTGTAGACTATGATCATTTGATATTTATCTTAAGAACGAGAGAAAATAAAGTTTTGACTATGAATACTTTAGTTCATAATCTAATAAAATTTCGATATCATATGGATAATATGTGTACTGAAAGATTTTTTTTTTTATGTGAAAAACTCCTCAACCAAATGGTTTTAGGTTTAAGTCCTGTTTAGGACATGTGAGATTGTTGTGATATATAAATTATGAGATAATTAGTTGTTGTTTAAATTAAAAAAAAAAAAATTAAAATAAAAGAAGAGTTAATTGCATTTTTGGTCCCTGTGGTATGGTCAAACTGTAGGTTTGGTCATAAAAGCTTTGAAAGTCAAGATGATAGTCGCCGTTTTGAAGTTTGGATTGCATTTTGGTCCCGAATCGATGTGAAATGACCAAATTACCCTTGTTTTCTTTGAATAAGACAAAGGGTATTTTAGTCATTTCACTTTATTCAAGGACCAAAATTGCAATCTAAACTTCAAAATGAAAACTATCATTGCACTTTCAAAGTTGTAAGGACCAAACCTGCAATTTGATCATACCACAGGGACTAAAAATGCAATTAACTCAAAAAAAAAATAATAGTCCATTTTGGAGAATAGTATTTGTCAGGCTACATTTTGGTGTCGATTTTTAATAAATTGACATATAATCTATTGGGTGTTTGTTCTTTTAGGTAATTAATAAATCTCTATACAGTGTCTGAAACCGGGAACAGTGCTACCAAGCTTTTACTGTTTCATGAAAGTTGTAAATGTAAATTTGTAAAAAAATTCAGTCGACCTGAAATTTAATGAGACACTGTTTTATTGCTAATCGATTATATTTTGTCAAATAGATGTTACGTTAGTACGAAACATGAAACATACCAAACAAGAAACAGTTGCATTTGTCTTGCGATAATTTGATGTATAAATCGATGTGTATGAAACTAAACAATCGGACCGCTCTGTAGATTTCGATTACACGCGTCATTATCATAAAGAGACCTCATTCACACATAATATACATATGTATAAGTAGTCGTGAATTAATTAAAGCTCAGTGTCATATTGTGTTCATATATATAATAGAAGTCGTGAAATTTGGTGGCCTCCGTCAAACGAAGGCGCCCGCAGATCGCACATCTTCAGACTCCCTAAAGTCGGCCCTGTAAACAATGGTATTTCTTGACGCCATATGATTAACAATGTTATTTCAAACAAATGGGACGTCATGTTTCGCCTTTCACATGTTCTGTTATGGTATATGTATAATCGTTTGAAAAAAATGCTAGCACCAAATCCGCATGCTAAATGGTGTCAGACATCACATGTCTAGGACTCACTGGTCAAGTTTTAACCCTAAAATCCCGGGATGACCATGGTCAAAAATTTGGCTTTGAGCGGACATAACTTTAGTAACGTAAATATTTTTTCTAAAATATTTTATTCAAGTTTTGATGCCTTGATACTCTTATTAGATTTAGCATGGTGCAATTTAGTCATTCAAAGATCATGTGATGAGGAGTAACAACAACCATACATCTAAGAACTTATCGCATTTGAAATACAAATTTGGTATTATACGATTCCTAGATCATTCCTAAATAAATATATTTATTTGAATCGGGTAGCAAAAAGCAATAGTGATAATTTGATCAACATGAAGAACAAAGTAACACCATTGTTCAATATCGAAAGCAATGACTTAGCTAGCTTGGTCTTATCGATATATATCTCAATTATACTGATTTTATAAGAGCATCAGGTGCAGTCACGCAACATCAGCGACAATCTCACGTGGCATACGCTTGGCTTGAGCCAAAGCCAAGCCACCATACCCCCCCTCGTGCCATTGAGTGAGTGATGCCAATGGCTTGCGCCTAAAAGCAGTTTTTTTGTTAATTGGTATTTGTGTTTTAATTGGGTATGGTGTGTTCAAAACATTAGTTGGTTTGGCCTTTCACATGTTCCATTATGGTATATGTCTAATTGTTTGAAAAAACGCTAACACCAAATCCGCATGCTAAATGGAGTCAAACATCACATGTCTGGGACTCACTAGTCAAGTTTCATCCTAAAATCCCGGGATGACCATAGTTAGAAATTTGGCTTTGAGCGGACATCACTTTAGTAACGTAAATACTTTGTCTAAAAAGATAGTATTCAAGTTTTTAATGCTTTGATACTCTTATTAGATTTAGCATTGTCCAATTTAGTCACTCAAATATCATGTGAAAGGAGTAACAACAATCGAACATATAGGAAGTGGTCGCATTTGAAATAAAAAAAAATTGGTATTAGACGATTCCTAGCTCATTAGCAAATAAACAAATTCATTTGAATTGTATCGAAAATCTATAGTTATTAATTGATCAACATGGAAAACAAAATAACACCATTTTTCAATATCGAAGGTGGTGATCTAGCTAGCTTGAGCCAAAGCCAAGCCAACGTACCCCCCCCCCCTTGTGCCATTGAGTGAGTTGTGCCAATGGCTTGTGCCAAAAAGTAGTTGTTTTGTTAATTGGTATTTCTGTTTTAATTGGGTATGGTAGGTTCCAAACATTAGTTGGTCACGTTTGGCCTTTCACATGTTCTGTTATGGCATATGTCTAATCGTTTGAAAAAACGCTAACACCAAATTCGCATGCTAAATGGATTTAAACATCACATGTCTAGGATTCACTGTTCATGTTTGATCCTAAAATCCCGGTATGACCATGGTCAGAAATTTGGCTTCGAGCGGACATCACTTTAGTAACGTAAATACTTTGTCTAAAAGATATTATTCAAGTTTTTGATGCATTGATACTCTTATTAGATTTGGCACGGTCCAATCTGGTCACTCAAATATCATGTGAAATGAGTAACAACAATCGGATATATAGGAAGTTGTCGCATTTGGAATAAAAAAAATTGGTATTGTACGATTTTTAGCTCATTCCCAAGTAAACAAATTCATTTGAATCAAATCGAAAAGCTATAGTGATTAATTGATCAATATGAAGAACAAAATAACACCATTTTTCAATATCAAGGTGATGACCTAGCTAGCTTGGTCTTTTCGATATATATGTCAATTCTACTGATTTTATAAAAGCACTAGGTGCAGTCACGCAACACCAACGCTATTCTCATGTGGTATATGTTTGGCTTGAGCCAAAGTCAAGCCACCATACCCCCTCCTTTGCGCCATTGAGTGAGTGTTGTCACTGGCTTGAGCCAAAGAGCATTTTTTTATAATTGGTTTTTGTGTTGCGTTTGCTTTTTAATTGGTTATGATGGGCTCCAAAAGTGAGGTTTTGACTTGCGTAATGAGATAATGATGTTTTAGGCGTGTGAGAAATAAAAGTTAAAGTAAAAAATGTTGTAGTAGCATGACTTAACAATTTTTTTGAGTTTTAGCTCAAGTGACCGCACTTGATGCTCTGATAACCAATTGACCATACACGTTTAAGACTTTAAACTACAAAGGTGTGAGCTTTAAACTTGTATGTCGGTCACACTAGTGCCTATTCGTGTCATATACTTTTTAAAGTGAACATTTTAACAAAAAGGGGATTTTATTTCATCAATAAAGCTTAAAAAAAGGCCATATACTCCTAGCTAATGTAACTAAAAGCTATATTATCATGATAGTTTTTAAGAATATATGAACTTGCATAGTGGTGGTGAACGTCTCCATCACCACAACTTTCACGTCCTTTTGTCACACCATATTGCATTTTCTTTTCATTTGTGGGCATGTTCAATTGAAGCTTGATCAATAACTTTTGATCAATCACTTTCTTTTGCTCAACTTAGTGACTGGAAAAATTTCTTTTTCAAAATAACTTTAGCTTCCTCAAGTCATTATATCCCTCTTCACACCATATCCATTAATAAATGGTACTTAATAAACATTTGAAAAGCTTTTTACATTCGAGTTAGATTTTTTTAAATAGATTTTTTAGGAGAAGAAAAAAAGAAGAAAAAAAGGCATTGAACGGGGAGTAAAAGGGATGAAGGAGAATGAAAGTGATAAAAGTTGTATTCTTTAGGAATTAAAGTGAAAATAAATGAGGTATTTTGCTTTTAATTTCAGTTTTAATTTAACTTTCATTTTCACTTTCACTTTCACTTTTACTCAACTTGAAAACAGAGTGTAAGTTCTTATATATTTTCTTTATTTAATACAGTGTAAAAATATGATTAAAGGGTCACTAGGACATTATTTGAACTCATATTTTATAGGTTTTTATTTTATTTTATTTTACTATTATTTTAATCATCATTAAAATTCTTATCACGAGATATACTGAGTAGGTTGTTTGATAAACTATATCATTATGACACTTAAAAGTGTCATAATACGATTGGAAGGATCTTTAACACTTTCCTTCTGGTCATAAAGTTAGTGTCGAATTTTTTTTTTGAGTCATAACTCATATCACATCCTTATCCGATCGTTGATAAGGAAGAAGGTGATGATGATCTATAGAGTGTGTTCTACCTTTCGATTTGATGTTGATTTTGTAAAGTGGTGATTGTGAACTATGAAGGAGACATTGTGCTTTTTATAAAGTTTATATCACACACGTAACCACATAAAATGTTAATATTCAAGGTTTTCAAGATCGGAAGCCTATTTAGGATCGTTTTCGTATTTACAAGATCGTGATTGTAAGATCGGATCGAGATCTTAAGATCTTACTATAATGTCATTTTCTTAATAGTTTTTGTAATATTATAAAAATCTACAAATTATTATATATCATAAACACAAAATAATATGAATGTTACATAGGAATGTTAACCTAAGATTATGAAATGTTTAAGAAGATTAACATATTGTTTTTTGAATTCTACAAAAAATAATCAATAAATTTGTAGTTTTTAGTTTGTAATCAGAGAAAAGTAAGGTCGGATCGGATTAGATCTTAGGATCGTATGATCAAATCGGGATCCTATAAGATCTTAAGCTGCGAAAGATCTATGTAGGATCCGGATCATTTTCTTGCGATGTCGTAAAATCGTAAAATCACAAGATCAATATCGGGATCTTAACAACCATGTGTTAAATTAAAGGTAGTGGTCACAGCGTTGCCTCACCTCTTGGCATATGTGCCAATTGTTTTTATTTTGTTATTGTTTATTTAGTTTGTTAGTGTGTGTGGGGTATTTGTAAAGTGGTGATTATGAAAGAAGAATGTTTGAATAAAAAATCAAAGAAGCATGTTTGGATATTTTTGTATAAAATGAGTATTTTAGTGAAAGGTGAGGATTGTTGTGACCATTACGGGTGAAAGTTGAGAGAGTGTGAAAAAGAAAAGCGAAGTTGTCACACGTGAGATGGAAGCCAAGTAATAGAGGTGTCACGTGAGGTGATGGCTTTTGGTGTGAGGGCTCACACTCATTACCTCTAATCTTACGTGGTACATTTACAATACATACGTGATACACCATCCATAGAGAAAGATACAAGAAATTTTTATTACCGTTCACTAAGAATATAGGACACAAAATAACTTTGGATAGGCATTTATGGTTACTTTTTGTTTCATTAAACGCAAAATGCAAATGCAAATTTTTGTGTACCATTCTACCTATGAGACCCTAGACTTAATGGCATACTCACTAGTGGTTGCTTTAAGATTAGTAATAAGTTATTGAAACTATATATGTAACAATGGAGTAAATCATAAACAAAGAGCATTCACACACATTTTGTTAATTCAATAAATTTATAAATGTAAATGCATCCTTTTTTCGTGACATTCGTGTGCTAATGGTATCGGATCTTTGTGCCATTCGTGTGTCATTGAGTTTTGAGCCAATGCAATGGCTCACAATATTTGTTACTTTTTTTTTTTTTAATTGTGAGTGAGCAGGTATATGTGGTGAGGTATTTTGTGGGATCTACAAGTACCAATAACATGTTAATGGTGTGTTATGGAGAATGAGTGTTTTAGTTATTGGTAGGGGTGGAAACGAGCCGAGCCGCTCGTGAAAAGCTTGGGATCGGATCGGCAAAAAGCTCGAACAAGTCAAGCCTAAATGAGCTCGAGCCTAAGTTTGGGCTCATTTAATAATCGAGCTCGAGCTTTATTAAAAAAGCTTGTATAGGCTCGCGAGCCTAAACGAGCCCTAGAAATATATATGTATATACATTGTCTGTACGTATAAACGAGCTTAAAAGTCGTAAACGAGCTCGAGCCTTATGTAATTAACGAGCCGAGCTCCATTTGAACTTTGTTTTCTTTAACACATCATATAAATTAGTCGAGCCTGAGATGAGCTCGAGTTTGTGAAAAAATTCATGAGCCGAGCTCGATCTCAAATTACGAAGCTCGAAACGAGCTCGAGCCCGAGCTCGAGCTTTATATATATAAACGAGCCGAGCTCGAGCTCTGACAGACTCGGCTCGGCTCGGCTCGTTTCCACCCCTAATTATTGATGTGTTATTAGAAAAGGATGATGTAGCGTTGAGATGACATACCGATAACATATGATGATACTTTGCACTCTTATGGGAGTATTGTTAAGAAAAAAAGTAATATAAATGTAAGCTCTTTTAATTATAAGAAAGGGTAGTCTAATGGAGCATCTTATAAAATGCTTCTCAAGCACCCCATGGTAGGCTTGTCCCATCTTGTGGGTCCCATCCGTATTTTGTATTTTTTTTTTTTTTTTATTTAATTGTGTAGTGTTTAATTTGTGTAGTATATTTAATTTGTGCAGTTTTTTTTATATGCATAGTGTATTTATTTCTGTAGTGTTTTTATATGTAGAGTATATTTATTTGTGTAGTGTTGTTATAT
This sequence comes from Chrysanthemum lavandulifolium, assembly GCA_022545495.1. NCBI lineage: Eukaryota > Viridiplantae > Streptophyta > Magnoliopsida > Asterales > Asteraceae > Chrysanthemum > Chrysanthemum lavandulifolium. The sequence continues at coordinate 64,296,638 of CM040241.1, forward strand.
GTGTGTATATTTATTTGTGTAAAATATATTTATGTAGTTTTTACGTTATGTTTTTTATTGTGTATTTGTTTCCATTTAATTAAACAATAACAATAAAACATTAAGTATTAAAACATTAAACAAGTACAACAACAAATGCTACTACTACTACACCGAAATCTACTCCACATGAAGATTATTAATGTCATCTATAAGGTCATGAGTATTCCACTCGGTGACATGCGTGATCAGCGGGATTTCTTGCCAATTCGGTGATGCCTCAACATTTTATTCTTGCCTTCAACATATTGTTTTGAGACAATAACATATGGTTTCTTGTTTCAAGCATGTTGATCGTGTTATCTTTAGTTTAGCAGTTTGAGCACTACGTTGAAGAAGAGCCTTGACTAAAGTACTTTTGTTGAAATACATCCTTCCACATAAAGTATCGACCCCATAGTCTTGATCCACAGGCATTACATGGTGAAAGCAGTTATAAGAAATGTATTCTTAACAAACAAGTTATTGATATATTTACGTAAATAAAAAGCGTATAATTATTTACCTTTGATAAAGGACATGCATAATACTCGACCACAACTTTTGGGCTTTTAGGATGTTCTTTCAATTATAAGTCCCGTTCACAACGACACAAGAAAGGATTTTTTGTTGCATCGGCCAAAAGAATTTGTATAATTATTTACAACATAAATCGATAATATCATGGTTCACAAAATTACAAGCTTAGGATACATAAATAACCAAGCTTGTTATAGATTAATAGTTGATACATGGTTCACAAAATCACAATATAACTAGAAACTAAGATCAATCACGCCCAGGCGTAGTAGCTCAATGATTACGCCATTTGTCCCACACTAAACTCTAACTCAAATCGTCTCCTCGATCAGGAAATCTCTCGCTCGTGCTCGTCAAGCGAGGCAATTGTAACAAAAGATGAGGAAGAACCGGAGGAGGCGGTGTATAAAATTCTCCTCATCTGCGGTGGAGATATAGGCGGAGAGGAGGCACATAAGATGGAGAAGAAGGCACATAATCTGGACTCTCAATACTGACGAGTGTGTTCTTGACCTGCGAATGTCCCTCATCGAATGTCATCCGATTCTGTAACAAAGATGAGGAAGAACCGGGCGAGGCAATCGTAACAAAAGATGAGGAATCGTTTACTATAAATCGATGTCGTTTGCTATAAATCGATGTCCGTGTCGTCTATACATGTTTTGTCGTTTACAATATAAATCGATGTCGTTTTCTATAAATCGATGTCGTTTGCAACATATGTCTATACTACGTATATCTAAACATGCTTTGTCGTTCGTGAAACACGATTGCCCATCCAGCGGCGCGTCATATCCGAGCGCCCTCCATTAATGGGTGAGTATGCGGGGTGGTGAGTTTCCATCTAGAACCGCATGAGCGTGGTGAGCGACTGGGCTTCCCCACACGAAGAATCACGGCGGGGACAATAGTTGTCTTTGTCTGGACCGGACCTAAGCGGAAGACACGTAGTAGATTACGAATTGGATATGCATACAATTGGGCGGTTAAAATTGTAGCAATAACCGCTCCGTGTGCGGCATAATCATCCAATAATCGTGGGGTGCAAATCTGATCCAAACCAATCCAGTGAGTTCGAAATCATGTAAACCAATCCCCGCATTTCCATGTAAAGTACCGGTGATTGTTTACCTCTTCCACGACAAGAGTTGAAGGTTGCGCCATATCCGTTGGGATGACCAAGACCTACACCAATGGCTCGATAGCCATAATTTCCATCACCTTCCACGTTAACAATCCTTAGGATCCACCGTCGAAAAAGAGGCGGAATTCGAGCCATAAAATATTCGCTATCGTCATCTGGAATGTACAACTCGTGTCTTAAATCGCCTCGTTAGGTTCTTCGTTCAAGTGCGGGACGTTAGAAGGCTCTCCAGCGTATGAACTATGTCTCGCGGTTTCTTCATTCAAGTGCAGGACTTTTTAGGTTTTGAATAACCTGCGGTGCCACGTGGTTGGTTCATTGTTCAAATATGGGATTTTTAGCCTTGGACTTTTTGTCATTTCTTTCGGACGTCACAGTACTTTCTTTAATAAGCGAGTTCACGGGTTGACACATATTCGAGGCGTATATACCTCTCATCATGTTTAACATATTTTTCTTGACAAGCGAAGAAGCTTTCTTTGAAAAAATTTGAAATTTTCTCGTCGACTTGACAAAATATCATCTTCAAGCTCTTGAGGTTCTTGAGGCGTATGAGTAGGTCGGGCTCTGGGCAGGGAGCACTTAGTGTTCTCAAAATTATCAACAACATTAAGCGGAATAGGCCATCTGCATTCGAAAAAAGTTACTAGTATAAATTATCGGTATTGACGGGAGAATAACTTGATAGGCATAAATTTAATATACATACCATGAAGGCGATAGTAAAGCAGTTCGTGATAGCATGGTAACCCACAAACTAACATGGCGATGACCACATTCATGCCGGTCCATATCCGTTTACTTTATGCGACAATGAGTAGTAAAGCATGTTTTGAAATATTATACCGCAATTCATCAAATAGTGTGCCTTACAGCATGCGGTTTCTTGATTATGCTTGTATTAAAAGAGTCTCTTATCGCGGTTTCTTGCGACTAGAATCTTGTCGACCGAACTCAACAACGTGTCTAAGTTGGGCTGTGTGGAGCCCAGTATAACTTCAACAACACGTGTTGACCCTCGACTCTACATGTTGTTGTCTGCCGAGCTGCGATATTGATCGGTAATGAGCGACACGAACATGTAATCGTAATGTTGCGACCGATTATTAAAATACCGCAAAGCGTCACGAGAAAACAATGAATTAATAAAGTGAGAAAACAATTCGGGTAGTTATTTATCAAATAATAATAAAAAATGTATTAATAGGTAAGTACCTGTTTTTGGACCAATAAATCACATGAGGTGCGGATAATAGTGCATGAACACATCTTGGGTGGAGCTTTAACCATCAAATCCATGTCCATCTAACGGACGCATACTTAAATGTCAATTTGTATCTGCAATGCTTGAGCACATTTTGATTAATATGCCATCGACGAGTAATTTGTTAGCGTTTGGGAATTACGCTCGCATGCCCCAACAACGCTAAATCTCATCGATGACGATAACTCTGGTAATATTGTTCTTCTATCACCCTCTTAACACATTCCAACACCCATTTGAAATTTGGCTCTTTTCACGGTTCAAAAAGCTAAGCGCTATTGAGAATGTTACGTTTGTTGAGTAACTCTAACAATTGTAAAGAATGGCTATTTAAACAACGTGGTGTTGTATATTGATGAGTGTCTAAATACTCATCATTTTGTCTTATTTAAGCTGCAAAACATCCGAAAACACTCGAAATGCATCAAAATGATGAAAATATCACAAATAAGTGTTTTATGTGTTTTAAATGCAAAATATCAAAATCGGATGAAAAGCGTATCAAGTTTGCATAATTGGCGGTTTAGTCCCCAGTTTCAAAAGTTGTCAAATTTAGTCCACGGTAAATCAAAATAAAGTAAAATATCATTTAAGGTCCATGGGATTCAAAAGTTGTTAAAACAAACCCTTGAAAGTTTAAAATTTGCAAAATTACAACTTTGGTCCTCAAGTTTGAAAATGTCAAAAATAGTCCTTGGATATTTAAAAAGTGGAAAATAATCAAATATTGGTCCTTGTACTATTAAAGTTTGTCAAGTTTAGTCCTTGTGATAACTTTGGAGAAATGACGAGTTTGGTACCTCAAGTTTGCGAATTTACAACATATGGTCCTTGTATTCAAACAAACCAAATGGACCCTTTTGTATTTTGATCCCATTGAAATCAAAAGAACCCACCTTGTAACCTGTGACCCCCATTTTTGACCCCCTTCATATTAATATATGGTCAAAATAGTCAAACCCATGAAATACCAAACACTTGTTCATTCCTTCCTCACTTTGTAAAACCAAAACCGGGTGGTTTTCACCACCACCTCATCACCCCGGTTGTCTAAAACACTCATCACCATCCTTTCCACCTATATACCAACCCATGAGCAATAAATGCTTCCCACCATAAAACTTTTCAACATTACACTCACAACCCTGTTTTGCTTCCACATCACACCAAATCCATTAAAACTTCACTTTTGTGTCCCTACACCTCCACAATATACCAAAGTTCTTTAATTGCTCTAAAAGCATCTCAAGCAACCGTGTACACTTTTGGCGCCAAAACTAAATTTAAATGGTTGGATGACTTTGACCGCATCAATGGCCAAGATTTGAAGTGGGAAATGATTCGAGGCATGTGAAAGTCCGAAAGATCATTATAAAGAGGAGGAGATGCAATGTATAGATCTATCTAGTATAATTTTATTTTATGTATGTCGAATTAATTAAGTTTCAATTTCGATTGTAATGTTTAAGCTTTCAAATACTATTTCAAGTTTTTCGTGTATTGTAAAACTTTTGTGAGTATCAATTTCAAGTTTAAATCATATTTCCGGTTTATGCAATTTTCCTAGTTCAAATTCTCAAAATCATCAATGTTGTTGTTAGTTGTTATTAAGGTGATAAGCCCATATAAGCTCTAGATAGCTTATTTAAGCTATTAGAAACTCTTAAAATTCGGTTTAGAAGCAAAAGCAAAAATACATAAAAATCAAGAAAAATTAGTTAAAAATAAAAAGCAATGAAAATGGTGATCAAAGTTTGGGCGGGGTTAATAAAGGATTGCCCTTGGGTTTAGTGCTTATTGGGAAGCTATAGGATGTGTTTGTGTGCCTCAGTTCTCAGTCTTGTGCTTGGATCCAATTTGTAAGCCTTTTGATCTAATTTGGCATTTCACTGTTTAAGTGTTCATAAGCTTAAATCTCTGTGTATTTATGTTCATTAGTTGTAGTTAAGCATAATCAAACAATAAAAACAGTCACTTGTTCTTTTTAATTTGTAGTTAATAAAAATCTTATTTTAAGCAGTCAAAATAGCATAAGTGGAATCTCTTAGTTTCATGTTGTTAGTATTATTGTTTAATGCTTATTTAGCTTTAATATATGATATTATAAGGTCTATAATCATTGGCATGGTCTTAATCTATGTTTTGCTTTGAAAAATCTCAAAACAGTCTAGTTAAAGGGTTGTTTGCTTTAACTTGTTTAACTGTGTTGAAGGTTGTTTAAGCCTTTGTCCTTGGTTTTTATCTGTCATACTTGGTCTTAATAACCCATAGCAACAAAGAAAACCAGTCCTTATTTAGTAAAAAGTCAAAATATTTTGTAATCTCACCATTTTAGTTCACTGTTAGGATTTATGTTATAAAAATCATCATATTAGCTTAAAACTTGTTAACCTAGCTTAATTTAATCTTATTATAGCTTAATATATCATAATCAGTAAGTGGTATTGATTTAAACTTCATCAAAGTCAACTTAGTTCATTTTCTTAAAAAGTCAAAAACATGCCATGTGCACAGTTGAGCCTATCACTTTCACAAGCTCACACAGAGCTCATCAGTTAGCTTTAGCTTGTGATTCTTGGTTCTTTGGAAAGCTAACCTAGCCATCTTTAAGTCCCAAGCTTAATATTTCATTTTGCAGCTTATTTAATAAGGCTGCACATAGCTTTTAGTTTGTCCCATTTGACTCAGTATACACTGAGTCATTACTCAGTGTTTACCAGTTTTTTCTCAAGCTCACCATAAGCTCATTAGTCATCACCACAGTGAGAGCTTTAGCTTTTTGGAAAGCTGAGTTGGTCAACTTATTAGTTTCAGTGCTTATTTTTATTTCTTAGCTTATTTCAGTGCTTAAATATAAGCTTAAAGTTGCCTAGAAACTTAAAAAGTGTCCTGTGCAACCAGTTAAGTTTAAGCTTATTTGATATTGTTCAATGCTTATTTCTTATTAAATGTGCTTTTTCAGTTGTTAATTTAGCTTATTACAAGTTATTTAGCTTATTTCCGGTTTCCTTTTGCTTATTGAATAACTTATTGGCCATTTGGCTTAATACTTTTGCTTATTTCCAATTCTTGTTCAAGCTTTGTTAAGAAAAATAAGCTCAAAGCGAGCTTATTAGTAGATTTCATAAAAGTTTAGTTTATAAATTGCTTATCTCGGTGTGCTTATTCATTTGTCAAAAGAAAAATCAAAAAAAAATAGTTTGCAAAAAGTCATTCTTTGGATTCGAACCACAGCCACCCACTCACCACACACACACCATACCAAGCGCCCTTGGGTCTTTTCTTGGTTTAACTTTGCACAATTTAATATATACCCGTTTTGTCCATTTAAAACTTATTATTATTTAGCTTATTTCCGACTTATTCAAATAAGCTCTTACAACTTTGTATTTTCTTAGCTTTGTATTAGTATAAAGTATTTTATAAAAAGTTTGATTTTTACGAATAGTTTTAGTATTTTTAATCATTTAATTAGTGTAAAATAGTATTTAATTCATAATAAAAATATAAAAGTCAAAAAATATAAATCTTTTTCTAAAATTTTCTTTTGTCATATAGTAAGTAAGAAAATTGTTTTTACACTCGTAGGACTTTTATTTCACAAATTTTACGTTTTTACTTGCTTGCTCGCGTAATTTTTATACATAACATGCGTTTTCATTTTAAGTCACAATTTTAGATAATTTAGGTTTACGTTTTAGCTAAAATAGTTTATTTAAGTTATTTTGTTTTATAAATCATAGAAAAACTTCATTGTAAAAATAGTGATAGCGTTTATTTAATATAATTTAGCTTTTTAATTTTCTTTAATTTGCATTTAAGCCCATAATTTACAAAACTTTTTCTTTAGGTATAAATATTCCAAAATCCTTCTTGATCACTATCCTTAGTGATTATTCGACATCTGAATTTGTTCAAACACCATTAAGTCTCCGTGGGACTTAACGACTGTGGAAACACTATATACTCGGATCTTAATTGCATTTGTTTCTAAATTGTTTGAAGTTTATTACGGTTGACCATTCACAAGTGGTTAGCTTGTGTGATAAACTTATTGTTTGGAGCTCAAATCAAATTTTGGCGCTTGCTGCTTGGAGGTAAGCGTGTTTTAAGCATTTTCGGATCCATTCTTGCACATATACCACCTTTTGTAAGCAGTTTTTTTTTTTGTAAAGTTAATCAAAATCAAAAGTTCATTAACACTTTTCCTAAAGTGTTAACAACACCAAACAAAATATAAAACAACAAAACAATCGTAACGTTTTCTAGCTTGTGTTTCCTTTAAGGTGATTCTTAAAGAGATACGATTTGGTTAAGCGAGGCGATACCAAAATATTGTCCAAAGTTTTTAAACCATTAGCACAAATCCATACCTCGTCTTTTCGGTGGTACTTAATTAATACATAAAATCAACCACCGCAAATCAAGGCGGTACACCTACCAGCGGGGTGTGAACATTAATAAGTTCCCGAACAAAAGATTTAAAACTTGCCTTTGTGTCCTTGTGATTTGGTGTACCTTTTTCAAAGCCATTTCATTTGTGATTATTGGTTTAAGTTCACTTGTCGTTTTGCCTCGCATTTGTTTTGGCCAGATTTTTATACTTAGTGCATGCGCTTCGTTCTTCGAGTTCTACAAGTCCACTTTACGAGCTTGCAAATATTCCTCGTGAGCGTGGGGCGTTACGCTCCTTGGTAGTGGTGAGGCGTCTAGCACAACCACCCCACATCGTAATGGCGGAAGACAAACCGATGAATGAGCTTCTCCAAGCACCCATCGAGGGTTACGGAGATGCCATTATTGTCCCGACCATCGTGGTGATACCTTTGAGCTCAAAACCGGGTTGTTAATCGGTAACCCAAGCCAATTTTATGGTTTTGGCGGGATGATCCTCATGCACATATTCGATGGTTTAACAAGATTGCATCTACCATCAAATACAAGAATGTCCCACATGAAGCAATTAAGCTTCTTACATTCCCATTCTCTCAGAGGGACAAGCCGGAATTGGCTTGAGAAACAACCCCTCGTTCCATTGAGACATGGGAGGATCTAGTCACCAAGTTTGTTAGAATTCTATCCTCCATCCCGAACTACAAGTCTTAAGAATGAGATAATGAAATTTTCTCAAAGATTTGATGAATCATTCGGGGAGGCATGGGATCGTTACAAAGAGTTGCTCATGAGTGTCCGCATCATGGTTTTACCGAGTTAATGCAAATGGATACTTTCTACAATGGTGCGAGACAAGGCGACCAAGACTCTCTAAATGCCTCCGCGGAGGTAATTTCTTGAGCAAGACCACAAAAGAAGCCTTACAAATCATAGAAAACAAGTCCCGGTCCGCCCTTTCCGCACAAAGACATATCAATCTCGATCTAATCTTGGACCTTCTACTTCATCTCCGTGAGTACATCTAGCACCGATGCTAAGATTGACAAACTCACGGATATTATTCGAGCTTTGGTTCTTGCTAACCAAAGAAAGTCACTTTCACGAGACACCATCACATGGTGAAGTGAAGAAAGTTGAAGTTTGTGTTACTTGTGGTGGCCCTCATGCATACTACAAGCTGTCTTGCCACCGATGGTAGTCCATTTGAAGCCAATGCTATAGCGGTACTTCACATCGGGAGGTAATCAATACCGTCCTCAAAATGAACCAAGCTACCGTGCTAATACTTATCGAGGCACCACCGGTTTAACGAGAATCTAACATACAAAACCGAAATCGAAACCAACCTAGAATGAACCAAGGTTATCAAAACCAAGGTAATTTCTATCCGGACCAAATCAAGGTTTCCAACATCAAAACCTTAATCAAAACAATTTCAATCGGGGAATCAATTTCGAAATGTGAATCCTAACCAAGGAATTTTCAACAACAAGGTCATAATCAAAACATCCGACCTCAAAATTTCCTCCATCCTCGATACCATCATCGATGAGTTATTGAAGCAATTCATGAAATCCCAAGATGAAATGAGCAGGTTGTTGGTCGGTCGGATCGGCGATCTAAAAAAGTCTTTAAATGATCAACCCTCGGGCTCGGAAAACTTCGAGCAACACGATCGCTAACCGAGGCGATGCAAAGCGATCACAACCGAAGTGGTGTTTCATACAATGGACCGCTATTCCTACTACCTCTTCTTCTCTCTCCGAAGGTAGTGGAAAGTGAACACGAGGCAACAAAGGACAAGGAACTTCCTACTAATAACGGAGGTACCAACAATGTCCATCCTCGAGTTGTCCGAAACCCAAATCCAATCCGAGAGTTGTTTTGAACCTCAGGTAGCTCCGTTGAAAACCCCAAATCAAAACTTCTATTCCTTACCCATCACGTTTGAATGAGCAAAGCTCCATGAAAAAGCCGGTCATCAAATGGACAAATTTTTCAAATTTTCCAAGAACTACATTTTGACATAAGCTGCGGATGCTATCATCTTGATGCCCAAGTTTGCATCAACTCTCAAACACATGTTAAGCAACAAGGAAAAAGCTGTTTGAGATGGCAAAAACTCCTCTAGCGAGAAGCGCTCTGCGGTTATCTTGAAGAAGCTTCGAGAAAGCTTGGAGATCTGGAAAATTTCTCTTACCTTGTGTATTTCCGGGAATGGTTGAATGCTTTGCCTTAGCCGATCTTGGTGCAAGCATCAATCGATGCCTTATTCGATATGGAAGAAACTTTCTCTTAGGAACTTACTCCTACATGCATGACTCTCGAGCTTGCGGATCGTACAATATCCGTCCTCTTGGCATTGCAGGGCGTATTGTAATAGGAAAGTTCCATTTTCGGTGACTTTGTGGTTGTTGATTTCGATGTCGATCATCGGGTTCCTCTCATTGTTGGACGAGGATTCACGAGAATGGGCCGTGCTCTCATTGATGTATTTGAGCAAGAAATCACATTACGTGTTGGTAATGAAGTTGTCACCTTTAACCTTGATCAAACTTGAGGTACTCCATGAACTATGATTACGAGTCGGTTAACGAATAGATATCATTGATGTTGCTACGAAGAGTACTCTCAAAGTTCTTGGTTATGATCATAATTCTTGGTGATAATATCACTCATTCATCTCAACCCATCATTGCCAATTCTACTCCTTCTCTCACTCCGTTTGAGGAAAGTGACTTCATCTTGGAAGAGATTGAAGCATACTTGTCTAGTGATTACATTCCATGGGAAATTGATCACGCTCCCATCGACATTGAGGGGACATACTTCTCATTGAGAAGTTGCTTAATGATGATCCATCATCACTCCCTCCGTCGAGCTTCATAACAAGGAAGTCAAGTCGGTTGAGAAAAGCGAAGAATTTCTGAAGTCGAACTTAAGGACTTACCACCTCATCTCGAGTATGCATTTCTTGAAGGTGATGATAAATTACCGTCATTATTGCTCGAGATTTGAGTAAAGATGAAAAACTGCTCTCATAAAGGTCTTGAAGTCACACAAGCAAGCAATTGCTTGGAAACTCTCCGACATTAAGGGTATCAACCACGAGTTTTGTACTCACAAAATCTTGATGGAGGATGACTTCAAACCAGCGATTCAACATCGAGAGAAGAGTAAATCCAAAATCCATGATGTTATCAAGCAGGAGGTTATCAAACTTCTTGATGCGAGATTAATTTACCCGATCTCGAGATAGTCCTTGGGTTAGCCCAATTCATTGTGTTCCTAAAAGGGTGGCATAATTGTTGTCACAAATGAAGATAATGAGTTAATTCCAACTCGGTTGGTTACGGGATGGCGTGTTTGCATTGACTATCGTAAGTTGAATGACACCACTCGTAAAGACCATTTTCCTCTACCCTTCATGGACCAAATGCTTGAGAGATTAGCGAGGAGCGAATACTATTGTTTCCTTGATGGTTTCTCGGGTTATTTCGAGATCCCCATTGATCCACGGGATCAAGAAAAGACCACATTCACACCCATACGGAACTTTTGCCTCTGAGCGTATGCCTTTTGGCCTATGTAATGCTCACAGCGCGTTCCAACGATGTATGATGGCCATTTTCCACGACATGATCGGAAACAATGGAGGTGTTTATGGATGACTTCTCGGTCATTGGGGACTCGTTTCAAACATGTCTCTCCCATTTAGATAAAATGCTCAAGCGGTGTGAAGACACCAATCTTTGTCTAAATTGGGAGAAGAGCCACTTTATGGTCAAAGAAGGCATAGTCCTTGGCCATAAGATTTCAAAAATGGGATTGAGGTCGATAGAGCAAAAGTCGATGTTATTGCTAAATTGCCTCATCCTACTACCGTCAAAGGTATTAGGAGTTTTTAGGTCATGCCGGTTTTATCATGATTCATACAAGATTTTCTAAAATCGCCTGACCTATGACCCATCTTCTTGAAAAGATGCTCCTTTTATCTTCTCACTGAGTGCATCAAAGCTTTTGAAACATTAAAGAAAAAGCTTCTTGAAGCACCCATTCTCGTTGCTCCATTGGGACTTGCCTTTTGAGCTCATGTGCGATGCAAGTGATTTTGCTATCGGTGCGGTCTTAGGGCAGCGTAGATCTAAGCATTTTCGGCCTATCCACTCATAAGTAAAACTATGGTGAAGCTCAAACTCATTACACCACCACGGAAAAAGAGCTATTAGTTGTGGTGTATGCGTTTGAAGTTTAACCATACCTAATCTTGACCAAATGCGTGGTGTATACGGATCACTCGGCTCTCAAATATCTCTTTGCAAAACAAGATGCAAAGCGAGATTGCTCGTTGGGTTCTCCTCCTCCGAAATTTGATATCATTATCGTGATAAAAAGGAGGCGAGAACACAGGCTGCGATCATCTGTCCGTCTAGAAAACCCTCACCAAGATGTTTTCGAGAAAAAGGAAATAAATGAAACATTTCCTCTCGAGACACTCAATGCGGTTTCTTTTAGTGGAAACTCTTCTACCCCATGGTTTCTTGACTTCGCAAATTACCATGCGGGTAACTTCATAGTGAAAGGGATGTCGACCCAGCGGAAGAACAAATTCTTCAAGGATGTTAAACATTACTTACGGGACGACCCTACTTATTCAAAATCTGTGCGGATCAAGTCATCCGGCGGTGTGTTTATGGACGAGGAAGCTATGGACATTCTCAAGCTTGCCATCTTTGGACCCACCGGGGCCATCATAGTCAAATTACTGCTTGCCAAAAGGTGTTTGATTCCGGGTTTTATTGGCCCGCAATTTACAAGGATGCCCATGATTTTGTCAAAACACGTGGCGCTTGTCAGCGTCATGGAAATATCTCTCAAAGAAATGAAATGCCATAAAATGCCATTCAAGTTTGTGAGATCTTTGACATATGGGGCATTGACTTTATGGGGCCATTTCCATCATCTCGAGAAACAAATACATACTTGTGGTGTTGACTATTTGTCAAAATGGGTTGAGCGAAAGCTTTACCTACCAATGATGCCGAGTTGTTGTAAAATTCTTAAAATCTCTTTTGCTAGGTTTGGAACTCCACGAGCTATAATCGATGATCGTGGTACACATTTACGCAATGATCAATTTGATCGTGTCATGCAAAAGTATGGTGTAACCCACCGTCTCTCTCTGCATACCACCCCGAACAAGTGGGCAAGTGGAAGTTTCCAACCGTGGTATTAAAGAATTCTTGAAAGGACGATGGCGAAAATCGTGCATCACGGTCGGATAAACTAGATGGCGCACTCTGGGCCTTCCGTGCGACTTACAAAACACCAATCGGGTGTACTCCATACAAGCTAGTGTGCGGAAGGCATGTCATCTTCGATTGAGCTTGAGCACAAGGCATCTTGGGCCTTGAAACATGCAAACTTCGATATTCGAGACGGTGGTGATCACGAAAAGTTCAAATGAATGAATTAAATGAACTCCGTGATCAAGCATCGAGAACTCTTTGATCTACAAACAAAAGACAAAGAAGATTCATGACTCTAAAATCAAGAACCGCGTTTTCAACGTTGGTGATCGAGTCCTTCTTTTCAATTCTAGATTGAAGATATTCTCGGGAAAGCTCAAGTCCGTTAGTGCGGTCCATTTACTATTGCTAAGGTTTATCCTTATGGTACCATTGAGTTATCTCGGCCCGATGGTCCAAATTTTAAAGTGAATGGTCATCGATTAAAGCATTATTTTGGAGAGGACATTCCACCATGGTTGTCCGGATCTACAAACTTTCCCCATGAACCAATGAATGCGGGGATCGAGTCAAGCTAGCGACTCGGTAATCAAAAACGATGCACACCACATGGGTTTTCACCGTGAGTATCACCACTAGTGTGGGGAGTTGCCCATTGTTGTATATAAACCTCTCTAAAAAAAATGTGTATATATCAAAAATAAAATAATGGCGTAGTATTTCCCTTTTATGTTCTATGTTTGGCATAACCGCGGTACTTTGAATATTGAGGGCAATATTCATTTCTAAGTGTGGGGGAATTCTCACGAATTTTATCATGTAATTATTCCACCCATTCCCGTTTTTGGCCAAATTTTTTTTTGGAGTAAGTGTTTTCACTTACTCGACAAATAAATCGATCCGCCATGTCTAACACACATAAGGATTGGCTAATCCGAGAGAAAGCGGCTCTTGGTAAAGATATCTCAAATCCGTTTATGGCTTGCAATTTGCCCAAAATTGTATGGTGTTCAACTCACCATATCTTTAATTAGTGAAAAGTTGGCTAGCCCATAAGTTTATGGCTTGTGGTAAAGGCGATTGAAATCCATAATTGGTAATCGGCTCACCAAAGATAATATTGATAATTTATCAAAGATAATATTGATAATTTATCTAAGAGTTGGCTAGTCCGAAGCAAGCGGTTTACGGTAAAGACAAATCAAATCCGTTGAAAGTGATGATTTGCTCAAAATCATTTGGTTATCATTGTACCAAGGTTCTTACTTGAACTAAACAATTGGCTACTCGAGTAATGGCTTTTGGTAAAGAGATGAAATCCATTAATTTTCTCAAAACATTGCTAGGGACTAGCAATATCTTAGTGTGGGGGATTGATGAGTGTCTAAATACTCATCATTTTTGTCTTATTTAAAGCGCAAAACATCGAAAACACTCATAAATGCATCAAAATAATGAAAATATCACAAATAAGTGTTTTATGTGTTTTAAATGCAAAAATATCAAAATCGGATGAAAAAGCGTATCAAGTTTGCATAATTGGCGGTTTAGTCCCCAAGTTTCAAAAGTTGTCAAATTTAGTCCACAGTAAATCAAAATAAAGTAAAATATCATTTAAGGTCCATGGGATTCAAAAGTTGTTAAAACAAACCCTTGAAAGTTTTAAAATTGCAAAATTACAACTTTGGTCCTCAGTTTAAAAATGTCAAAAATAGTCCTTGGATTTTAAAAATGGAAAATTATCAATATTGGTCCTTGTACTATTAAAGTTTGTCAAGTTTGGTCCTTGTAATAACTTTGGATTGTTGGCGAGTTCGTCCCTCAAAAGCAGAAAATTACAAGATTAGTCCTTGTATTAAACAAACCAAATGGACCCTTTTGTATTTTGATCCCAACAAACCAAAAGAACCCACCTTGTCAAACCTGTGACCCCCATTTTGACCCCCTTCATATTAATATCTGGTCAAAAATAGTCAAACCCCCAACACGAAACACATACATTCCACTTCCTCGCACAGTAAAACCAAAACTAGGGTGGTTTTCACCACCACCTCATCACCCCCAGTTGTCTAAAACACTCATCACCTCCCCTTCCACCTATATACCGACCAGCTTGAGCAATAAATGCTTCCCACCATAAAACTTTCTTTATTACACTCATGACCCTGTTTTTGCTTCCACATCACACCAAATCCATTAAAACTTCACCTTTTGTGTCCCTACACCTCCACAATATACCAAAGTTCTTTAATTGCTCTAAAACTATCTCAAGCAACCGTGTACACTTTTGGCGCCAAAGTAAATTTAAAACTGGTTCGATGACTTTTGACCAATCAATGGCGAATTGAAGTGGGAAATGATTCGAGAGGCATGTGAGAAGTCCGGAAGATCATTATAAAGAGGAGGAGAAGCAATGTATAGATCTATCTAGTATAATTTTATTTTATGTATATCGAATTAATTAAGTTTCAATTTCGATGTATGTTTTAGCTTTCAAATCTTGTTTTCAATTTCGATGTATTGTTAAACTTTTGTGAAGTATCAATTTCAAGTTTAAATTATATTTCAGGTTTATGCAATTTTCCTAGTTCAAATTCTCAAAATCATCAATGTTGTTGTTAGTTGTTATTAAGGGTGATAAGCCCATATAAGCTCTAGATAGCTTATTTAAGCTATTAGAAACTCTTAAAATTCGGTTTAGAAGCAAAAGCAAAATTCATAAAAATCAAGAAAAATTAGTTAAAAATAAAAAGCAATGAAAATGGTGATCAAAGCTAGGCGGGGTTAATAAAGGATTGCCCTTGGGTTTAGTGCTTATTGGGAAGCTATAGGATGTGTTTGTGTGCCTCGGTTCTCGGTCTTGTGCTTGGATCCAATTTGTAAGCCTTTTGATCTAATTTGGCATTTCAACATTTAAGTGTTCATAAGCTTAAATCTCGTGTCTTTATGTTCATTAGTTGTAGTTAAGCATAATCAAACAATAAAAGCAGTCCTTGTTCTTTTTAATTTGTAGTTAATAAAAATCTTATTTTAAGCGGTCAAAATAGCATAAGTGGAATCTCTTGGTTTCATGTTGTTAGTATTATTGTTTAATGCTTATTTAGCTTTAATATATGATATTATAAGGTTTGTAATCATTGGCATGGTCTTAATCTATGTTTTGCTTTGAAAATCTCAAAAGCAGTCTAGTTAAAGGGTTGTTTGGTTTAACTTGTTTAAGCGTGTTGAAGGTTGTTTAAGCCTTTGTCCTTGGTTTTATATCTCATCATACTTGGTCTTAATAACCCATAGCAACAAAGAAAACCGGTCCTTATTTAGTAAAAGTCAAAATATTTTGTAATCTCACCTTTTTAGTTCCTTTGTTAGGATTTATGTTATAAAATCATCATATTAGATTAAAACTTGTTAACCTAGCTTAATTTAATCTTATTATAGCTTAATATATCATAATCGATAAGTGGTATTGATTTAAACTTCATCAAAGTCAACTTAGTTCATTTTCTTAAAAAGTCAAAACATGCCATGTGCAGTTGAGCCTATCACTTTCACAAGCTCACACAGAGCTCATCGAGTTAGCTTTAGCTTGTGATTCTTGGTTCTTTGGAAGCTAACCTAGCCATCTTTAAGTCCCAAGCTTAATATTTCATTTTGCGACTTATTTAATAAAATTTGCACATAGCTTTAGTTTGTCCCATTTGATTCGATATACATTGAGTCATTACTCGATGTTTACAGTTTTTCTCAAGCTCACCATAAGCTCATTAGTCATCACCACAGTGAGAGCTTTAGCTTTTTGGAAAGCTGAGTTGGTCAACTTATTAGTTTCAGTGCTTATTTTCATTTCTTAGCTTATTTCAGTGCTTAAATATAAGCTTAAAGTTGCCTAGAAACTTAAAAAGTGTCCTGTGCAACCAGTTAAGTTTAAGCTTATTTGATATTGTTCAGTGCTTATTTCTTATTAAATGTGCTTTTTCAGTTGTTAATTTAGCTTATTACAAGTTATTTAGCTTATTTCCAGTTTCCTTTTGCTTATTGAATAACTTATTGGCCACTTGGCTTAATACTTTTGCTTATTTCCAATTCTTGTTCAATATTAAGAAAAATAAGCTCAAAGCGAGCTTATTAGTAGATTTCATAAAAGTTTCGTTTTATAAATTGCTTATCTCGGTGTGCTTATTCATTTTCAAAAGAAAAAAAAAAAAAAAATAGTTTGCAAAAAGTCATTCTTTGGGATTCGAACCACAGCCCACTCACTCACACACACACCATACCAACCGCCCTTGGGTCTTTTCTTGGTTTAACTTTGCACGTTTTAATATATACCCGTTTTGTCCATTTAAGCTTATTAGTATTATTTAGCTTATTTCCAGCTTATTCAAATAAGCTCTTACAACTTTTGTATTTTTCTTAGCTTTGTTTTAGTATAAAGTATTTTATAAAAAAGTTTCAGATTTTTCTGAATTGTTTTAGTACTTTTAATCAATTAATTAGTGTAAAATCGTATTTAATTCATAATAAAAAATATAAAAGTCAAAAAAATATAAATCTTTTTTCTAAAATTTTCTTTTGTCATATAGGAAGTAAGAAAATTATTTTTACACTCGTAGGACTTTTAGTTTACAAATTTTACGTTTTTGCTTGCGCATTCGCGTAATTTTTACATATAACGCACGTTTTCATTTTAAGTCACGTTTTTAGATAAGTTAGGTTTACGTTTTAGTTAAAATAGTTTATTTAAGTTATTTTGTTTTATAAATCATAGAAAAACATCATTGTAAAAATAGTGATAGTGTTTATTTAATATATTTTAGTTTTTTTTTAATTTTCTTTAATTTGCATTTAAGCCCCTGTAATTTACAAAACTTTTTCTTTAGGTATAAATATTCCAAAATCCTTACTGATCACTATCCTTAGTGATTATTCGACATCTGAGTTTGTTCAAATACCATTCATCCTTCGTGGGACTTAACGACCTGTGGAAACACTATATACCTCTGATCTTAATTGTATTGCTTTCTGAGCTGTTTTAAGTTTATTACGGTTGACCATTCACAAGTGGTTAGCTTGTGTGATAAACTTGACTGTCTGGAGCTCAATCATGCATTATATATCGTTTTAATGTTAGACACGTTATCCGGATCGCTCTCTTTTAGTGACGAAAGTATAATTCGTGGTGCTACTTTATGTTTTGTCAATTGCTCCACCAAAACTAACTCATTTTCTTTTAATCGCATTGCACAGTGGAAAACCATGGAGCAGTCTACAAATGATGATTATGCCTCGGACACTTGACCCTCAAGATCCAACCATTAGTTTGACCTTTTATATATTTCGCGATGTCTGAATGGACAATTAGTTTTAGCGGTACTAGTCTGCGTTGAAGTTCATCTTCTAAACATTCACGTGCAGGGCGTCCCATGTCTTGAACACTTAAATTCGATTGAGTACTTATAGCCCCTATCTGTTTTGGTTCTTCCTTTAACGATAAGAAAACCGTTCGATTGAGCAATAGATTGCACCCAATTAGTTAAAACATCTTCATCACGGAACACCTAAAAAAATAAAAAATACAAATTTTATAACTTTCATTTTTAACATATAATTTATAAATTCTTTACATTTTTAACAACTTTTTTATTTTACAAATTTTTAAAAACTTTAAACCATTTATAAAATTACAACTTTTATAAAAAAAATTAACAAATTTTAAAACTTTGTATACTTTTTGTGATACAAACTTTTTATACATTTTTTTACAAACTTTTGTATACTTTTGTTTTAAAACTTTTTATACCTTTTTTTACTTTGTATACTTTGTGTTAAAAGTATCTATTTCACAAAAAAAAAAAAAAAAAAAAAAAAAAAAGTTTAAAAAACAGCGTCTTATGTATTCTTGTAAAACCATGTGCGTATCTTGTTTTATCTCACTCCGGTTTTGTCTCACACATAAGTCTCTCACATTCTCACACTTCTGGCATTCACTCTCTCTCTCTCTAATCAATATTTTCTATCTCTCTCTCATCTTGAATACTTTTTAGATCTAACAAGTAAAAAACTTGGTAGATCGTTGGTTACTTAGTTATGTTTCTGATGTTGTGGTGGTATCTGTTTTGGTGAAACTTGTTATTTGTGGTGGTATCTGTTTTGGTGATGTTTCTGATGTTGTGGTGATGTTGTGGTGGTATCTGTTGTGGTGATGTTTTGGTTTAAAAACCTGTTTGGTTTTTGTTGCTTAAGTTTTTAGATCTTGAATATTTTTTAGATCTTGAAAAAAAGATGAGGTTGGTTTAAAAACATGTTTGGTTTTCGTTGCTTATTAGACTTTATAAGATTTAAAACTTGTTAGATCTAAAATATTGCTGTGGTGGTATCTGTTTTGGTTTAAAAACCTGTTTGGTTTTCGTTGCTTAAGTTTTTAGATCTAACAAGTTTTAGATCTTGAATATTTTTTACCTCTTGAAAAAAAGATGATGTTTTGCTGGTGAAAAAAAAGATGAGGTTGGTTTAAAAACATGTTTGGTTTTCGTTGCTTATTTGACTTTATAAAATCTAAAAACTTGTTAGATCTAAAATATTTCTGTGGTGGTATCTGTTTTGGTTTAAAAACCTGTTTGGTTTTCGTTGCTTAAGTTTTTAGATCTAACAAGTTTTAGATCTTGAATAGTTTTTACCTCTTGACAAAAAGATGATGTTTTGCTGGTGAAAAAAGATGAGATTGGTTTAAAACATGTTTGGTTTTCGTTGCTTATTAGATTTTATAAGATCTAAAACTTGTTATATCTAAAACTTGTTAGATCTAAAACTTGTTAGATCTAAAATATTTTGTGGTGGTATCTGTTTTGGTTTAAAAACCTGTTTGGTTTTCGTTACTTAAACTTTTAGATCTAACAAGTTTTAGATCTTGAATATTTTTTACCTCTTGAAAAAAAGATGATGTTTTGCTGGTTAAAAAAAAGATGAGGTTGGTTTAAAAACATGTTTGGTTTCGTGGCTTATTAGACTTTGTTAGATCTAAAAACTTGTTATATCTAAAAACTTGTTACATCTAAAAACCTGTTTGGTTTCGTTGCTTATTAGACTTTGTGGTGATGTTTTGCAGGTGATACTCTAATGAGTCACCCCATTATTTGATGTGATGATGTTTCTATTGAAACTTGTTGGGGTGCCTCATTAGGCTTTGTGGTGATGTTTTGGAGGTGATACTCTAATGAGTCACCCCATTATTTGTTGCGATGATGTTTCTTTTGAAACTTGTTGGGGTGCCTCATTAGACTACCCCTCTGTTTTGGTGTTGCAATAGCATGACCTAGGGGGTCTTTGTACTTTGCTTATGCAGTTTCATTACTGGATGGTAAAGTGATTGTTAGTGCAAATATTACGATATTTAATCTATACATTCTCATTTGTTTTGTTGATGACAAACATGTAACTTGTAATACATAACGTAAAATGTATAAGTTACTTGTAATTATATTTGGTCTCAACATACTCTCAACACCTCTCGACGACTCAAGTCCTTGTATGCTACAACACAGGTTCGTACATGTTTGTTATGTTGCATTATGATCAAACCCTAACAAACCATTAAACATGTTTAGTTAAATAGTTTATAAAACACTTAAGTAAACATAAGTAAATGTGTTGGGTAAAACCCATGACCCATGACCCAAGACCCATACCCAATGTCTAGATACATTGTACCTTGATGGGCACTCAAATCCTTGACCCATAGCCCATAGTTTTAACCCATAAACCATGGGTAAGCAGGGCGTGCGGATCCCTCAAGTATCCCACGGATCCCTTGGAATTACAAGGCGGATCCCTCGGAAGGGATCCTTGAAGCGAACATGGTTTTGGTCTTTTGCCTATAAATAGCAAACCACTTCTTACCATTTCTTTACACCTTCACACATAGTTTCTCTCCACCAAATCTAGGATAGTTAGATCATTAGGAAACATGTAAACCTCCCTCATCTCATATGATCATAATGCTTCTAACTCTCATTTGTTGTAAGCATACTCCCGAAGTGATCCTCCAAAGAAAGCTTATAGATCTTGCTTCCTTACCTACTGAAGTGATCACCCATCACAAGATACAAGCACATGAAGATCACAACAAGCTAGGGAAACTTGTCATCTTCATTCATAGAAGACTAACTACATCATGCTTTGGGTCCTTGATGTTTAGTTTAGGATTTCATATCAATTAGACACATTGTCTTGGATATTGTCTAGTATCATATTCTTGTATCTATGACTAAACTAGATGGTTTATGTGTTTGTGCCATAAAACACAAGGTTTGTTATGTTGGGCCACAAAACATAACGGGTGTCATAGATGTGTCAAAGGAATTAGTGAAGAGTGCCGAAGATCCGTGTTGAAGGCATTAGTGAAAGGTGTTGAAGGATCGTGTAAATGGCATTAGTGAAGAATGCCTAGGTCGTATAATCGATGAGGTGCATCGTTATACATATAGTACTTGTTTAGATCCAAGGATGGTGATATCCTTGATGGTGTTGTAACAAGGAGTGGATCTCCTTGAGATTAGGTGTTGTGTAGTGAAGGGTAGTAGTTCCTCTATAGTAATGGAACTAGGTGCTTAGCCTAGTACCTAATAAAGGGTAGGCGACGTTGTGATAGGATTAGTTCTACTAAGGTGTGAAAGAACTCGGTGGTTAGCCTAGCACCGTATAAAGGGTAGGCGACGTTGTGTTAGGTGTGGTTCGCCTTGGTGTGAAGGAACTCGGTATTTAGCTTTGTCACGGAAAAAGGTTAAGCGGCGTTGTGAAGGCTTCTCCGCCATAAGGAGTTGGTGTAGTGATTACGAACTCTTGAGTAGGTGACTCGGGGGAGTGGAGTAGGGCAAGGAAGGTGTCCTTGTAGCGAACCACTATAAATCCTCGTGTTGGTTTGTCTATCCTTTTACTTATCGCTTTACTTTTATTCTTGCATTACTTTGTTTATTTTCTATGTGGTTGATGTCTATGTTTGTGATGCATACTTGGTCTTTCATATAGTCACAAACTATATTCAACACTTTACGATATTATGACACGCTTGATCAAGAAAAAGCAACCGGACTAATAATGGTGAAACTTGATTTATAATGAACCATTAATCTTGCGAATCTTATGTGATGTCAAGGGTTGGCCTTACATGCCGTGTCGTTAAATGCATGCTCGCGTCAAGATTAGAAAATGCAATGGTTTATACTATATTTGATACAAAATTTTAAGTTTGAAGCGAGCGTATTCACCCCCCCCACGTTTTCACAATTGGTATCGAGGCGGGTTGGCTCTAGTTTTAAAACAAATGGTTTTCAAAGCGAGTAAGGTCCTCATATCAAATTTTGGTGAAGTCAAGCATAATATGAAAAGTGTTTTGTTATTTTTATTTGAAGTTTTGTTGTTAGATATCTTGTTAATCAAGCTTGAATAAAGGTAAAAATGGTTAATATAACTTCACTAAAAAGTATACAAAGGTTAAACCTTTTAAATCGGGTCAAAAGCGTGCATTTGTGTAATTACGTGTCGGATCCGCGGATCCTCAAGTTACAGGACAGATCCCTCAAGCAAGGGATCCGTGGGATCCGTGGTACACAAGACAATTATTTGTCTGAATTTCAAAAATTCACAACTTTTTAACCGTAAGGAGTTAGAAGTCGTACCACCTATCGTTTTAAAGGTATTTGAGTCTACTTTCATTTAAAAATGATTTCATAAACTGATTCAAAACAAAAATTTACAGAATCTTTGATTTATAATAGAAAATCATTTTTTTTTGTCATAACTTTTGCACAACTTTTGATCTAATTGGAGACGGATGTTTTCATCTTTGAATAACAATGTGTCCTCTTTTGAAATTAAGGTTTTGATCATATTTATATACATAAAAGAAACTAATCAAGCTTGGTATACATGCTTATATTTAACACAAAGCGATGAAAAGAACTTTCGTATGTTATGCTAAATGATAAATTGTCTTCCTTGCATTACTTGATTGTTTGCTTATCTCAAATAGCTTTTGTGCTTGTTTGATTGAATACCATATGTGGTTTCCTTACCTTGCTATTCATTCTCTTGTTTGTCGATTTAGTAATAGTCTACTAATCAATGTGCTATTTGAAGGAGTGTTTGGGATAACATCTAGTTGTGTCAAAATGTTAGTTTTATAAGTTGAAAATGTTTAAAACATATAACACACTAAATGGCCTTTTGATTAAGTTTGTCATGTGTGCAACATAAATGTTTTATGTTCTTATATGATTTCTTGATTTCATATTTTCTTGTATCATTTTCTAAAATAACAAGAATGTACATCGGATCATAACCTACACTTGTGTTGATGATGTACTCTCCGTTTTCCTTTTCGTGATCGCTCTCCAAGCTTCATAGTAGGATTGATAACTTGATTATTTCATCCGATATACTCAAGTAAATTATTTTGCAACGCAAATATAATTGTTCATATCCGAAAGTCCAAAGTCGAGCTTTCCAACAACATATGTTGAACTAGCTCATGCAACCATTTTTTTTGTTCACTATATGGACAACGTTTAATTTTTTTGACACATTCGTCACCTTAGTTGTTTCAAGTACAATATTAATATAAACAAAGCAAAGTATCATCATTGCTACTGTTCGATAAGCCATTGTAGGAATATAAATTTTCCTAACATGAGAATGAATATTGGAGAACTTATTGCACTAGAAACTCAATTTGACCTAACGGTTGAATTGCTTCCTTGAGAGAAGTTGGGTATGTGGAATCGCCTGTAAAATGGTCGTGTTTAGCGATAATTGAGCACCGCTAGTAATAGTCTCATATTCATTCTCTCACTTGAGAAATTTATACTCTATGTTTTCTAAAGTAAGTTTACAATGGAAATACTTTGCATTGTCTTAGGATTACTAATCAAACAAGTTGTAAAATTAATTTTTCTTTTAGCTAATCACAACCACTTGCCTCATCAGCGATTATCTCGCTTTGATCGAGAAGAACTACATGACTTCATGGACGAAGCTCATTGTATGCTAACCACCATCCGTAATGACTATATTGTCCTAAACTAGCACCTCACAACTTTTTGTCTTGAACACCATCATGTGCTCTTTTCTTTCTAGACACATACCTTTCATGTCATTGTTAGTTTAAATGATTTACTAATCTAGACCGTAAATCTGTTTTAGACTTCTTGAATAGTGCTTTAAAGTTTGCTAAACCTTTATGTTATTGTGAGCTCGATCTCATTTGATTGCCTATATGTGATCTCTACATGCTCTCCTTGCTTTGCTTAACGTGTATACATGTATGCTTCTTTGTAGAAACAATTTGTTTCATAATTCAAAACATAGAGCAAAATTACGCAACTATTACATTAAGAAAATCTATCTCAGATGCCGGATCCCTTAGATGTAACTAGACGGATCCCTCAAGTGAAGGATCCGTGGGATCCGGGTGGACAGAAGTTCCTTTGTAGCCTCCTTGCATCAATCCAACATTCTAGACCTTATTGGACTAGTTAAACATACCACATTAGGATCACTTAAACTTTCCTTAGGCTCAGTTGATCTCACATTCACTCATGGATGACTTAGGATCACATTCGAAGTATTTTTTTTATTTATTTATCATTAGTTCAAAACTCACCATCTTTCCGATCCAATGTTTACACATTGTTCCTTTCATCTCAAAATACCTAGTTTGATATTTCTCTCAATTTTAGCAAATTGTTTTTAGTCATCCTTACCTCAAAATAGGCTAAAAACTAGGTTTTAATTTCTTATGATTTTTAAAGAATTCTCCAAATCTCTCTTAAGTCATCATCTGATCTCTAGGATCATTTAACACCATTTGACACTCTCAAATGTCTTAGTGTCATCTTTAATCATCCACTAGTGCTCATAAAGCCCCATTTTCCATAAAAGGCAATCATTAGTTACCGTCAATCATTCTCTCTTGATCATTCAAGTCCATCTTCATATAAGACACTTAATAGATCGAGTAACTTAGGATATGTAGGTGCTAGACCTTGCTAGAACCCAATCACCTCTTTTTCACCTCATCATTGGCGGATCCCTAGACTTAAGCTAGCGGATCCTCTAGTGAGGAACCGGAGGAACCGTGGAGCAGAGGTACATTATCTCTTTAGATAATCATTTCAAATTTCCTTTTTCCACACAAGCACTTGTTCAACACTTAGGATTATCAGTTTCTTATATGTTTATAAATGAGTTGCATTTATATGATTCTTTACGTGTTCTTTCTTTTCGTTTCGTGATTCTATGTGAACAATTTATCCATTTGTATAAATGTTTTCCTTTTGTACTAACTCTTTTGGATTCGTGTAGGATGACAATGATCGATTTCATCATCAAGTCAAGTTGTGCTCATTCGCACATTTTTTTGCTCCTAATCTTGCTTCATCCTAACCATCTTAGTCCACTTTTATCACTACTCACAAAGTCATCATGTCTACCACCTATAGTGATTCATCAACCAAGTCAAAGATTCACCTTGATACCTTTCATCACCTCTACCACAAATTCCATACCTCTACTTCATAATGATGATTTCTATCATTATCACCGTGTCCAAGGTATAGTTCATGAACTACATGTTAAAGTATGTCTCATGTTCTACCACATCCTACTTGTGTCAACCACAACCTCAAACCATAAGCTACTTATGTCAACCACATCCTACAAGTGTCTCACTACCACTACAATTCATGGTCGCTCAACCATCCTCCACAAACATCCATGTTGTCAAAAGCCAAGTGAATTTCGTAATGAAATGCATCTCATCCCTAAGCATATTTTTCTTACCTTGAACAAACCTTACAACCTCTAAACCAACCATGATGATGCAAGTAGTAGGATTATTCTCTTTTTGACACTAATCCTTTCTTTGTACGTTCATATATATACACCTTGATGTGTATGGGATTATCGTCTATTTATGGACGAACTTTTACATTTTTTGTAGGTTCTTCTTGGCCCCTCGAGCTAGGGGAGCTTAGTCGAGTATTTATAAAGTGCATCATATGACTTACTCGTCCAGGGCGAATATAATTTTGCACTAACTTTTTGTTTTGTAGATTTTCAAAACACACTAGGAGTACTTGACGCTCTCAATAAAGGGAGTTTTTCGTCAAAGTTAAAACATTGCAAATTTTGCAATAATTTAGTCTTAGCCTTCCTAAAATACTTGACGCCTTTAACAAGGGGAGCAACCGTCAAGGGGAGCATGCACATTCATTCCTCAAAATTCCTTTGTGTTTCAAGAAAAGGAGATTTCTTTCTCATCATATATTTTCTTTTTCTTTTCTTCTTAACACTAACCTTGATGTAGGTTAAGCCTCAAAATTTGATCCATTAAGCCGTTGGCAATAATGGTCATAATTCAAAGGATATTTCTATTTTTTGTGTGATTCTCTAGGTTCCTTTTAAAGGCGAGATCACCACCTTTTGAAGACATGCAAGCTCAAAGTCATGAGTTGCTAAGCTTCATCATTAGTGCTTCGTGTTGAAGGTATTGGCGTGGTGTGCCAATTGGAGCAATAAGGTGTTTTATTTTAACTTCACTAGGGATGATGCAAACTCACCATTCTTGGGAGAAAGGACACACCCTTTTGTTTCGACAAAAGGGGAGAAGAGTGTAAACGAAGAAGGTAATGTATAGGAAATGCGGACACAAGTAACTTTGACATTTTACCTATCTATTACGTTTACATATATTTTGTCATCATCAAAAGGGAGATTGTTAGTGCAAATATTACGATATTTAATCTATACATTCTCATTTGTTTTGTTGATGACAAACATGTAACTTGTAATACATAACGTAAAATGTATAAGTTACTTGTAATTATATTTTGTCTCAACATACTCTCAACACCTCTCGACGACTCAAGTCTTTGTATGCTACAACACAGGTTCGTACATGTTTGTTATGTTGCATTATGATCAAACCCCTAACAAACCATTAAACATGTTTAGTTAAATAGTTTATAAAACACTTAAGTAAACATAAGTAAATGTGTTGGGTAAAACCCATGACCCATGACCCAAGACCCATACCCAATGTCTAGATACATTGTACCTTGGTGGGCACTCAAATCCTTGACACATAGCCCATAGTTTTAACCCATAAACCATGGGTAAACAGGAGCGTGCACGGATCCCTCAAGTATCCCACGGATCCCTTGGAATTACAAAGGCCGGATCCCTCCAGAAGGGATCCTTGGGGGCAGAACATGGTTTTGGTCTTTTTGCCTATAAATAGCAAACCACTTCTTACCATTTCTTTACACCTTCACACATAGTTTCTCTCCACCAAATCTAGGATAGTTAGATCATTAGGAAACATGTAAACCACCCTCATCTCATATGATCATAATGCTTCTAACTCTCATTTGTTGTAAGCATACTCCAAGTGATCCTCCAAAGCAAGCTTAGAGATCTTGCTTCCTTACCTCTTGAAGTGATCACCCATCACAAGATACAAGCACATGAAGATCACAACAAGCTTGGGAAACTTGTCATCTTCATTCATAGAAGACTAACTACATCATGCTTTGGGTCCTTGATGTTTAGTTTAGGATTTCATATCCATTAGACACATTGTCTTGGATATTGTCTAGTATCATATTCTTGTATCTATGACTAGACTAGATGGTTTATGTGTTTGTGCCATAAAACACAAGGTTTGTTATGTTGGGCCGCAAAACATAACGGGTGTCATAGATGTGTCAAAGGAATTAGTGAAGAGTCAGAAGATCCGTGTTGAAGGCATTAGTGAAAGGTGTTGAAGGATCGTGTAAATGGCATTAGTGAAGAATGCCTAGGTCGTATAATCGATGAGGTGCAT
This sequence comes from Chrysanthemum lavandulifolium, assembly GCA_022545495.1. NCBI lineage: Eukaryota > Viridiplantae > Streptophyta > Magnoliopsida > Asterales > Asteraceae > Chrysanthemum > Chrysanthemum lavandulifolium. The sequence continues at coordinate 64,324,120 of CM040241.1, forward strand.
CGTTATACATATAGTACTTGTTTAGATCCAAGGATGGTGATATCCTTGATGGTGTTGTAACAAGGAGTGGATCTCCTTGAGATTAGGTGTTGTGTAGTGAAGGGTAGTAGTTCCTCCATAGTAATGGAACTAGGTGCTTAGCCTAGTACCTAATAAAGGGTAGGCGACGTTGTGATAGGATTAGTTCTCCTAAGGTGTGAAAGAACTCGGTGGTTAGCCTAGCAAGTATAAAGGGTAGGCGACGTTGTGTTAGGTGTGGTTCGCCTTGGTGTGAAGGAACTCGGTATCTAGATTTGTACCGAAAAAGGTTAAGCGGCGTTGTGAAGGCTTCTCCGCCATAAGGAGTTGGTGTAGTGATTACGAACTCGAGTAGGTGACTCGGGGAGTGGAGTAGGCAAGGAAGGTGTCCTTGTAGCGAACCACTATAAATCCTCGTATTGGTTTGTCTATCCTTTTACTTATCGCTTTACTTTTATTCTTGCATTACTTTGTTTATTTTCTATGTGGTTGATGTCTATGTTTGTGATGCATACTTGGTCTTTCATATAGTCACAAACTATATTCAACACTTTACGTGTTATGACACGCTTGATCAAGAAAAAGCAACCGGACTAATAATGGTGAAACTTGATTTATAATGAACCATTAATCTTGCGGAATCTTATGTGATGTCAAGGGGTTGGCCTTACATGCCGTATTGCGTTAAATGCATCCTCGCGTCAAGATTAGCAAATGCAATGGTTTATACAATATTTGATACAAAAGTTTTAAGTTTGAAACGGAAACGTATTCACCCCCCCCCCCTCTACGTTTTCACAGTGATGATTTTTATAAAATAAGCAGTTTTATCTCACTTTGCACCTTTCAATGAAATAAGAAGATTTAAAAAAAAATGATGATTTTTATAAAAATAAAAAAAGCTTAGGAGTTTTGGCATGGCAAATCCGAATGGACGGTAAAGTGAGTTTCTATCTTACTTTGCAACATTCGAATTTGCGGCCAACATGATATAAAGAGCTAACAATCCGAGCCTATTCGATAAGTTTTTTATCTCTTGTGTGTCAAATGGTGAACTAGACATGGTGTTGTTGTTTGTTGTGGTGGACTGTGAGACTTGTGTTGTCTGCCTTCTTGTGGTGGACTGAGACTTGTTGCTTTCTTGCTAGTTGGTGGAATGTGACACTTGTGTTGTTGCTTTCTTGCTAGTTGGTGTTGTTGCTTGTTGCTGGTTGGTGGAATTTGATACTTGTGTTGTTGCTTTCTTGCTAGTTGGTGTTCTTGCTTGTTGTTGGTTTGTGTTGTTGCTTTCTTGTGGCATTATAAGCCTGAACTGCCTGCAGTTTGAGAATCTTGTTTACTTTCTTGTGAACTTTTGCAGTTTGGGAATCCTACTTACCACTTGCACATTGAAAACGTGTTGGTGTTGTTGCTTGTGCTGGTTGGTGTTGTGACTTGTGCAGTTTGAGAATCTTGTGACTTGTGCAGTTTTGAACTTGTGAGACTTGTGCAGTTTTGAACTTGTGAGGCTTGTGCAATTTGAGAATCCTGTGAACTTGTGACTTGTGCAATTTGAGAATCTTGTGACTTGTGCGGTTTGAACTTGTGAGACTTGTGCGCTTTGAAATTGTGAGACTTGTGCGGTTTGAGATAAAATTTAGGCGGTGATGATAACCAAACCGATGGACGGTAAAGTGAGATTTTTATCTCACTCTGCAACCTTCGAATTTGAGCCTTAAAATTTTCCGAGGCGATGATGATAACCGAAACCGAATGGACGGTAAAGTGAGATAAAATCTCACTTTGCAACCTTCGAATCTGAGCCTCAAAAATTTTTCGACTACTTTTTTTTAAAAAAAGTTATAAAACATAAACTTGTATAAATGATTTAAGACTTGAAACAAGTTATAAAAAGTTGTAAAAAGTTATAAAAAAAAAAAAAAAACTTCTAAAAAAAACTTTTATAGCTGATTTAACACGAAACTTGAAACTTATAACAAAAACATTTTATAACAAATAGTTTAGACTTTAACAAAAATGTGTTATAACACAAAACATAAACCTTTTAAGACTTATAACAAATATTTGGCACGGAAATCGAGAAAAAACATTCCCCCACCTCTTCACCCACTACCACAGCAGCCACATGGACTCCAAGAAAAGTACCAACACCCCTATGGGGTGTTGCAATAGCATGACCCTTATAAGAAAGAGTAAATTGCAAAATCGTCCTCGTGGTTTAGCCAAATTGCGATTTAAATCCGTCTTGTTTCATTAAGTGCAAAAGCAGTCCTTATTTGACCTTTGTTTCGTCCAGTTTTGGTCCCCAAAACTAACACCGTTAGTTTGTGCTCGTTAATGAGCGATGCGGACGACATCGCAATTTGGCTAAACCACGAGGACGATTTTTGCAATTTACTCACAAAATGAAAAAAGTTACTTGACGATAAAATTATTCAAAAAAATCGAACAAAAGCGGATAAAGGCGTTATTTTTTCCGTTTTCATTTTTCCATTTTCATCCGATTTTATCTGTTTTCATCCATTTTGTTTGTTTTCTTTTACTTTTTATCTGTTTTCTTACGATTTAGTTTGTTTTATCCTTTTGGTTTGTTTTGTCCGTTTTCTTATGGTTTGTTTATTTATATAAATGGGAAAGAAATTACATTTTGTTCGATTTTTATATAATAATTTTTATATAAGCAGATAAAATCGGATGAAAATGGACAAAAATGAAAAGGAAAAAATTACGTTTTGTCCGGTTTTATCCGTTTGGCTTAGTAGTTTGATTAGATTGTACATTGTGGTTAAATTGTTGTATATTCTAGTGAAGGGTAAATTAAATAGTGTATTAATTGTATGTCTTGAATATTGTTTTTAGTTGTATTTGTGCTTCAAATAGTTTGTACATTGTGTTTTATAAATTATATTTTTTATCAAATGGGTGTTTTAAATCGACATTAATTACAAATGTTGACCAATCAATATGTGTAGGTGTTTATGCATAAAGTAATTATACATATAGCTTAAGTAGTTGTATTTGCTTAAAATCTATATATGGAAATCTTAAAAATTAGAAGAGAGTGATGAGTGTGTAAATCTCATCGTTTTATCAATATAAACCGCAAATTCATCCGAAAACGCCGAAACACATCAAAATGATCAAAATATCACAAATCGGTGTTTTATGTGTTTTAAATGCAAAAATATCAAAATCGGATGAAAAACATATCAAATTTGCAAAATTACAGTTTAGTCCCCAAGTTTCAAAAATTGTCAAAAATAGTCCCTAAGTCAAAATTTCAAAGAAAAATCATCAAAGGTCCTTTTAAATCATAACTTGTCAAATTTGATCCTTTGGTGAAAAATGTAAAAGTTTTGAAAATTACAAATTGGTCCTTGAAGTTTGCAAATTGGCGAAATGGCCCTGGAAAAATTGAAAATGGCAATTTTGGTCCTTGTAATATCAACACTTGTCAAATTCATCACTGAAACACCTTTGCAAAATTACGAGTTTAGTCCACTTGGTTTTGATGGAATTGCATACTTGGTCCTTATGTTTTAAACTTAACAAAAGAACCCTTTTATTACCTTGGCCCAACTGTTGGCCCAATCCAACCCTTTACCGTTTTAACCCGAATCCAACCCAACCCCTTTGTTTAATACCGGTCGAATGGGTTTGACCCATCCATCTTCCTCTCTCCTCACGGGTGTTAACCAAACCCATCATTTCCCCTGACTCCCCGATCACACTCCATCTTCACCATCATCATCCCTACACCCCCTCCAAACACTAAGAGCCAAGGAAGCATTAAATGCGCCCCATACCTACCCCTGCCCACCTCCAGCTGTTAAACCAAGAATTGGCGCCAAAATGTTTTAAACGGCCAGGATCATTTTCAGTGATCCAATTGTCATTTTCATTGCTGGGAACTATTCACTGAGGTGAGAGAAGTAGCTTGGGTGTATAAAGAGGCCAAGAGAAGCATCAAAGAGTTAGTTAGTTTTTTTTTAATTAGCAATGTATGTCGTTTAATGTTTTTTTAGTCTAAAATAGATTTGCAGTTGTAGTTTAAAGCTCCATTGTACTCAAGTAAACCTTTTTAGTGAATTTTAACTTGATTCAAGTAATAATTTCAGTTTATGTTCAAATTCCATCTTTATTGTTAACTGTTGAAATCTTAAGTTTAAAACTCATTTGTCGAGCTTGTAGCAATTCAATTTCAACTTCAAATAAGCTCATATAAGCTCATAAAAGCTTTCCATAAGCTCACAATTTAGTTTCACTCACTTGTGAACCTTGGTCAACAAAAGTCAACACGGGTACAAAATTGAAGCAGAATGGATATGGGTTGTTGCAGGCATGGAATGGGGTGAATTATAGCTTATTGGGTTGGATTTGATAGGATTAGTGGTCTTTGTTTCATAGTTTGCTGGCCATAGTGGCTTGGACAAATTGTAAGTGATTTTCAAGATCTTGTGCACAATCTGAATTTGTAGTTAAAATCTGTTAAAACCTGTTCTATTAGTAGTAATTTAGTTATATTAAAGTAGTTTGATCATAAATATAAGTTAGTTCTTGGTTTAAATCTGTTTTAACCTCAAATCAGGATATATAGGAGTGTTTGGTTCTGTTTGTGTTTCTGTCTTTTAAGCTTATGCAATGGTTCATTTCTATTTGCTCATGTTTGTTAAGTAGATTTGAACTCATTTGAGTCAATCTTTGGTACCTGCAACCACTTAAAGTCAAAATTGTTCTTTAATCCATCTCACCTGTTAACTGTTGGGGATTTGGGATAGCAGACCATCATTTTGTGTTTAGAAAGCCATAATATTGCTTGCAACAAGTTTATTACAACATATTACATCAACATCACTCTTAAAATTGGATCCAAAGTTCATTTCAGTCAAACTTCATCATTTTGTCAAAAGTCAAAAGTCTGAAAACTGTTTGGGCTCATTTAGAAAGAATTGTTTTGAGTTCATTTCGGGACTTACTCGGTGAATCTTGGTGTTTCAAAAGCTCACCGGTCCTCTTTCTTATCGGTATTTACGTGGAATTTTGCCATTTATTTAAAAGCTTCAAATCAGCTTCTCTTTCAGGCCCAAAGTGCCTCGCACGAGACTCGATGAATCTTGAGTTTTCTCAGAATTTGGTGCAAGTGCACAGAGCTCATAAGAGCTTCCCATAGTCTTATTTTTGGAACACTTGATCTCAATCAGGTCTAATTTAGGTTGCAATTGGTAGTTTTCAATTTGAGCTTATTTTCAAGCTTGTGCATGTGTCCAAACTTAGCACCCAAATCTGTTTTAACTTGGAACTCACAAACATCAAAAATCTGTGATCAGTGGGATTCTGTGGTTAGAATTAGTTAGGATTAGTTGCATTTCAGTTTTTATAGCACATTAGAGCTTCTGAAATCAGTTGGAAACTTATCTTGTTCATTTGGCTTATCAAAGTGCTTAATTCACAAGCACTTTCCATAGCAGTTCTTAATTTCTACACACAAGTGCCTGTTTTTCCAATTTTATCATATTCCTAATATAATTTTAGACTTTTCCTGAAATTTTCAGATTTTTCCAAGTTGTTTTGCTATTTTATTAATTTAAAGTAGTTTTAAGCATTTTAAATAGCATTTAATATAAAAATTCGAAAAAGTTCAAAAAATAATTTTCAATTTTCTTAGGTTTAGATAAATATAAGAAGTGAAAAAGTAATTTTCCAGATTTTCATAGTTTATTTGGTAATTTTAGTAATTTAATTAGTTTTAATAGTTTAAAATTCATAAAAATAGAAAATAATCGAGAAAAATACAAAATAGTTTTGAAAATTCTAGTTTGATATTTTAGACTTTTCCATTTCATAATTATATTTTTCTAGCTTTATTTCCTAATTTCTTGTATCTTGGTTAAATATTAAATAGTTAAAAATAGTTTTTAATTAATAACAATTAGATAATTAGTCATAAAAATAATTTTCTTTTTCTAAAAAGTTTCTTTTATCATTAGGATTGTAAAAATATCATTTTCATATTTTTAGGGTTAATATTGTGTAAGTTTCACGTTTTTAATTGTACGTCGCGTAGATTTTAATTTCAGTTTTGTAAAAACATAAAAGCAAAAACATCATTTTAAATATAGTGATAGCGTTTATTTAATAGATTTTATCTTTTTAAACTTTCTTTAATTTGCATTTAAGCCGTTGTTATTTGTTGGCTTTTTCCGTAGTCATAATCATAACCAATATCCTTTTTCCGCTTCAAACTCCTCGATCATTGTCGTTTGATAAATCATTGCATAGCTCATTGGGACATAACGACCGGGAAACATTGTACTCCTCGATCTTCATTGCATCCGTGCTTAAAATTGTTTTAAGTTTCTTGCTTGCGTGAAAAACTTGACGGTTTCTTGTGATCGGAGAGAAGAGTCATCCTCCATTATAAGTAGTATAGACTAGCCGAGTATCCGAGAGAGAGTCATCCTCATGCGCGACATAGTTGCAATGACATACTCGTCTTTAATGACATAGTTGCATATAGATGTTCGGTGTTGTAAAAATTGGCATAGTCTAAAAATCGCTAAATCGAGTATAAATCGAACAAAAATGACTAAATCCGCCAAATCGGTTAATGCGGGTCAACTTTTCCAAAAATTAAAATTGAGATTTTATTTGAGTAAATTGCAAAAATCGTCCTCGTGGTTTAGCCAATTGCGATTTCGTCCGTCTCGTTCATTAACGAGCACAAACTAGCGGTGTTAGTTTGGGGGACCAAAACTGACGAAACAGTGTCAAATAAGGATTGTTTTTGTACTTAATGAACAGTGCGGACGAAATCTGCAATTTGGCTAAACCACGAGGACGATTTTTGCAATTTACTCTATAAGAAACAATAATGTTCTTTTCCCGAAGAGAATTTATTTTGCCGTTCATGAGCATGACATATTTGTCAATATTACTAGTACTACTTTAGTACTTTATCTTAGACCGGATGGCAAGGATCCGTGAGTGGCTCACTTTGCCCTCCACTCACGAGTGAGTCCCATGCCCAAGGTAGAAAGTCACGAGTGAGTCACACAAACCAAGACACATTAAGGTGAGTTACTCACCTTGTTGATTTACGTGCCAAACTATTCGACCGTTTGATGCTTTAGTAAAAAAAATAAAACCCCACTACCCCATTTTCTCCTTATCAATACCCATCAAATATATTTTCTAAAACACACTACATTTTATAACTACATATTCCTTTAAAAAACCATGTCTCAAGAAAAAACACCACCAAACACCAATCGTTTCCGAGGAAGAAATCCCCAAAGCAATCCACCGACACCCGAAGGAACCTTCAATTTAAGAAATACTCCTTCGCCAAACCAACAAATCAACTTTCGAGGACAATCATTCTATAACCAAGCATACCAAAACGAAACATACCGTAACCCATATCCACAACAACATCAACAACAACAAGCTTTTAGCCAATTCGCACAACAACAACAACAAAACGCATTTAGTCAATTTTCACAACAAAACGCGTTCTCATTTGATAACCCAAACTACTTGTCGGGGAAGCACGCAGAGCCATGGAAGGGGCTAGAGCGGGGATCAAAGCGAAGTGGGGTTTCGAGTTTTAGTTTTCATTTCGAAGTTTATGTAATGTTTAACTTTCGTATGTTTGTGTTTTTAATAATTGTAGTTTATATACTTTTTATTTTGAAGATTATGTAATGTTTTAATTTCGTACGTTCGCGTTTTTATTTTCATTAGTTACGTTTATATATTTTGTAAAATAAAAAAAAAATAAAGTGAGTGAAAGTGAGTGCTTTGTCCACAGAAAGATGAGTGAAAGTGAGAGGTGAGAGAAAGTTGATGTGGCGCTGATGTGTAAGGTGAGTGGAACACAACCTTTCCCTCCGGCCTTAGAATTGTTAAAATTTTGTTTTCAATTACAAGTGATACTTTCAAATTTTTTACAACACGTAAAAGTTATGTAACATATATCAGTTACATTGTCAAATACAAACATGATTCTGAAAGATGCATGTTTGAATAAAAAATCAAAGAAGCACATTTGGATATGTTTATATAAAATAAGTATTATAATGAAATATGAGGAGTGATCTGACTATTACGGGTGAAAGCTGAGAGGTTATGAAAAATGAGAGAAATTGAAGTGGTCACACGTGAGATGGGAGCCAAGTAATAGAGGTGGCGCATGAGGTGATGGCTTTAGTGTGAGGGCTTACCCATTAACTCTAGCCTTACATGGTACATTTACAATACATACGTGATACACCATCATTGAGAAAGATACAAGTAATTTTTATTACCGTTCACTAAGAATCTATAGGACACAAAATAACTTTGGATAGGCATTTATGGTTACTTTTTGTTTCATTGAACGCGAAATGCAAATGCATATTTTTGTGTACCATTCTACTACCTATGAGACCCTAGACTCAATGGCATACTCACTAGTGGTTGCTTTAAGATAAGTACTAATTTATTGGAGCTATTAATTTAACCATGGAGTAAATCATACACAAAGGGCATTCACACACATTTTGTTCCTACAATAATTGTATTTGGAGTGTAAATGATTAATTTTTGGATTATGATGGAATAAAAAGTCAAAGAAGCATGTTTGGGTATGTAAACGAATGAAACAATCAAAATCCTTTAAAAGTGTTGTAGGCTTAGTAATGTCATCCAATTCCAATATTATAGTAGTATTAATATAAATGTTAGTTCTTTTCATTGTAAGAAACAATAATGTTCTTTTCACGAAGAGAATTTATTTTGCCGTTCATGAGCATGACATATTTGTCAATATTACTAGTACTACTTTATCTTAGAATTGTTAAATTTTGTTTCCAATTACATGTGACACTTTCAAACTTTTACAACACATAAAAGTTATGTAACATATATTAGTTACATTGTCAACTACAAACATCAAAAAACTTGAGTAAGATAACTTTTGATCAATCCGGATATTTAACGTTTTTGTTTGGTTATCGCGGCTCATGTTTTCATACGATTTCAAGTATACAGTCTTTTATCAAAACTAAATAAATTCAAACAACGCTATTTATAAGTTATACGAGTAACGAACAGTGACGAATTATCAATTTATTTAACGTCAAGTAGCTTGATCAATTCCTTTTTTAGCCTTCAAACAAGACCGATCGACATCAAATAAGAATATACACATAAATTTCATCACAGCTTTTTAACAAGTAAACTGAATACAGCTATGATAATGACATGGTTAATTTATGAGTTAATTATACTTAATTGTGCCGGCCAATCAAAGTTGACAAATTCTAATGATACATCTCTTCAGAAATGATTAATCTAATTAACTCCTTTAAAAATGACTATTCCAAGTGTTAAATAATCTATACGTTTAATATTTATCCGGTTAATATTTTTTTCGAACATTAATTTTTTTCACACCTTGTACTCACATATCTCACAATATCTCTAACAAATGCTTGCAGCGAGCCTTGAACCCACAACGAGTTAATTTACGATACGAATACAAATGACGTTTCTCATGTGGGCCTCAAATAAAGCATCTAATAATCGAATCTCATGAAAGCATTGGATTCATAACACGATGATTTGAACATCTCGTAATTCTTTTGGAGTACAAATTGGATTTTTTTTTTTTTTTTTTTTTTTTTTTTTTTTGAGTTGTTTAGTATCATTTCCTTTGTTTGCTTTTTATGGCCTTAATATATCTTTGCTTTCCCAAAAAAAAATATAATACAAATTTACACATCCATAAACCAATATGGTTTATCTATTTCAAGAAGTGAACAGGATTTACAATGAGTTATTGAGACCTCTTTATAAGGAACTTAAATTTCACTTATTATGTCAACCATAGTTATTGATTATCTTTTACTAATTTGATGTGAACTTAAAGAAAGTAGGTTTGCTGCTAATAGAAAACTGTGTAATATGGCTTATTTCAACAAAACTTTTCTTTTTAAATGAATAAATGAACTAATTGCAACAAAATACCCTCAAAAGGTTTCTCAAAGTCGTTATTGACAAGTCAACTTAATGTTCACGTCGAAAAATTGATTCAGTAAGGCGATGCACATTGGTGAAACAACGAAGTTATGTTGCATTTTAGTGAAATTATAACTCAAGTATGTATACAACTATACAAGTGTAACAAACAAGTTTACATTGGAATATAAATTAACTACAATCATTTAAACTAATAATGTAAATATGTAACATGGATCTACATAAGGATAAGTCACCCAATTAATATCGACTATGAAATTAAATACCATACCTATGTCTCTTTATTGCGATACCTATTCTATGGAGTAAACAAATTCCCAAGAAATACCAAAAAGGAACTTTATTTTGTTGATTTCTTTACACATTACCACATTTTGCCCAACAAGTTGATCTTTCAATAAACATGATTAACTTATTTAAAGATGTTTCGTTCCTTTACTAACCATCTTTCCCATAGAGCGAATCAACTAAGTACAACGTACGACCTTAACGTAAGCACTAAGAGATGCTTACGTTGCGTTTTAAACATCATCGGCCACATATAAATTATTGGACGATTATTCAAACCAAAAGATCTTTTAAGCATCCTCGTCTTCTAAAAAATGTTTTCCTGATACCCTGCCCTGGCGGGATTGTCTATTGTCGTTGTTGTATCTCCAATAAAATGTTCTATAATCTATACAATTAATAATCTAATTTAGATGATCCATATTGCATAGGTTTTCTTGACATGGTAAAAAAGCAATTTTCACCTTCACTTAAATTTATTTTTCACAGAGGAAATGATAAGTTCCACCATTACTTTGGTGGTACATTTTTTGATTAGACAACACCAAATAAAAATTGCACTTTAAAGAGAACCTCTCATGCTTCTCTAATTGGAATAATGCAGTTTAACAGATGGACCTCAACTTTTTCAGTATTTTCACCTGGAAATTATAATAAAATAATAAAATAAAATAAAATTGTACTTTCACAGTGCCCATCTGCCCACCATGAGGAATTTCATAAATAAATTTTAATCTTTTTCATTGACTTTTATCATTAAATAACTAGAGGTTGATTATAGACCCTATGGAATTTATAACTATAGGTATAAATAAATTTCAATATAATGCTCAGAAAAATATTAACTGTTTTTTTTTTTTAAATATTCATTATCTGAAATATGTTCCCAACTGTTATTGTACTTGATTTGAGGCTAAACCGCTAAAGTCTTTACCTTGTATCATTATTGAAGCAGAATTTATTTGATGGCAAATCTTTAAAGATAAGAATGTACTCTTTCCGTCTTAAAATAATTGTGCCGCGACGAAAGAAAACAGTTTAAGAAAAGAATAATTACTACTGATTTTTTTCTCTTATTTTTTGCAAATGACAATTTTACCCTTAAAAGTTATATAGTAATCTACATCAAATTTGAGATATAAAAAAACATAGACAATAATATTGAGACGGATAAACTGATTTGAAAAGGTACCCTGCCACCATTATATGGGGCCCTAAGACAGCTGGACCCAACCCAACAAAGTTAACCCTGAGGTCCACCAATGACCAACCTCTATCTGGGGTCACAACCCAATGGACTATAACTCATATGGGTTCAAACCACCATGTGATTTCAGTCTTCTACTATGCATTCTGAGCTGACAACTATGATGGATCAAGCAAGTTGCCATTAACTATTTTGGTTAGAAATTCTGAATTTCTGATGTTTTTTGTGCTTGGTAAAGTTGTGGAAAAGCAACTGCGGAAATGCTGATAACGTCGCCTATTATTTTTAAACATGTTTAGTTTTACTGTCTGTTTACGAGTGCTGCAAGTACTAAAGTGAAACTAGATTGTTAGTATCCAATGTGTATCATCTGATCAAATTTGTTACCGTATTCTGCAGACATTTATGAATCACAAATAAAAGAAACACGGCACAACATCCTTGAAAGCATCGTGTTATTAAAGGTTTACCGTGAAACTGAAGCAAGATAGAAATGAACCTTTTAATGTCATGAGTCATTAATCCGATAACAACTATTCTCTGAAAGTAGGGACTCTGCTCATGCATCGACAGCCATAACAAAACCAATTGATCAATAACTTTTAAGCTGCAAGAGAAAGAAAATGATATCACAAGATGATTAAAGTAACATACACACACATTGAATGACTAGCAACTGGCACATAACAATACCATAAATCTGTAACAAACAGCGGAAAAGAGTACATTGACTCACTTTTGAGAAGTACAACACATAATATTTCTGACTGCATGAAAAATAACTGTGTATCGCCATCCTGATTTTAATTCGAAGTACTTACTTTATAAAAGTACTTTAATACTAATCCTTTAAGTGTAATAGTTAGAAACTTAGAATATAAATGATTCGCTATTTGGTTACAAGAAAAACAAGCACGTCGCAAGAAAACAAACATTGCTGTCACAAACTTCACATGGAGTGTAAAAATTGTACAGAAAACATTTAAAGGTGAAATAGGTTTTCAACAATCAAAATTATCACTTGGTCACAAAGGTACTTCAGTAAACTTTTTGCCTTTTCACTAATACATACGTTCACAATCAATGCTAGGAATGCGATAAAACAGCAAGTTAGCCTGAAACTCAGATACGCCACATTTGTTGCGAATTCTAGTGCATTCATAGCAAAGCATAAGGACCATGTGCTGAGCTGATGCATTTGCAGGGAATCAGAAATACTATTTTCTAAAAGAAACTTCTGTTGGGTTAGAGAGATAGAATGAGGTACGTAGTTCAATAATTTATCTTCTGGCTTAATGTAGATATCAGGAGACCCACATCTGCTGCTTGTTCTCCTTAATATGATATCAGGTTGTCGTGTATCTCTTTGTCGCAGCACACTGTTATTAGGAACTCTTTGAGTTCCATCATAAATTTATGATACTGAGGATGACAAATTGACAATGACATCAACGTAATACAAAGATTAGAGAAGCCTTAAAACCTGCACGTAGAGTCGTAGAGGTAGCAATTTTTATCCGTTTACTTATAGTGGGTCGATTTGAGTAATGTATTATCTCTATCGGGTTAAACGTGTTAAAAAAAACTTAGCTAAAAGAAGAGAGAGTTAAAAGGAACGAAAGTCGCCTAAGTGTATTTCAAACGCAAACAGAACTTCTAAATTATTTCATAAGATAATCATAATTTTGCATAGATCTCCTTTAACTGAAATTCTAAACAAAATAGCTTTAGACATTTATTAAGCATCCAAGTATTGAGCAACGCATACACTTTCATAACACATGCTCTATATGAAGTTAATAAAATTATTAACCAACAATGTCCCAATACAATATTTGTCTTACACGACGATCCTCGCCACATGAACATGCATATTAAACAGTTTATCACAGTATAATATGCCCATAGAAGCACATTTAATATATAACACAAAGGCATCTCAGTTTTATCAAAACCAAACCGAAAACTTGAATTCTCAGTTTGAGTACATATATAACACATTAAATATCATTTCTAAAACTCGAGTCCCTTTTTTCTTTTCTTTTTTTCTATATAAACACTTTTAACATGCTCTTAATAACCCCTAAAGGTTTTCATCCCTTAATACTCGAATTAGGCATGAAAGCTTGCTTTGAGTTAAATCCGACCATAAACATGTCATTACTTTGAAAATGCATCGAAAGTTATGTGAAATGTTGGCTTGATCATTGGAACTCTTTTTGTACCTCATATTAAGGAATATAACTCATCCAAACCCTTAAAACTTCAAAAACCCTCTAACTGTATTTCGAAACAGAGCAAGTTGACCTTTAGGAATTGTCAAACTACTTTACATTTAGTTAAAACATCCCTCAACAAAGTTAGTGTCTTTATGCAAACACGTTCCTCATACTCCCACATACATACATACCATGGTGCTTTTTCACTTAGCTTTTCATCCTTGTTCTATTGTTTCCTAGCTGTAATATAAACGGCTCAAATGCAAATGAAATGCTGAAGAAAAAGGATATTAAGGTTAAGCAAGGAATCTTGTATCAAAACTAACAAACAACTTGACCAAGGTAACATTTTCCATGTTGATATATAGGTATTCGTATGCATTGCGAATTTACTAAAATGAGCCACAGGGTAGATAATATCCCAAACATGCATGAAACTATATGTATCTCAGTATCTTGGTATTTGTCATTTATAATTTGCAAATTATAATCCAATAAAGAAGTTAAACACAAGAACCTTTTAATGTCATGATTAATCAGATAACAACTGTTCTCTGAAAGTAGGGACTCTGCTCGCATTGACATCCATAACAAAACCAGATGATCAATAACTTTTAAGCTGCAAGAGAAAGAAAATGATATAAGAAGATGAATAAAGTAACATACACGCAATGAATGACTAGCAACTGGCACATAACAATACCATAAATATGTAACAAATTTGATGGTGATGTTAAGACCCATCAACGAATAAAAACAGCGGAAAAGAGTACATCGACTCACTTTTGAGAAGTACGCTTGAACACATATCATTTCTGACTGCATGAAAAATACCTGTGTATCGCCATCCTGATTTTAATTCGAAGTACTTACTTTATAAAAGTACTTTAATAGTAATCCTTTAAGTGTAATAGTTAGAATATAAATGAGTATCATACTTGTTGAGACGTGATTTGCTATTTGGTTACAAGAAAAACAAGCATGTCGCAAGAAAACAAACATTGCTGTCACAAACTTCACATGGAGTGAAAAAAAAATGTACAGAAAACATTTAAAGGTGAAATAGACTTTCGACAACCGAAATTATCTTGGTCACAAAGGTAAGAAATGAAAACTTCAGTAAATTTTTTGCCTTTTCACTAGCAGTACATAAATCCACAATCAATGCTAGGAATGCGATAAAACAGCAGGTTAGCCTGAAACTCAGATACGCCACATTTCTTGTGAATTCTAGTGCATTCATAGCAAAGCATAACTGCATAAGGACCATGTGCTGATTGACAGGAAATCAGAACTTCAAAATTCAAAGACTACGTACTATTTTGTAAAAGAAAGTTCTGTTGGGTTCGAGAGATAGAATGAGGTACATACTATTATAATTTATTTTCTGGCTTAATGTAGATACCAGGAGAGTGCGAGACCCACATCTGCTGCTTGTTCT
This sequence comes from Chrysanthemum lavandulifolium, assembly GCA_022545495.1. Classification (NCBI taxonomy): domain Eukaryota; kingdom Viridiplantae; phylum Streptophyta; class Magnoliopsida; order Asterales; family Asteraceae; genus Chrysanthemum; species Chrysanthemum lavandulifolium. The sequence continues at coordinate 64,339,313 of CM040241.1, forward strand.
CCTTAATATGATTTGGGCTGTCGTGTATCTCTTTTGTCGCAGCACACTGTTATTAGGAACTCTTGAGTTCCATCATAAATTTATAATTCTGAGGGATGACAAATTGACAATGACATCAAATTAATACAAAGATTAGAGAATCCTTAAAACCGGCACGTAGAGCCGTAGAGGTGGCAATTTCTATCCGTTTAGTTATAATGGGTCGATTTGAGTAATATATTATCTCTATCCGGTTAAACGTGTTGAGAAAAACTTAGCTAAAAGAAGAGTCAAATGAAACGAAAGTCGCCCAAGTGTATTTCAAACCCAAACAGAACTTCTGAATTATTTCTTAAGATGATCATAATATTAAGTTCATAACACATGCTTATATGAAGTTCATAAAATTATTAAGTTATTAACCAACAATGTCCCAATACAATATTTGGCTTACACGACATTCCTCGCCACATGACCTAGCATATCAAACAGTTTATCACAGTATAATATGCCCATAGAAGCACATTTAATATATAACACAAATGCGTCTCAGTTTTATCAAAACCAAACCCCGAAACTCGCCTTGATCCTGTGTTTTTCACTCACCATATAAACTTCCCAACTCAGTTCTTTGAGACTCCACTTGATTTGAATTCTAACCATTTGTTGAATCATCTTAATCCTGTTTAAAATCATAGAAGTAGAATGTGAATCTTCTTATATCAAAATAACTTGAATTCTCAGTTTGAGTACATATAGAACACATTTAATATCATTTCTAAGACTTGAGTCCCTTTTTTCTTTTCTATCTATTTTCTATATAAACATTTGTAACATGCTTCTTGATAACCCTAAGGTTTTGATCCCTTAATACTCGAATTAGGCGTGAAAGCTTGCTTTGAGTTTAAACCGACCATAAACATGTCGTTACTTCGAAAATGCATCGAAAGTCATATGAAACCATGGCTTGACCATTAATAATTAAATTCTTGCTTAATCATGGTGCTTTTGCTCTTAGCTTTTCATCCTTGTTCTATCGTTTCCTAGCTGTAATATATACGGCTTAAATGCAAGCATACAGTTACGATTGCAAGCATATAGTCAGAAAACAATAGAACGTGAAAATTGAAATGCTAAAGAAAAAGGATATTAAGGTTAAGCAAGGAATCTTGTATCAAGACTAACAAACAACTTGACCAAGATAACATCTTCCATGTTCATATTTGAGTATTCATATGCATTGCGAATTTACAAAAATGAGCCACAGGGTAGATAATATCCCAAACATGCATGAAAATAAATGTATCTGTCATTTATAATTTGCAAATTATAATCCAATAAAAATGTTAAACACAAGAACTTACCAGAAAAACTACAGGCAGTATGGTTAATTTAAGTTCATTGATTTAAACTATTTTTTTGTGTGGAAACTATGGTTTCTGACCTTTTGGCCAACTAATCCACGAGATTTGAACCCATGTGGCCACTTCAAGGTTGTTTGCACCTAGCAGGAATTAAACTTGAGACCTCACAGATACACACTTTAGTGTAATAATCACAAGTCTTTTGCCGCTAGGCCACCCAACAGTGGTTAACTACTTGTTTAATATAAGAGTAATGATAGAGGGACCTAATTCATATGACTAAATTTATGCGTAACCAATTAATCATGTGACATGTGGAATGCACATTTTCTCTTTCATGATCCTCACCACTAATCTTGCCATGTGTTGTCATTTTAGAGTTAGGCATAAATTTTAGTCATGCAAATCATTTTCCTTAACTGTGATACGGATTAAGTGAATAGTCTCATGGATCGCAATACCCCCACTTTTTTTGTTTTGGATCACATGTACCAAATCACGGTACAATTTGTTCCCGCAACATTCAGGAAGGCAAATTGAATGACAAATCGGAAGTACAGTTTCTTATTACACGTATAGTCAATGCGTATAAGAATTCTTCTACAATCTTGTATAACTGGTCTTCTCCTCTCTCGAGTATGGGCATAAGTGAAGAGGATGTGTTTTTGGAGTGTCGACAGTCGTCGGCACTGGACAAGCAGTGCAATCTCACACTTTCCAAATTCATCTAACTAATGCTCTATTGGTCGGTTGGTCCTATGTCCATACTAGCAACCTAAAAGACTTGTATAAAATAAGAAATTCTATCTAGTACGGACATTTTGAAAGCATATGACATAATCTTGGAGTTAGACGTAGCGATATTTGTTGGTTGGTAACGGGTCAAAACGGGGAAATTTTCTAAACAAACTCAAATTTACTTGATGGCAGAATCTTTACAGATAAAAATATACTCACTCCGTCATATAATAAATGTTCACATTACTATTTTGAGATGTCTTAAAATAAGTGTTCACGTTGTATTTCAGCCGAGGAGAAAAGAATTTAGTAGGTGGAGATGATATTTGATTAGTGAAGAGTGTCGTTAGTGAAATTTTCTAAAACTCTATACATTTGAAAGTGGAAAATAATTATGGGACCGAAAGGGAACCCTGCCACTGCCACCAGTATGTGGGGCCCTGAGACAGCTGGACCCAACCCAACAAAGTTAACCCTGAGGTCCATCCACCAATGACCAACTTCTATCTGGGGTCACAACCCAATGGACTATAACTCAGATGGGTTCAAACCACCATGTGATTTCAGTCTTCTGGTATGCATTGTGAGCTGACAACTATGATGGATCAAGCAAGTTGCCATTAACTATTTTGGTTAGAAATTTTGATGTTTTTTGCGCTTCCGCAACTTGTTGCGGAAATGCTGATAACATCGCCTATTATTTTTAAACACGACTAGTTTCCCGTTTGTTTACGAGTGTTGTAAGTACTAAAGTGAAACTAGATTGTTATGATGTGTAGCCATTTAACACGAGGGACATTCACCCGTATAAGAAATACACGTTGTGACACAAGCCTGTTGCCTACCCAACCATTAGCCTCCTCTCGGAAATATATTAAAGGATGACCTTGAAATAAAGCAAGACAGAAGAGAACCTTTAAATGTCATGAGTATTAATCTGATAACAACTGTTCTCTGAAAGTAGGGACTCTGCTCGCATCGACAGCCATAACGAAACCAATTGATCAATAACTTTTAAGCTGCAAGAGAAAGAAAATGATATCACAAGATGATTAAAGTAACATACACGCAATGAATGACTATCAACTGGCACATAACAATACCATAAATCTGTAACAAAACAGCGGAAAAGATTACATCGAGTCACTTTTGAGAAGTACGCTTGAACACATAATATTTCTGACTGCATGAAAAATAACTGTGTATCGCCATCCTGATTTTAATTCGAAGTACTTACTTTATAAAAGTACTTTAAATACTAATCCTTTAAGTGTAATAGTTAGAATATAAATGATTCGCTATTTGGTTACAAGAAAAACAAGCATGTCGCAAAAAAACAAACATTGCTGTCACAAAATTCACAGGGAGTGAAAAAATTGTACAGAAAACATTTAAAGGTGAAATAGGTTTTCAACAATCGAAATTATCACTTGGTCACAAAGGTACTTCAGTAAACTTTTCGCCTTTTCACTAGTACATATGTTCACAATCAATGCTAGGAATGCGATAAAACAGCAAGTTAGCCTGAAACTAAGATTCGCCACATTTGTTGCGAATTCTAGTGCATTCATAGCAACGCATAAGGACCATGTGCTGAGCTGATGCATTTGCAGGGAATCAGAACTTCAAAATTTAAATTCTTTTTTCTAAAAGAAAGTTCTGTTGGGTTAGAGAGATAGAATGAGGTACATAGTTTAATAATTTATCTTCGGGCTTGAAGTAGATGCCAGGAGACCCACATCTGCTGCTTGTTCTCCTTAATATGATTTAGGCTGTCGTGTATCTCTTTGTCGCAGCACACTGTTATTAGGAACTCTTTGGGTATGGCAATAATATCAGCTTGATAAAAAGATTAGAGAAACTTTAAAAACCTGCACATAGACTCATAGAGGTGGCCATTTCGACCGGTTTACTTGTTAATAGGTCGGTTCAGGTATTGTTTTACCTCTATCAGGTCAAACTAGCCAAAAAGGGAGTGGGTCAGATGGGGTGAAAGTCGCCTGAAGTGTATTTTAATGCTAAAATATTTTAGAAAATAATCAGAATATCATTGAAATAAAATAATCATGCAATCTTACTTGAGAAACTAATCTTTCAAGAAAAAATGAATTGCAAAAATTATTCTGGTCAAACCCAACCCATTTTGACCAGTTACTCAACCCGCTCATCTGCAACAAACAATTTTTCATCACTTAAAATGTATGTTGACCTTGCATCTTCAGGTGATTAATTAAAAGAAACACTTTAAATAACTTTTAAAAAGGTACAGCTTATGCTTTTGACCCTTAATTTTGCATAAAACCATCTGAATTTCCAAACAAAAGAGTTTGACATTCATAAATCATCCAAGTATTGAGCAATGAAAACAGTTTCATAGCACATGCCTATATGAAGTTCATACTATAAATTGCCAACAACGTCCCAATCCAAACTTTTGCTTACACTACGAACGTCAAATAAACATGCATATTAAACAGTTTATGATAGTATAATATGTCTACATTTAAGACATAACACAAAGACATATCTCAGTTTTATAAATCCAAACAGGAAATTCACCTTGATCATGCGTTTTACAATCACTGTATATATACACGTTGATGTATTAAACAACCCAACTCGTCATTTTTTTTTTTTTTTTAAATTTAATTCCTCTTGGTTTAAATTCAAAAAAGTTTTGTGAACCGTCTTAAAGACGCTTAAAAACACTCTTTCAGAGTATCTCATAAAAATCAAATGAAGACATTACACCATCATTTCCAAACAAATTAGTGTCGTACAAATAGAACATAAAAATCAAATCATGACATTACACCTTCCTTTTCTTATCTTTACCAATCTTCTTTGCGACTTTCACATTCACAACTTCAGCACTAACGGGTTCATCTTTTTCAACCTCTTCCACATCGACCTTTCCCTTTTTCGACCGTTTCTTCTCATCAACCACAATCCCCTTCCTCTTCTTTGCACTCTTCCCCACCAGTTTCTCTTCATCCACATCATCACTACCCGAACCATCGTTTTCAATCACTTCACCTGCATCATGATCCACATCATGAATCCTACCCCTTTTAGGGTTCTTTATATTCTTCTTATGAGTACCCGCACCATCAATTTCTATCACATCTTCCACACTTTTCCCACCTTTCCCCTCAATCCTCAACTTAATATCGGGCAAACTCTGATACAACGGCAAAGCAACCGACCCCGAAAACTTCAAATGCAAAGACCTAACACCCAAAATCTTATTAGGAACAAACCCTAAACCCCTTTAACACCCGCATTCACATTCTCCACAATCTCACTCTTCTCCATTCCAACTCTCGCAACCCGAACAACGCTACAAGTCCCACCCCCAAAACTCAACAATCCAAAAGTAAACCCTCTCTCAATTTGCTCCTTCCAATTCTTGTGACTCAAATCCACACCTAAAGGCAACTTCCTAGTCTTAAAAAATTCTTCCCTAATAACTTGGGCAGAAAAGGAATAACCCTTTTGTCAGCAAAAAACATGTCATAAGAATCACAAAGCTTTCTCTTAGCTTCAAAAGGCTTGTAATCAGTTCTAAGCTTAGAAAGCTTGATAACTTTAGTGACTGGAATATTATCAGTCAGTATCTTTTCTTTAGCATGTTTTGAGGTGAGCTTCGAGTTGGGTCTGTCATCAATGATTAAGCAGACTTGTGGCGATGAGTAAATAGTGTTTGGTAATGGGATTTTGTGGGGCCCACCTTTTTGTGGGATGTTTTTTAAGGTGAGGACTAGATAGATGAAGTCTTGTTCTTCTTCTAGATCGAGGTGTGTTGTTGTGGTCTTTTCTGTGTTGTTGGTGTTTTTGTGCCATTTTAGTAAAGCTTCTAGGGCGGTTGTAGAAGGCGTAATCGCCATTGTTGATGATGAAGAAAGTGGCAGAGATGAGATGTTAGGGTTTTAGAAGGGGTTTTGTGTTTTGACCTATTTTAATTAAAATGATTGTCAAGTGTTAAAATGGTCCCTTGAGTATCGTATTTAATAAGTTCAAAAAAAAAAGTATCGTATTTAATTAAAATAAGATTAAAATACATCTTTGGTCCCTAAACTTGTTCAAACGTCGTGATGGACAAACCCCAGGCGTTATCATCGCCAGAGGTCCAAAACTTGGGTTTTAATGCCAAAGAAGTCCTCGAAAAGTCAAAGTCGATTTTGTTTTGTAGTCGGGGGTATTTTAGTCATACACATTTATACTTTGATAACACATTTATATTTTAGTAGCCATCTTTATTTGTCGTCTTCAACATCATCCTCGCCATCATCTCCCTAAGATAACATCTCTTGCGGGTTTTGGTTCAGGTCATTAACACACTCAATATATGGCTCAAGAACCCACAAAACTGACCAAAGATTCAACTAATAATCCAGTTGACTTGAAAAAATCTGAAAGCGTTTCAAGTTGTAGACTATTTGGTTTTGACTTAAAAGTCGCCCCAAAGATGATAATATCATTTCGAGGTATCCCTTCGACGAGAGACATGAATTGGTGGGATTTCGGACGGTCGAATCCCCATCAAAGGATTGTATAGGTGTTTAAAACAAACAAAGTACTTTGAGTCGGAGCGATCGGTTTTTATTTAGAGCAACAATAAATAAACCATGGGTCATTTGTAATGTATCGATAAGTTAACATAGGGTATAATGACCAAGGTTCAAATGCAAGGAGTAGCGATGGGCGTGTAGTGGATTTAACCATGTTAAAAGGATATGATGAGCTCATAGATGAGCTTGAAGAGATGTTTGAGATCAAGGGAAAGCTTAGCCCTAGAAATCAATGGGAAATTGTGTTTACTGATGATGAAGGAGATATGATGCTCATGGGGACCATCCATGGCGATAAGTAACCAATAACTAGTTGCACCAATAAAGAACTATTTTTCTTCCGTGTTAACCGTCCTTAGAGGTGGCAAAATTGTTTGATAGGGTAATGGGTCAAAATATGCTATTATTAGATATAGATGTAGATACATATTGGGCAGCTTTTCGCCTGTTTGACTAGATATTTTTAGTTTTCATTCAAAATAAACACAACCCACATCGACCGTTGATAAGTATATAGGTCAAAATTGCCACGTTTCCTACATATTGACAAGTAATGTTCATGACCACCCAAGCTTCAATCGACTTATCTTTGTATGCATGTTCATAATTGTGCAGGCTGAGCTAGATTCTTCTGTGGATGATCCACCAATACCTCCAAGAATTTCTTCACAACAGAACCAGCAGCGTCCCAAATCACAAACCCGTTCATAAATTCTAGCTCATCTAGTATGCCACAAGGATTCGGTCGACCGGTGACCGGTCATCCAAAACTACATATTCTCAAATGCTTTATCGAGCCCAGTTCGTCGCGACCTTCAAAACTATCATATATCACAGGAAGGTTATGGTGTCAAGAACAACGATCATCAGGATTCTTCAATGGACATGCATGCAGATAGCGCAGGTCATGATTCCACTCATTAACAACTTGTCACTTCCATCTGCATGCATAAGTCACAAGTACAAACGAGTGCTTATTTTCTGCAAGTTAAATTATTGGCGAAGGTTTGAGATTGAATATGGTGAAAAAGTGAAGTGTTTTTGGGGATTGAAAGTGTGGATCTTTTCGTGTTATTTGTAAAGTGGGGTTTTTTTTTTAATAGTTTTTTGTTACATGTATGCAACTTTGAGATGTATTTGGATTGCTTATTGTTGATTTACAAATCAAAGTTGAATTGAAAAAAAAAGGATTTGGTAACCCGACATTTACAAATCAACTTTGAGATGTAATTTGGGTCGTTTTGATTGAAGCTTGACTTGGTAACTAGACGATCACGGTAGTATGTGAGTGTCGTAAGGTAAATCTTAGAGGGGGAGCAAGTTGGGAGGGAATCGGTCAAAACAAGTATGGGTCAAAACGGGTTGGACTGGGTTGAGTTGTTCTGCATAGGGGTATCAGTATGTAAAACATGTTACTGCTGTTTAGAATGTGTAGAAGGTGTAAACAATATTTTGCTTTCGAAAAAATAAGTGAATCAGAACGTTGCAAGTACATTTAACAACGTTGTGCCCATTTGATCCAAATGATATGTTTTATTCTAACTTGGTTGTTATATTGCACGTATATGATACGTTGAAGAAGTTTTAGTATGTCAAACTGTAACCAGGTAAACGGGTCAAAATTAACAACCTGAGTAACTTATATGTGATTGTCATTATGCTTCTTTACAGTTTTCAAAATATTAAACTTGTTATGAAGCCTTTTCTGAACTTTAGAACAAGGCCACCTTCTTGTCTCTTTCTTTCTTTATTTGTGCTTACCTTTTTTAGTTGACAATGCCATTATAACCTCCATGAAACCACCATCATTAAAATTCGTTTCACCATTCTGTTATTCATGGTATTAGATTTCAATATAATGGATTTCAATATAATATGATGACGAGGATGATGTCTTGGGGAGATAATGACGAGGATGATGTTATCTTGAGTGTGTTAATGACCTGAACCAAAACCTGCAAGAGATGTTATTTTGGGGAGATGATGACGAGGATGATGTTGACGACGACAAATAAAGATGAAGGGCTAAAATATAAATGTGTTATCAAAGTATAAATGTGTATGGACTAAAATACCCTTGACTACAAAACAAAAATCAGACATTGACTTTGTCAAAGGACTTCTTTGGCATTAAAACCCCAAGTTTTGGACCTCTGGCGATGATAATGCTCAGGTTTGTCCCATCGCAATGCGTTTGAACAAGTTTAAGGACCAACGGTGTATTTTAGTCTTAAAATAAAATGGTTGGATGGCTTAATCGGTAGTTTTGTTGTCATTTCAGGACTTACCATGTATGAAGAAATGTTGACCCAACGAGATTTAAATTTTTGGTATCTTCTATTATTTTAAGAGCACTTTATCTATTGCAAAGTGTGATAAAATTAAAAAGTGTAGAAAGCCATTCATAGCGTGACACGTGTCTCCCACCTTCATTTATACATAAAATTCGTCTAGGGGTAATATGGTCTTTTGACCCGTTTTTTCTTTCCACCTCAAATTTCAAACGCACGTATCTCTTAAACGACAAACTTTTAGAAAAAACCGATTTCACCATAATTTATAAAATTTAATCCTCTTTAATTTGTTAAAAATTTTGAAGCTTTTTTTTTACATATCAAACGGGTGTTAAATTTCTTGATTTTTTTGGCATTTTCATCCCTATTTTTTACCCTCATAAATGTCGATTCGTGAAAAACTTAAAAAATGAAAGTTATAGATTTTCGTTCACTCTCTACACAGGTTTTTGAATCACTTGAATCCCATGTCATATGAGTAAGATATCATCCGTTAAAGATGACGTTTTACTCATATTTGTTGCACACAAGGTGTTTGATGAAATGTCTAGCTTAGATTTTTAGTGTTAAAATTGCGTCAAATGCTCTAATTGTTTTACCACAACGCATTATTAATCATTTTATTAATGTAAGATTCAAAAAGTGAGGTTTTTTAACCGTTAATTTTCTTAAAGAAATGTACATTTTGTTCATCGCTTAATCTTTGTTCATCGATTAGTCTTTGTTCATCGATTAATCCTATTCATCGATTAATCATGTTCATCAGTTAGTATTGTTCATCAATTAGTCTTTGTTCATTAATAATCTTGTTCAAGACTGATGAGGTGATAGACAATATTAACTAATGAACAAAACATACTTCTGTTCATCAAAACGAGATTTTGTTCATCACGTGTCTTCCCATTTTACTTGTGTTCATCAATATCACCAATTAGTTCTTATTTATTAGTTAACATTGTTCATCAGTTATTATTAATTGATGAGCAAGACATACTTCTGATGAACAATAACTTATGAACAATATTTAATGATAAAATAATGATGAATAATAATTGACACTAACTGATAACAATAACTGATGAACAAAAATATGTTGAAAAACATCGACACTAATTGATGAACAAAAACAAGTTGAAAAACAACCGACACACTAACTGATGAACAAAACAACCTAATAAAAATATTGTTCATCAATAAATAAAAATTATAATGTTCATCGGTTGTCTAAAAAAATCATAATGTTCATCAGTTATGGTAACAGTGTTCATTAGTTTATCAGTTGCTTGTTGTTCATCAATAAATAAAAATTATAATGTTCATCATTGTCTAAAAAATCACAATGTTCATCGATTATAGTATGATGTTCATCGCTTTATCGATTGCTTGTTGTTCATCAATAAAAAATATTGTTCATCAATAAATAAAAATATAATGTTCATCAGTTGTCTAAAAAAATCACAATGTTCATCAGTTATGGTAACAATGTTCATCAGTTTATCAGTTGCTTGTTGTTCATCAGTTAGTTTGTTCATCATTAAGTGTTTGTTAATCAGTTAAAAAAAAGTTAAAAATAACAAAAATAACAAAAGATGTATTGTGGTACACTAATTAGTGCATTTAAATGTACTTTTATAAATAAAAAAACTCTTTTAGGCATTTTATCAAACACTTTATGTGCACTAAATATGACTAAGACACCATCTTTAACGTACGATATCTCGCTCATATCATATTGGATTTGAGTGATTCAAATTTCTGGTTAAAGAATGGCTAAAAAGCTAAAACTTTCGTGTTTTGAGTTTTGTATAACTCGGCCTTTAAACTATATAAAATTATAGCCGAAAATGTCAAAAATTTCAAGAAAATCAACACCCACTTAAATTTTTTTTTTAAAAAAAGTTGTGATTTATATATCAAAATGCATACCAAATTAAAAAGAATTGAATTTGAAAAATTATGGTAAAATCGGTTTTTTGTAAAAGTTTGTCGTTTGAAAGATATTTACGTTTGAAGTTTAGAGTGAAATAAAAAAAATGAGTTAAAAGGACCAAATTGCCCCCAACCGAAAAATAAAAATAAGAAATAGAAGGAGTGGGTGGGGGACGCATGACAATAGCTCATAGGCTTTCTACACTTTTTAAATTTGCTCCTTTTTTAAGGGATCGCAACTCCACCCACTAGACCACCTTGAAAATACTAGTTTTGATTTACATGTAAGTAGGAAAAAAAGGTAAATGAGACTCCTACTTATCCTCAAAACTAAGGTGGTGTTTGTTTTTCATAAAGAGGCTCTTAATGACCTCTTAATTTGAACCGCTCGACGGTCGTCGACATTTTGGTCGTTCGGACCGTTTGTTCTTTTTCTCGTTCGACGCGTTCGAGGCGATGAAGATCTTAATGGTCTAGACTTGGAGGGTGTCGAATGCCTCTTGTTGCTCTCTTTGGAAAAAAAAAAAAAAAAAAAAAATACGAGCAAGCAAATGTGCGGTTCAAACATGAGTTTTTTTTCCCGTTCAAATGCGGTCACATTCAGACATTTACGCCTCAGATTCAGATTCAGATGTGCGGTTCAGATTCAGATTCAGAGCATCTTAAAAAACAAACACCACCTAACATAAGAATCTTAATATTTTTAAGAATATGATTAAAGGGTCACAAAGACATTATTTAAACTCATATTTTACATGATTTTTTTAAGCTACTATCACGAGATATATTGAGTCGGTTGTTTGATAAACTATATCATTATGGCACTTAAAAGTGTCATAATACGATTGGCAGGATCTTTAACACTTTCCTTCTGGTCATAAAGTTAGTGTCGAATATTTTTTATGAGTCATATCACATCTTTATCTGATAGTTGATAAAGAAGAAGATGATGATGATCTCTAGAGTGTGTTCTACCTTTCGATTTGATGTTGGTTTTGTAAAGTGGGGATTGTGAACTATGAAGGAGACATTGTGCTTTTTTATACAGTTTACATCACACACGTAACCACATAAAATGTTAAGATTCAAGGTTTTCAAGATCGGGAGCCTATCCAAGATCGTTTTTGTCTTTGCTAGATCGTGATTGTAAGATCGGACCGGGAGCTTAAGATCCTACTATAATGTCTTTTTCTTAATAGTTGACTAAAATACACTGTTGGTCCCTAAACTTGGCACGGTGCATCATGATGAGACGAAACTCGCCATTTTCATCGTCGGGGGTCCCTATTTCAAGGTTTTCACTCGCTACAAGTCTTTTGACCAAGTCAAAGTCTGATTTTTGTTTTTTAGTCGAGGGTATTTTAGTTCATACACATTTATACTTTTATAACACATTTATATTTTACCCCTTCATCTTTCATCCTCTTCATCATCTACCCAAATCATTCATCTCCCCAACATCATCATCTCCCCCAACATTCATCATTCATGTGATCTCAGTTTGATCACAGTCATATCATTTGTACATCAATTAAATTATATGTATAGTCAAACATTGCAATCTTTTGGGATGAATGTTGAAAAGTGTATAATAGACTTCAAAGTTGAATCTACCATCCGTTTACTTTTAAGTTTTTTTTAAGCTTTTTCTGCTTTTCACTCAAGCTAGGCTAATAAACTCTTTTATTCACCTTATTATCAAAGCTAATCCAAACTCTCAACAAGAGGTTATGAGCTTATTCATCACAAGCCATATGCTGATAATTGAATGTTAAGCTTATGCATACAAAACAAGCTATGACAAACACCATACTTAAGAGGTAAAAATTTGATTAGCCAGTTTGAATATGCAACTCTTACGCAACTTATATCACCATCAAATAAACTTATAGTTATAAGCAATTTGTTCAGTCTAAACAGTCAAAAATAATTATCAGCTTTGTCAAAATGCGATATGTAGATTAACAGTTTTAGTAAGCAATTCCAAACAACCTCGGACTTGTATAATGACCCACCCTTGATATTCAGAATCAGTTTTGTTGCAGCTAAGACTGTTAATTAACTATCAGTCAGACAATCAGAATCCATACTAGTAATTGACTACATGTGACTTAAAAATGCTCTCAGATAATAGCTTCTATAAGGCGAAGGCAGTCACCCCCTATGCTTCCAGTAGTTTTTATGGATGATTGGCAGACTGCTGATGTTTTTTATTTAGAAAAATGGTAACCCATTATGATTCAAACTAAAAAAGCACAGGTTTAGACATTGTGTTTTACGTTTTTCTTTTAAGATGTCTAAGAGGGAGAGCCCGAGAGGGGCTTACGGGATGGGTATCTATCTACTCTCTTAAGAGATCTTGAAACCAAACCACAACGCTGGCAAGCGTGACTGAGTGCTAGTATTGCAAATGACCACTTGCTATGATTGCTTCAAGTGGACAATAGAGTAAACACAAAATAATACAATCAGGTTGTTATATCTATATGAAGAATAATATTCCGTTGCATAGGGCTGAAGCTGCATATGGAATTCTGAAACTTTGTTTAGAAGTTGCTGTGACGATTAAAGTACTAAAGTTGACTATTTAAAATAACATGGAATGATGGAAATAGAAAACGCAATGAAATCAGATGACCCTGGTTTCTTAATTGTGTTAATCTTGTCAGTAGACATCTTCAAGAAAATACATCTGGCTAGCTACAACTCTCTTTTAAGGTCTTGTAAGAAATCATTTGAAGCCTGACTGGATCTGCTAATAAAAGTGTTTCTCATACCCATTATCAAATGTAGGTGAAGTTTATCTTTGTTTACGTTATATTATATTAGATTAAGATGACATCCAAATTTAGCTTACAAATTTTTTTGGTAAAGGCTTTGTACAAATTTAGCAGTTGGTGTTTGAATCTATGTGTACTAAAGTGAGAAAATCTTATTGTGATGTATACCAAGTTTTTAGTCTTTTCCTAGTAATATAGAAAATCTTATTGTGATGTATACCAACTTTGAAGTCTATTATACACTTTTCAACATTCATCCCAAAAGATTGCAATGTTTGACTATACATATAATTTAATTGCTGTACAAATGATATGACTGTGATCAAACTAAGATCACATGAATGATGAATGTTGGGGGAGATGATGATGTTGGGGAGATGAATGATTTGGGTAGATGATGAAGAGGATGAAAGATGAAGGGGTAAAACATAAATGTGTTATAAAAGTATAAATGTGTATGGACTAAAATACCCTCGACTACAAAACAAAATCGACTTTGACTTGGTCAAAGAACTTGTGAGTGAAAACTTGAAATAGGGACCCCGACGCGATGAAAAGCGGCGTTTCGTCTCATCATGATGCGTCGTCTTGAAGTTTAGGGACCAACGTTGTATTTTAGTCTTAATAGTTTTTATAATATTATACAAATCTACAAATTATTATATATCATAAACACAAAATAATATGAATGTTATATAGAAATGTTGTCCTAAATTATGATTATGAAATGTTTAAGAAGATTAACATGTTATTTTTTGAATTCTACAAAAATAAAAATAATAATAAAAAATAAAAAAAAAATTCATAAATTTGTAGTTTTTTAATTTGTAATCCGAGAAAAGTAAGATCAGATCGGATTAGATCTCAGGATCGTATGTTCAAGATCGGGATCCTATAAGATCTTAAGCCTGCAAAGATCCTATGTATGATCCATATCGTTTTTTCTTGCAGTATCGTAAAATAGTAAAATCCTAAGATCAGGATCGGGATCTTAACAGCCATGCGTTAAATCAAAGGTAGTGGTCATATCGATGCCTCACCTCTTAGCATGTGTGCCAATTGTTTGTATTTGATTATTGTTTATTTGATATGTTAGTGTGTGTGGGTTATTTGTAAAGTGGTGATTACGAAGGAAGAATGTTTGAATAAAAAGTCAAAGAAGCATGTTTGGACTTGTATAAAATGAGTATTATAATGAAATGTGAGGAGTGGTGTGACCATTACGGGTGAAAGCTAAAGGGGTCTGAAAAAAGAGAGTAAATTGAAGTGGTCACACGTGAGATGATAACCAAGTAATAGGGGTGGCGCGTGAGGTGATGGCTTTGCTGTGAGGGCTCACACTCATTATCTATAATCTTACATGGTACATTTTCATCTCTAATCTTACATGGTACATTTTCAGTACATAAGTGATACACCATCATCATAGAGAAAGATACAAGAAATTTTTATTACCGTTCACTAAGAATAGGACACAAAATAACTTTGGATAGGCATTTATGGTTACTTTTTGTTTCATTAAACGCAAAATGCAAATGCAAATTTTAGTGTACCACTCTACGTGTGAGACCCTAGACTCAATGGCATACTCACTAGTGGTTGCTTTAAGATAAGTACTAATTTATTGGAACTATTTATGTAACCATGGAGTAATTGCTTTATACACAAAGGGCATTCACACACATATTATTCCTACAATAATTGTATTTGGAGTGTAAATGCTTAATTTTTGGATTATGATGGAATAAAAAGTCAAAGAAGCATGTTTAGATATGTAAACAAATGAAACAATCAAAAACCTTTAAAAGTGTAGTAGGCTTAGTAACATCTAGTTCCAATAACATAGAAGTATTGTTAAGAAAAAAATAATACAAATGTAAGCGGCGATGGACCAGGGGTGAACCTGAAAACTTTTTGGATTATTTTATGCAGTGTTAATTTTTGAAAAAAAACATCTATTTTCTCTAAATGTATTTTCTAATCTATTTTTAGTATTGGACAATTTGAGATATAAAAAGA
This sequence comes from Chrysanthemum lavandulifolium, assembly GCA_022545495.1. Taxonomy (NCBI): domain Eukaryota; kingdom Viridiplantae; phylum Streptophyta; class Magnoliopsida; order Asterales; family Asteraceae; genus Chrysanthemum; species Chrysanthemum lavandulifolium. Next base: position 64,354,987 of record CM040241.1, read on the forward strand.
ACGTGGACAATAATATTGAGACGGATGGACTGATTGAAAAGGTACCCTGCCACTAGTATATGGGGCCCTAAGACAGCTGGACCCAACCCAACAAAGTTAACCCTGAGGTCCACCAATGACCAACTTCTATCTGGGGTCACAACCCAATGGACTATAACTCAGATGGGTTCAAACCACCATGTGATTTCAGTCTTCTACTATGCATCCTGAGCTGACAACTATGATGCGTCAAGCAAGTAGCCATTAACTATTTTGGCTAGAAAATTCTGATGTTTTTGGCACTTCCTCAACTTGTTGCGGAAATGCTAATAACATCGCTTATTATTTATTAAACATGTTTACTTTTACCGTTTGTTTACGAGTGCCACAAGTACTAAAGTGAAACTAGCCATATAACACTAGTCACTAGGGACATTCAAAACTTTTAGTATCCCATGTGTAGGGCTGTGCATGGTCTCAAAACCGGACCGGACCGGCCAAGACCGGACCGGACCGAAAACCGACTTTGGCATAAACCCTAGACCGAGACCGGACCGAATGTGGTCGGTCCGGTCTCGGTCCGGACCGTCCGTTGGTCCTTCGGTCGGTCCGGTCCAAATTAGCCTAAATCGCCGGTTTTGGTCCGGACCGGACCGGACCGAGGACCGACTAGACCAAATGCCAGACCGCGGACCGGACGAATGTGGTCGGTCCGGTCTCGTCCGGACCGGTCCGGTCGGTCCTTCGGTCGGTCCGGTCCGTTCGGTCGGAATGCTCACCCTTACCCATGTGTATCATCTGATGAAAGTTGTTACCGTATTCTGCAGACATTTATGAATCACAAATAAAAGAAACACGGCACGACATCCTTGAAAGCATCGTGTTATTAAAGGTTTACCTTGAAACTGAAGCAAGATTGAAATGAACCTTTTAATGTCATGAGTCATTAATCAGATAACAACTGTTCTATGAAAGTAGGGACTCTGCTCACGCATCGACAGCCATAACAAAACCAATTGATCAATAGCTTTTAAGCTGCAAGAGAAAGAAAAAGATATCACAAGATGATTAAAGTAACATACATGCATTGAATGACTAGCAACTGGCACATAACAATACCATAAATATGTAACAAATTCAATGGTGATGTTGAGACCCATCAACGAATAAAAACAGCGGAAAAGAGTACACCGACTCACTTTTGAGAAGTACTAATGAACAAATAATATTTCTGACTGCATGTAAAATAACTGTGTATCGCCATCCTGATTTTAATTCGAAGTACTTACTTTATAAAAGTACTTTAATACTAATCCCTGAAGTGTAATAGTTAGAATATAAATGATTCGCTATTTGGTTACAAGAAAAACAAGCATGCCGCAAAAAAACAAACATTGCTGTCACAAACTTCACATGGAGTGTAAAAATTGTACAGAAAACATTTAAAGGTGAAATAGGTTTTCAACAATCGAAATTATCACTTGGTCACAAAGGTACTTCAGTAAACTTTTCGGCTTTTCACTAGTACATACGTTCACAATCAATGCTAGGAATGCGATAAAACAGCACGTTAGCCTGAAACTCAGATTCGCCACATTTGTTGCGAATTCTAGTGCATTCATAGCAAAGCATAAGGACCATGTGCTGAACTGATGCATTTGCAGGGAATCAGAACTTCAAAATTCAAATACTACGTACTATTTTCTAAAAGAAAGTTCTGATGGGTTAGAGAGATAGAATGAGGTACATACTTTTATAATTTATCTTCTGGCTTGAAGTAGATATCAGGAGACTCACATCTGCTGCTTGTTCTCCTTAAAATGATTTAGGCTGTCGTGTATCTCTTTGTCGTGGCACACTGTTATTAGGAACTCTTTGAGTTCCGTCATAAATTTATAATACTGAGGATGACAAATTGACAATGACATCAACTTAATACCTGCACATAGATCCGTAGAGGTGGCAATTTCTATCTGTTTACTTATAATGGGTCGATTTGAGTAATGTATTATATCTACCGGGTTAAAAGTGTTAAAAAAAATCTTAGCTAAAAAGAGAGAGAGTCAAATGGAACGAAAGTCGCCTAAGCGTATTTCAAACGCAAACAGAACTTCAATATTATTTCATAAGATAATCATAATATTATTGAAATATTTTTTTTTAGACAAGATTGTTTCGGGCGAACCCAACCCCTTTCGACCCATTACTCAATTTACTCCTTTTGCCACCACCACATTCATGTTATCTACAACAACGAGTTGCCCGATACTTATAATGAATGTTCACATCTCTTCAGGTTGAACTTAAAATGAATCTTTGAATGACTTTTATACAAGTTCTTGAGTTTTCCACTTTGAATGGATTCCAATCTGCTTATCTTTTAAAAAGACTAATCCATTTTCTTACATGTTTGAGATACCAACTTCCACATATCTCATCTAAATGCATTTACAAGACAAACAACGCTAAGGAATCAACATGAAGATGACACGTTGCATGTTGAATAGCTTTAATATTTAAATTCTTGCTTAACCATGGTGCTTTTTCGCTTAGCTTTTCATCCTTGTTCTATCGTTTCCTAACTGTAATATATACGGCTCAAATGCAACCATACAGTTACGATTGAAATGCTATAAGCAGTATGGTTAATCTGAGTTCATCGATCTAAAATACCTGTTTAACATAAAAGTGATACATGTTCTGTGATGGTCACATGGATCGCAAGATCCCCACTTTTTTGTCTTGGATCACATGCACCTATCTCTGTACAATTTTGTTCCCGCAACATTCAGCAAAGCAATTGAATGACAAGTCGGAAGTACAGTTTCTTTCTTATTCCACGTATAGACAATGCTTTTAAGAATTCTTCTACAATCTTGTATAACTGATCCTCTCCTCTCTCGGGTATGGGCTTAAGTGAAGAGGATGTATTTTTTGAGTGTCGACAGTCGTCAGCGCTAGACAAGCAGTGCAATCTTACACTTTCCAAATTCATCTAACTAATGCTCTATTGGTCCTACGTCCATACTAACAACCTAAAAGACTTGTATAAAATAAGAAATTCTATCTTGCACGGACATTTTGAAAGCATATGACATGATCTTGGAGTTAAACATAGCGATATCTGTTGGTTGGTAATGGGTCAAAACGGGGAAATTTTCCAAACAAATGCAAATGTTCCTGCGTCAAAGGGGTATTGGTATTTTTTTAGATTGGAAAACTTGCCAATATATTAAAATTAATAACCAAAAAGTTTTTCTTGTAATAGCTATGAATATTAGCATGCAATTCTTTGGGGAAAAAATCCAAAATTAAGAGACTATAGGACTAAAAATATGAAACTTTGATACTCAGAGCGAATTTTAACCTTTTAAATGTATCAGGTATGAGACACCACCACTTCAGCATTGCCAGGGACGGATAGGGGGTTCATGGTGCCCGGAACCCCATGATTTTTTCGATGTAGTGTTAATTTTGAAAAAATCGATTTCTCTAAATGCATCTTAAATGCACCCGGTTCTTCGAAATGTGTTTCCAGTATTACGGTTTCAAAGATTTTGTGCACCCGGTCATATTTTGTTCTTATTAAGAAATCAGAACTTTCTTATAAGCATTGACTTTCTTAGCAAGAAATCAGAACTTTCATATTTTGTTCTCAGCAAGAAATCAGAACTTTCATATTTTGTCCTTATGAAACACTGGAGAAATCAGCTTACGACTTTATCCTCTTCTTAAATTAACAGACCAACGTCGCCTGCCATTAGCAAGAAATCAGAACTTTCAATCTCCATATTTCTACTTAAAATCCAACTGCTTAACACATTGGGGTGTATCTTCCGTCAGTTCCAATGCTTAGGTGTGTCCATATAGATTATCACCGCATGCTCTCTGAAAGAAAACGAAACTGTTGGCGGTACAGATCCCTCTTGCAAAAGCAAAGGAGCTTCTATCGACTAAGAAGCATGCAGTTCGTGGTGGTTAAGAAGCATGCACTTCTGTAATTATAAAGTGCATTTAAATTTTTGTATCTTAATCATTTAAAAAGTCGTCTATTATTTAAAGAAAATACTGTTGCGAAAGCCTTTCATTATAGGTTACATCCTCACTACTACGTTCAGTCATGGACGGAGGGACTATTGTAGCTGGTATAGAATGTTGACCAATTTTTTTGTCAAAGGAAATGTAATGCTAGGGTGCTTAGTAGTAATACCTATCATGATCTTTACAAAACTCTGGCTACCTTGGGGAATGTCGCGCTAAATGAGGTAGCTGATATAGAGTTCCAAAACGTTATCTGGCTTTTAAACTTAAAGATTTGGATGAGGTTGCTGATATAGAGTTCCATAACATCTTTTCTGCATTTGGTCAATTGTAGCTGGAAGAATCACCGGTCAACTTGATGAAGCCTTTCAGGGTCTACTGTCATATATCAGGTTTGTGAGAACAGGAGATTGCTGCAAACTGATTATGTGGTCAGTGTCTCTAGTCAAAGGAGTTGTAGTCAATTTGATCTTTGCTGAATTCTGTCCTGTAGTCATCAAACATGTCTTATCATTTATTATACGACTTATGTGACCTGTTTCTAAGCCGCGCCCATTGTTGCAAATTTAGAAGCATCGCTCATTCGTCCCATTCTTACATCCGTGCTCTGCCCATTTCAACCTGCGAAGTAGAGAAATTATACCCAAACCCACCCTTATCAACAACTACGGGTTGTAGATTAATGCGAGTTTTAAATAGTCTCTTTATTTTCAAAGAAAAAAATGGCAGATTCTTCGAGAATGTGTCAAATAGGTAATACGTACTTAAGAGTCGACAACAATGAACACGGATCCTGACTAGATCAGAAAAGTCTATTCTAAAAATGAAAAATCACTTTCTATGGTTATCACAGACAAAGGTCATCAACACCGACATAAACCCCCACAAAGGGAGGGCTTTACTCGCTTTGAGTCTGTGTGGCGGTGAGTTCAAACCCCTTGGATTAGTTGGCCAAAAGGTCGGAAACCATGGTTACCCAAAAAAACCCTTACAAGCTATGCAGTGTCGCCATAACAATTAACAAATCTTAACCACGACGAACTAACCTTCAACAATGTCGTCACCAACCGAAATCCCAAACCACCACCTACTACCACACAACTCCAACACCATCAAGAATAAAACAAAATAAATTAACTTGAAACCAAACTATTGATTTTAGACTTTGAACAAACACTGACTAGTGTCACAAACATTCAACGACGATAACTAACCAAGGCGGAAAACAATGATGAAAGACACGACAGGACATTGATATCATATATCCGAACGTCTAACTATTAGGAAACTTTATTAGAACTCAATTCGTCACTTTAACATCTAATTTCTATTTTTGAACAGTGTGTAACTATTACAAAATTTTTAAGAGAGGGTTTTTTCATTATAAATTTGCACGGTCAGCTCTATCAATACCAATAACCAGTGACAAACTTACATGAAATGAAACCCTTACTAAGAATATCTATAAACAAAAACACTAGGTACATATATTCACCGATACAAATACACTTGCCAAGGTATCCCTCTAATTAGTCTCCTCCATATCCCTCATCCTTAAGCAGTAGCGGACTGATAACTAAAAGTTATCATGTTCATTTTATTGACACTAAAGAACACTTATAACGAACCACCACCAAATCATGTTCATTTTATTGAAACTAAAGATTACTTGTAACAAACTACTACCAAATGGCCTAATGGTAAGTTTCTTGATTCCCTCACAAAAGTTCAAAGGTTCAAACCTCGCTAGTTGTGTATATTTGGGGTGGCTGACTGGCCAGGGAAGGGTCAAATACGGTCTCGAGATTAACACGGCTAAGTGGTAGCGTACATCTGAGTCAAAAAAGGCTCACCCTCCCTAGATAACCTAAATAGGAAAAAAAAAAAAAAAAAAAAAAAACTTATCCGTTTACCCGTTTTAAAGAATACTTGTAACACAAAAAATTCGACACGGTTTATTTCAGACTACGGAAGAAAAATCCATGTGCTTCACAGGAACCCTCCCAGTCCATCCATGTCCTCGGGTAGGGCCGCAGGGGTACAATTGTCTACATCCTAACTCCCACTACCATGCGGTCCGTGCTCCCTCGAGATTTGGTATTATTGTTGTAAAATCACTAGCTACAACGGTGGTGGGCCCTACACAACTACAGTAAGAGCACTCTCAATGTTAACGGGGTAACGCCCGTTATCGGCCTAATAACGCCGTTAGCGGCGTTACACCCTTGGAAGTGTTGTTGTTTAACGTCGTTGGTCCTCCAGCGTTGCCCGTGTAACGCGCGTTAGGCGCAGAAAAAAAAATCGAAATTGTTACAAAACTAGCCCCTCTACAGGTGTGTGTGCACTGTGTGTGTTTAAGGAAGAAGATGATGATTGATAGTTTTTTTTTTTTTTTTTTTAGCTTTACAGGTGCGTGTGCACTGTGTGTGTTTAAAGAGGAAGAAGAAGAAATAGTAGTAACACTTGTGGGTCTGCGTTTGTGTTTGTGGACCACATTCATTTCCTTTTTCTTTTCTTTTTTTTCATTTTTTTTGTTTGTTATTTTAGTTTAATAATTTTATTTAATAATATAAAAATGTTATTTGTATATCAATTTAATAAACGAAATATTAGTTCACGTTTAATTTAATAAATGAAGTGTTTGTTTTAGTTTAGGGGTTGAAATTGAAAATATGAAATGTTATTGGTGTTATTGATGTTATTGGGATGTTATGGTTGTGGATGTTTTTTTGGGATGTTAATGTTAAATGTTAAAGCTGATGTGGCGCTGACGTGGACAGTGTTATTTGTGTTATGGTGTTATGAATGGGATACTCTAATAATAATTATTATGGAAATTGAAATTTTGAAATGATTAACAAAGACTTTGATGAATTAGATGGCAAAAGGGTATGGAACTATGGAAGCCCATATATTTTGGGCTCGCTGATAAATCAGGGCTTTCTTACGAGCATTCAAATATCAAATGTAAATTTATGAATTGAAAAATAAGCTTATAAAATAGTGTTACGGAATATAAACCCTAATAAGCCACATATATACGCTTAAATTAAACAAACATCTTTTAAAAAGAACCACATATGGGTTTCGTTATATGACCAAAGTAGTTGTAATCGACGAGGGAAACCGAAACTCAAGACATTTGGGGGCCAATTTGAAGCGGGTTTGGGCATGTAAGGATCAAAAGATTTTTCCTTGGCTTTGGGTATGGGTTTACCCGCTAGTACTCATACCCCATGCCCGACATCAAACACTTATGAAGTATCATTTGATTCTAAGACACGCTGAAAGATTATTTTTTTTAAGCTTGTAAACAAAACTTATATTTTAAGTAACTTATTTTAAATCTTACTGTATAATAATTTTGTGTGTCTAACCGGGCTTTTGAACTTTTTCAAATACAAGTAAGTCATAAACCTTGAATATGCTAATTCAAACACGCTAAAGTTTCACCATTCGAACGTTCATATTGCTTAAATCATTTTTAACGTTAACTCGACACATTAAATGACAAAAGACTCTTTTACTTAAGGGTAACCGTACTGCACTTGCAATGTTTGTTACTCCATGTTGCTTAAGTGAGAACGAAAGATTAATACACATGACATGTGGTTTGTAGGTTCACTTTCATTTTTCTAGTTAGTGTTGCTTTTTGTGAAAGTTAGGCAAGTAATAAATGAACATATTTCTTGTTAAAGTTGATTTACATGCTTCATGTTCATTTTCTAGGGTAAGATCACGTGGTTAGCAATGTTAATGTAGTTGTTTTACAAATCTACACGCAAGATATATATGTATTTGCGTGACAACTCAAACCGAAATCGATTTTATCTAACAAAAAAGTATTGCCAGTAAGTTAATTGCATCACAATAAGAGCATGCCCAACGATAACGGCACAACGCCGTTATATGGCTAATAACGCCGTTAACGGGCGTTATGTCGTTGGAACCATGGCGTTATTTGGGCGTTGGAAGCATGGCGTTATGAAAGCAACGCGCGTTTAAAAAAAATCATTTCACCCCCCTAAACCATTTCAAATAAATTTTCACTTACACCCCTCAACCTATTCAAATTCAAATTTAAATTATATTGGTCAATTCGGTATGATAAATTCAAATTCAAATTTGAAATTTAAAAATCAAATCGAAGGGATTTATTCAAACTCAAAATCAACTATCCTATATATACAACTTAACCGAGTTGTTTAGAACACAACACACACAAGTTACACACACAACTCGGACACACAAAAATGTCTCGAAAGATTTTTCACAACAATTTTCAAGTCCGGAAAAGGCACGGAAACAAGCTTTCCACCACCACAGCTTTCCTCCAACTAGCTTTTCACCACCACGCTTTCTCCAACTAGCTTTCCACCGAACTTGAAATTTACTCAACACCACCGAAAATGTCTTCCCGGTGGGTTTTTGAAAACATAGCATACCTCCCATTGTTCCAACTCCACCTGTGAAACCCACAGTGGATCTTCAAACCACCCCAATGATTAAATGAGGCTTCCTCCCAAGAACTAGAACAAGATGAAGAAAACGGTAGGGAGATTATGGAAGAGCAGCGTGAAGAAGTCGCTCGTCGTGAGAGCGAAGCACGGAAGCTCAAGACCTCCAAGACAACTACTTCGACATAATGGAGTGTCGACTCTTTAATGAAGAGTTTGATTCCCTTCAAGTTCGAGGTTGGGTCTCGATGATTCATTTTTAAGTTTTAGTAGTTTTATTTTCATCAAGATCGTTGTATCTTTAATGTTTAATGTAATTCGTGTTTAACGTTTAATGTACTTTGTGTTTTAATGTTAAATGTGATATGTTTTTTAATAAATAAAGTGTTTGTTTTAGTTTAGGGGTTGAAATTGAAAATATGAAATGTTATTGATGTTATTGGGATGTTATTGTTGTGGGTGTTTTTTGGGGATGTTAAGGTGAAATGTTAAAGCTGATGTGGCGCTGACGTGGACGGTTTTATGAAATAACTTGAGTTATTGTTGTGATTGCTCTAAGATGGTTTGTTTGGCCTTTTAGAGTAAGAGGTATCGTGGCTAAGCCACTCCTCTTCACTTAGGCCCCACATGTGCCACATCACTTCAGCACACCCACTTAAAAATACCCCTCATTCACAACTAACCTAAACCTCTTCACTTGAGCCTCACTCAGCTTCAATTTTATAAAAACACACACTCACACACACATTTTATAAACACACACACTCACTGCAAAGTTTTTGTCATTTTCATTTCGTGGGGGTGGCGAGGGTGTGCGGTGTGGTGGCGAGGGGTGGCGGACGGTGGTGAGGGTGACACATCAAAGTGGCGAGACATTTTCGTTACGATACCCTATGCTCTTAGTGGCATTTGATGTTGCTCTTCAAATATGTACGATTGCAATCATAAAAATTGTTAGTGATTGAGTAAAATTTTAGAAGCAACTTGTTATTTATATAAGGGATAATTAAAAAAAAAGTATTTTGCTATTATGTGTAGTCTTTTTTATTTTGAGAAAAGTATAAAAAGAGGACAATATCTTTTTGTGTGTCCCAATCATAGTCATTTTTTAAGGTCATCTTCAAAATAGTAATGATCAACTACTCAACTCTGCAACTCCACCCAAATCTTGACACGTGTCCTCTTTTAAAAAATAAAAATACACTTGATTTGATGTTTTGTCCTATTATTAATAATGTAAAAAGTCTAAAACACCATCAATTTAATATTTATCTTATCATCTTCTTCACCAAACTCACCTCATCACCACTACCCCATTATTATCACTAGCCACCAACACCCACTTCACCACCACCGACCACCACTCCATCTCACCATCCTGTTGCTTAACAAGAAAGTATTAACCACTTTGTTTAATTTTATTCTTTAATAAAGTAATTGAAAAATCGTTAGCGCACTTAAGTCTTGTTGAATGACGTCATCATATGAATATCAAGCAGGTAACGTATGCGGAGACCACCAAAGTTTTGATCTTTTTATAATCAACACCACCCATATAGTGATTCTAAATAACTGGTCACTCAAGTATGTATTTGGTTTCATATTTACCTCCATTGAATCAAGCTGATGACGATAAAGATGGAAACCATCCATGGGAAGGACTACCGCAATTTCTGGAGGTTCAACCTGAGAATCGAAGGAACATGACTTTTGAGGCCATATCTTATTTACACGCTTAACAATCTCTGAAGCAATGGTGGTCTTTTCAGCACCTGGAGGTCCAGCTAATCCTACAATATGTTTGCATGCGTTCGAAAATAAATAATGGCATTGTTGTATTTAAGCTAAAGAACTATGGTCTGATTTATTTATTTATTTATTTTTTTGATCATGAACTATGGTCTGATTTTGGTTTTGGGTAACTAAGTCTATTTTTACACACAGAAATACGCACACCATGGATGAAATTGTGACAGGTGGTGGGGCAAAGCCATCAATCAGTGTAAGTAAGATTACAAGAGCTATAATTGTGACAGGTGGTGGGGCAGATGGAGTGGTGGTAAAGTGGTGTTGGTGGCAGGCGATAATGATGAGGTGGTGGTGATGAGGTGAGTTTGTTGAAGAAGATGATGAGATAAATATTAAATTGGGGGTGTTTTAGACTTTTTACATTATTAATAATGGGACAAAACATCAAATCAAGTGTATTTTAATTTTTTAAAAGAGGACACGTGTCAATATTTGGGTGGAGTTGCGGAGTTGAGTAGCTGAGCATGACCATTTTGGAGATGACCTTAAAAAATGACCATGATTGGGACACACAAAAAGATATTGTCCTCTTTTTGTACTTTTCTCTTTTATTTTTTGCTACTAAAATACAAACCTTTCAAATTTCAACCTTTGTATGTATTTTTTGATCATTTTACTCTTACGCTTTTCAAATTTCGAATGATAGAATAATCGTTTTACATGAACAAAATAAACACAAAGGTTAAAATTCACAAAGTTTGTGTTTTAATAACAAAAAATAAAAAAGAATACACATAAACAAAATGAAAAAGTTGGATATCCTTTTTTTATTATTATCCCTTTATAGAATGGTCATCTAAGTAACTTATAAAGGTCATTTATAAACTCTAACTAGTTTTCCAACTCTAAATGTGTATATATTATAACTTGTGGCGAGTACCCATACATAAAAACAATATTTTATAGCAATAAAATGTTACAGTTACGATAATGTAGTAATTTATTTTCATTAAATATGAACTAACAGAATAATTAAAAAAAAAGTTGTAATATTATATTATGTCTTATATAGAATAGTTTGTAGATGATTTTCTAAAATTATTAATGTTGGAACTAAATACAAAAAAGGTCTTCTTTTTTTAGAAACTCATTAAAAAGTTTTTGTCAAAAGTAGTCATACATTTAAAAAAAAATGGGTTAGAACATTTTTTGTCAAAAGTTATGATACATTTTAAAAAAAAAAATTGGGTTAGAACATTGTTAAGATAAGTATTTCATTAAGACAATATTGATTTAATTTTATGTGAGAATTTAAGTTTTTTAAAAGTGTTTTGGTGATTAAACGTTACTCATTTTTTTATTTTTTAAGTTTTTAGCAAAAATATTTTTGCTTTATATGTAGCAAAGTTATAAAATGATAGCGACATCACTATAAATGGGCAAAGCCCATTAATTACATGCCAAAGTCAAACCCGTTATCAATATTTAACAAGGCCCATTATCAACATTGGATAACCCCATTTACATTTGCGTCAGGCCATGTAACAAACACACATGAGACAACTCTTTCCTAACTGTCATTAATGGTTAAAATGTACTATCTGACATATGACAATGGGAGACATACGAGCAGGTAATATTGGAGACGAGCACAACCTGATACGAACCAAAAAGGAGTTATCACGTGTTATTCTTGTCTACTCGTTGGATGATCAACACCTAGTTTGTCTATAACCATTGATCATCTACATGGTGTTTAACCTTAAACCCTAAATGTCTCTCTATAAATATAAATATTAAATAGAAGGCCTCACACGCCAAAATGGGGTTTATTCCTTCTATACTATTACATTGTTTCGCACAGTAAAACATATACTTACATGATTTGTTTGAGTGTTACTTAAACTCTTGATTCTTAATCATATTCTTTGGGTCCTTACCATTCAACACGGGAAACCAAACAACACTACCATCTCAACCCTATCTCAACCACGTTTTACATATCTTACGTAAAGATAGAACATAAGATTACTTTAACTTTCACTTCTTGCTCATCCATTACACCATTAGTAAAAAAGCTGTTATTTTGTATTTTCAGATAGCTTACTTCTTACCAATACTACTGTTGAAGAATGTCACTAAGAAATCAACCACTTAAAAATACTATTGAATTTCATTATAAAAATATCCAAATCTAAAATTCAGTACTCACCATTTTTCATGTTTTTTAAGTAATTTCAGAAAGGGGGAATTACCAAACTAGATTCCTCGCCCTACGACTTATCACTTTCCAGACTTAAAATTTTCAAAAATCCAAAATAAATAAGGGACTAAAATACACGGTTGGTCCCTAAACTTGGCAAAACGCAGCGTTGGGATGAAGTTGGCATTATCATCGCCAGAGGTCCAAAACATGGGCATTATACGCCAAACTCGTCCTTTGACCAATAACGCCGATGTCAACGTCTTTTTTCTGTTAGTTAGTGGAGGGTATTATAGTCCATACACATTTATACCTCACCTTAGTTAATTCTAACTCAAGAACTATTCAACCAACACATAAAGGGTTATTGTTTGAACAAATTATACCAAGATACCGACCACTTAAGTATGACTTTATAAAAGTCAATTGGTAAAGAAAGTATGAGCTCGCGAATTTTACCGGGATAAACAAACAAATTTATACATTATCAACTACTTAGCTAACGATCAACTATATTCGATTTTGATGAAACCGGAACATAAGCGATACTATGGAGTCATTGTCGATACATGGTAATATCGATATTTTACAAAATATAAAAGATGAATTTGGGCCCAACTTCAAACGTTCAATCTTTGAATCTTCAAATGATCTACATACCGATCGATATCCGAAGCTGTTGAACCGACAAAACATGAACCCTAAATTGATGATGTCTTTGCTACTTGCTGCAAAAACAAGTATACAAACAACAAACATATAAGTTAGGTCTTGTCTTGTTACAACTTAATGGAATTAAACACATGACATGGTATTCATCATTGAAACATCACCTAGGGTCGCCTTTGGGCAAACGATTGCTAGGACGCAGCTTGTAATCTTTCTTTGCTCCTAAAGGGTGTCTTAACACCGCTTGAAACATCAGCAGCAACACCACCAACCCTTTCAGCCTTCCCATCCCCATCAAAACCAGGCAAGTTCTCAACATCAAACCCTGCAAACTCAACCATTTTGGCTTTCCCCTTCCCATCTAAACATCGCTTAAATTCTTGAACAACTTATTTCCCTTTTTTTCTGGGCAAAACATCCTCTTTATCAACCATATTTCCTTTTCCTTTTCCTTTAATTTTCTCCCTTTTTTTAGCTACAACCACTTATTCCTCTTTGATTACAACACCACCTTTCACTCTTGGTGTCCTGGTTCCACTCCCATGCATTTTTTTCTAATCTATCCCCTGCCATTGACGTCTAGTCCTAAAAGGTGTTTGACTAAGCATTCTAAAATTAGCATCCTGCTCTACCCAACCCACAACTTCAAAACTGATGTTTTTTAAGTAAAATTGTGCTAACTTTTGGGGCTTGTGGGCAACGAAGATATCAATCGACTCATTTGTTTCACCATTCCAAACAAAGTATGAACATCAACATCGGTATGAATCAAATGCAAACCATTTTCTAGGGATTCTTTAGGATCACGTAAAAACAACGCCCATTTTGTTCATTAATCTCTAATAACACATTATCAAGGCTTGAACTAAATATATCCCTATCACCGGTAAAGGCACACAGTTAATTAATGAACCTCCTTCATACCTGAGTGGGTTAGTGGATTCTGAACAGGACCTCACCTTCGTCTTCTTCCTTCACATCCTTAAAAGTTGAGACGAATATGCTTCTGTCCTTCATTGTTATTTTTTTGTTTTTTTACGAATGGGTTTGACTAGATGTGTGTTTCAGTACGTGAGTGTGGATGTATGTTAGGTTTGGTTTTGATTGGGTTTTGTTAATTGGGTCGGGTTATTATGATAGTGTTTATTGTTTCGGATCTTGTTAGTTGGGTTGTTTTGGTGATTCCCACCACATTAATTGTGTATAAGCGTATCAAGGAAGGCAAAAGGTCAAGTTGCAGGGTAATAGGTTTAAAATGTCACACTTGGTCCCTGAATTTGGTCGTTTTTTGCACTTAAAATTCCCGCGTATTTTTTCTCACACAAACTTGACTATTTCTCTTTTTACTAACTTTATAATTAGTCCCTGAATTTGGAACGTCCAGTTGGTTTTGGTATTTATGGGTTAATAACCTATACCATTTGCATACCAACAATAAAAAAAAAAACATATCCTAACAAAATCTCAACAACCTCCCAATAGCTGACTTCCCACTACTTGAAGAACTCGCCAAAGCTTCGAACTCTGACTACATGTTTGACTCGATTTCTCTCTTTTATTAGAGAGAAAACACTTTGACTGATTTGATTCTTGGTATGAAGGAAACCCAAGAATACATCTCTGAGCTCGACTAACCTTTCATCACAAATACAAAAACCCGACTAACCTTTCATCACTTGAGCTTCTTTCAAATCGCATAAATCATCAAACATTTCATCGACATTTCATCTTCTTTAACCAAGTATCCCCATATTTTGCCTTCACATATTTTACCATCTCATCAGTTATATCTGTAAAAGTAAGCTCCTTGTCTGCCATTGTTAAAGTGTGTGTGAGGGTTGTATGACGAAAGAGGGAAACGATCAAGCTGGTATACGGTAGCTTTTCTCAGAATTAACTAAGGTGATGTATAAATGTGTATGGACTATAATACCCTCCACTAACTAACAGAAAAAGACGTTGACATCGGCGTTATTGGTCAAGGGACGAGTTTGGCATATAATGCCCATGTTTTGGACCTCTGGCGATGATAATGCCAACTTCTGTCCCAACGCGAAGCGTTTTGCCAAGTTTAGGGACCAACCGTGTATTTTAGTCTAAATCAGGGGTGACTCTTGTTTTGGGCAACTCTTGTATATTGACTAAAATACCCATCGCACCAAATCTTATTAAAAAAATCAAGATTTCGATGACAAAACCATATTTCGATGACACCATTTACAAACCCAGATTCCTGTAAACAAACCCAGATTCTGGTTACAAACCCCTCTACATTACCCAGAATTTCAGTTATATTCAAACCACTGCAAACAAATCCATGATTACAAACCCCCTGTGTACATACATTAAATGTATGTGTTATCCAATTTCACATTAAACATCGTCACTAACAAATCTAATTTCAAAAAAAACAAAAAAACAAAAAAACAAAAAATAGATGAACATATCGAGCCATAACCAACAAACAAATCCATCACCAACCTATTTTCATTCTCTTTAAAAACCAACAAAACCCATATACTATTCTAATCCCATCTTCACAACATCATTCCACCACTGCCTTGAACAACAAGTTTTATCCTACATAACAACAACGACAAAATCAAACGAAAAAGGAAATGAGATCTCAGATTCGTTCAACAAATGTTAAGATCGTTAAAAATCTTGTGTGTTTGAACATAACCCATTATAAATCATTTTGAAGCATAAACTCTCTTTATATCCGAAAATAGAGAAAGAACCATAAAAATTTGTTATGTTCTATCTTTGATTCGTTCAAATAAAAAGACAAAACGAAAAACACCTTACCCGAGACCTGTATTTCAATATCTTGTAGCCGAATATACTTGAGTTCTTCGTAGGTTTGTGCCATAAGGATATATTGACGATTTGTGTTTGTGTTCGGTTTGTGTGTTTGTGTTTGTTATAAGATTTGTGTTTGTGTTAGGTTTATGTGTTTGTGTTTGTTATAAGATTTGTGTTTGTGTTCTGTTTCTATGTTTGTGTTTGGTAACTGAAGATAAGGATATAAGAGTGGTATTTTTGTTATAAGGTTTGATACATAGGGATAATTTAGTCATTTCAATTTTGACTACTTGGACACTTGTCGACTTATTGTTGGCGTTGTATAAGTTGCCTAATGTATTTTGGATTTTTGGAAATTTTAGGTCTGAAAAATAATAAGTCGTAAGACGAGAAGTCCTTTCAGAACACAACTTTTTTATGTTGTTTTCATTTTGCCTTTACTTACTTAAGTGATAATCGAAAACATAATGTCAAAAATATATCTCAAATCTTTACTAAAAAAAAAATATCTCTAATCCCAATAATCCTTGTTCACCTAAAACCAATTACCACTAGCCCAACCAACTCACATTTAACCCCGCCGTTATAAAAGTCAAACACTCCCACCTCCCCCTTCCCCTTCCCTTTCCCCAACCCCCCACACCCCAGCCACTTCCAATTCTCCGCATCATCCGCCCTAAACCCCATATCCAAGCACCCGCCCCCCCCAAAAAAAAAAAAAAAGGATCTCGAATCCATCGCCTAAAAAAATTTATAAGTTGCAAATCTATAGTTTTTTTTTTTTTCAAAAGGAGGAGAAAGGGGAACAAATATGTTGTGCACGTGACTATGAAAAAAACATGGAGAGTTCAAATTCCACCCGTAATGGGATGGAAATCAAATTACAAAGGGATGTTATCTCGAGAATTTATAATTCTCCGCCTCCTCAATTTTTGGCATACCAAACAAGAGAATTTAACCCAATTTCATTTCTTTCTACCAAACATGTCCTTATATCAATTCACAAAGAATTATTACTGTATCATTTTGTATCTTCAATTTTAGTCTTTCAATTTTGTTAACATTTATTTTATGTTTGAACTTGTACGATCTACAATACCTCATACTTTAAGTGGTACTAATATAACTTTAAGTTTTACTAATACAACGTTTACTTTAACACTTGAATTTATACAAACAACAAATTCCTCAAAATATTAATTAGATCCTTGTTTACAGCAACTCCAAAGTAAGTTGTTAGAGTTAGGAAAAGATACAATGAGAAGAATGACAATAATTTCTTACCACATACAACATTTTAATAAAGAAAAAGAAATTTGAAAAGAGATACATTCTTTTATAATTAAACATGAAATCCTTTATAATGTTTATTTTGTTTCTCATTTGATGATAACTAAACCCAATTAATCAAATTAGCCATTTCCTTCTAAAAATACAAAATTCTAGTACTCACACTTATACTCAGTTCTCAATTTCTCGAGTAACGGAAAATAAAGAAATATGATGTAAATATTTTCAAGCTTAATTTTGGGAGAAGCATTTTATTTCAAAATCAATCAAATCACTTTTTTATAGTTATTTTCATTTTGTTTCTATTCTTAGAGAATTTGGAATAGCAAGGCACCCACGTCAATCCAAGGTGTACTTCACCATTTCGCTTGCCACTGCACCCCTTGGTGTCTTCGCCAACCATTTCGCCAGTATGTATGAGAGTTTGTTTTTTGCTCATTAGGTTTTTGTGTCTTAATCAAGTATGAAGGATCCCAAAAGTGATTTTTGGCTTAAGTTACTGAAAAAAGTGTTTTGGATGTGTGAGTGAAATATAAGTAGAGGTTGCAAGCAGGCGGTGCAGCGGTAGACGCTAAAAGCGAAAGTGGGCTAGAATGGGCGTGAAACTAGCAGGCGTGAAATTTAAACGAGCACGGTAAAACAGGCACATTTTATACAAAATCTCTTAATAAAAGGCCAAAAGCGAATGAAATAAATTAAGCTTAAACGTAATATCTTATTTATATTAAAAACTTAAATATATTATATAAAAATTTCTTTAAAACGATCGTAATGTTTCTGATTGAAAAAAAATATCTTGCCTGTCTTATTTAAGTTTTTAATAGACTATATGTGCCATTTCAAAAAAAGAAAAGAGCTAAATGTGCTTAATCTTTTAAAAATTTGTCCATTTAACCTATCTTTTTAATTTTAGGCACATTTTACCACCTCTAAATATAAGTATAAAAGGGAAAAACTAATGCAACATCAAATGACTGCACCCAATACTCTTAAATGATGCTTGAAAACACAAACATTTTTTTCGATTTCATTTTCTTTCATTTTCTCTGGTTAAGTGATACCCCAAAACCTTATCTTACTTTATTAACCAAAAATCTCTAATCCCAATAATCCTTGTTCACCTAAAACCAATTACCACTAGCCCAACCAACTCACTCACAGTCAACCCCACCTTTATAAAAGTCAAACACACCCACCTCCCCCTCCCCCTTCCCTTTCCCCAAACCCCAACACCCAACCACTTCCAATTCTCCGCATCATCCTCTCTAAACCCCATATCCAAACACCCCCAACCAATCATGGATCTCGAATCAACCGATCTCCTCTCCAACACCTCAAACTCCGATCACGGCTGGCAAAAAGTCACCTACAAGAAAAAAAACACCAAAAAACCTTCACCTAACACCAACACATCCGTTACGTCTAACGGCAACACTAACGGTAACGGTAACGGAAAGAACGTGTTTAACGGAATAGAGAAGAGATCGGAGGAGCGAAGGAAGGTTCTGGAAGAAAGTAACAGATCAGCGATCTATGATTACGATGATGATGACGTGGAAAAGAAGGTGAAAAGTAAGGTGACTAAGAGTAGGAACTGGAATGATTATAGTGATGATGAGGAGGATGATGATGAGGTGAAAGTGAAAGATGATGTGGAAGAGGTTAAGAAGAAGGTTAAGAAGGTGAAGAAAGTGAAGAAGGTGAAGGTTACGGTGAGTGAAGCTGCTGCGAAGATTGATGCTGATGAGCTTGAGAGCTTTCTCGTTGACGTTTCGGTATAATTTTGTGATTTATTTTGTTGAATTGTGATTATTTGTGATAAAAGTTTGATCCGATGCGCGAACTGTTTGAGATCGATTTGATTTAGGTGTCGTCGAGGTCGAGTTTTGATTAGAAATAGAAATTAGGTGAAGTCGAGATCGAGTTTATTTAGTAATTAGTATCGGATAAAAGTTAGGTACGGATGATAAGAAGAAGATAGATATTAAGTGAAAAACATGATAAGTGAAGTGATTAGGTTGATCCGTATCCGATTCGCGTAACTGTTTGAGATCGGTTTAGTTTTGATTAGAAGTAGAATTGTGCGATTATATGATAAATGTTTGATCCGAGCTCGAGTTTCGATTATAAGTAGAATTGAGTAAGATTTAGGTTTGATTAGAGTATGAGAAGAAGCTAGATGTGTAATTGAGTAGAAATAGAAATTAGGTGAAGTCGAGATCGAGTTAGTAGTTATTTTGTTAGAATTGTGATTATTTATGATAAATATTTGTTCCGATGCGCGAAGTATTTGATATCGGTTTGATTTAGGTGTTGTCGAGGTCGATTTTTGATTAGAATAAGAAGAAGCTAGATGTTTAATTGATTAGAAATAGAAATTAGGTGAAGTTGAGATCGAGCTTCAATTAGTATATCGGATACAAGTTAGCCAGTTAGGTTAGGTACGGATAAGAAGAAGCTAGATATTACGTGAAAAACATGATAAGTGAAGTGATTAGGTTGATCCGATTCACGTAACTGTTTGAGATCGGGTTAGTTTTGATTAAAATTAGAATTGAATGTGAATTAGGTTTGATTAGCATAAGTGAACTGATTAGGTTGTGAGCCTAGAGATTGGCTCGAGACTCCTTGTAATTTACAAATATACTGCTATGTGTATTTTTATGGTTACATGATTAAGATACTATCTAGTTAGGTAGAGCCGAGCTTGAAATATTGAGTTTGTCTGTAGTTAGTTTTATAATATTTTTGGGGAGTTTGAAAGTATGAGATCGGTTTGTTTTAGGTGGAGTCAAGCTCAAGCTGCTCGACAAAGTCAAGCTCATGTTTCAGTTAGAGTTAGTACTGGCTAAAAATAAGGTACAACTAAGAAGAAGCTAGATCAGTGTTGTAAAAATCAGCCATGGCTGCTGCCATGGCGGATATCGGCGGTCCACCGCCACGATATTTCCCAAATCGGTCTAACATGGCGTTTTGGTCAAAATCGGAGCTTGGCGGTCAAAATCGGCCTTGGCGGCGGTTTGGTCAACGCCGGTCAACTTCAGATCTAGGGTTTTTTTTTTTCAAATTCACGGCAATTAACTTCGATTTTATTGATTTTGTTGTAATTTAAGCTAGTTTTTATAATTAATCTTGCTAATATTCATTTTTTTAATAAATTCCTTTATAATTTAGGGTCACCGCCATGGCGCCTATGGCGCTTGGCGGGGGTCAACCGCCACGGTACCGCCGAGCGATTTTTACAACCTTGAGCTAGATATTTCTTAAAAGTTCATGATAAGTGAAGTGATTAGTTTGAGGTGATTCTCATGCTACTACGCTACTAATGACCGGTTTGATTTAGTTAAAGTCGAGCTCAAGTTTCAATTAGAATTAGTGTCAAATACAAATTAGGTTTGAATAAGAAGCTAATTATTTCGCGTAAAAACATGACAAGTGAAGTGATTTAGAAGTAAAAGTAGATTTGCGATCTGCTCGAGATCAGTTTGATTTACGTGAAGTTAAGCTCGAGTTTCAGTTAGTATTAGTATGGACTACAAACTTGGTTCGAATAAGAAGAAGCTAATTATTTATTGTAAAAACATGATAATTGAAGTGACGCATATTTAGCTTCAAAAGACACTAGATTGATTTGAGAATTATTTGTAGTTTTTGTTTTGAATTCAATTTTGTTTATTTCATAGCTACTGAGTTTTGTATAATGCTAGGATAATGATTAGTGTTAGTATTGCTGTAGATTAAGTAGTCGGTACAGTACTTCATGATTAGTTTCAAGACCCTTTAAGTTTTGCTTAGTTATTGGTTTAAATAATAGGAACTAATGCTGTACATGTGTTTATTGTAGGCTTCATACGAGGGCCAAGATGATATACAGTTGATGAGGTTTGCTGACTATTTTGGACGGGCATTTTCTGGTGTGCCTGCTTCACAATTTCCGTGGGTGAAGTTATTTAGAGAGTCTCCCATTGCCAAGGTTGCAGATGTAAGTTCTCTTCTTGAAACTGCACACTATGTTTATACTAAGTAATGGAATAAAAGGATTTAAACTTGGGATGTCAGTGTATAGTGCTTGTGAATGTAATGTCAACTAAATTATTTGATATCATGGTATATACATCGGAGTGTATGAAAACCACACAATTAAACTGTTGTTTACGATTCATTTATCGTGTATACATTAGTGTGAACATTACTCTGTTTTACATGTCATCAAATATATAACGTTAGAACTAAATACAAATTTGAGCTCTTTGGATCAACATGAACTTTCTTCTTCTTCATCTTATATATTTTGAGTTGTTTTAAATGCAGAATCCCGTGTCACATATTCCTGAGGCTGTTTACAAGACGTCTGTGGATTGGATCAATAACGATCTCGGAAGCCCTTCGTGCTTTTTCCTCTGGTCCTTAGACAGCATTCTTGCTGACTTGGCAAACCAACAAGGCGTGACAAAAGGATCCAAGAAAGGTGCCCAAACTTCATCCTCAAAATCTCAGGTATGCTATAAACTGAATTTCCTATTCTTATTTATCTTTTTCTGGATCATCCATCCTGCTTCAATAGTCACATTGCGTTATCTCAACTAGGCGACTCACTATAGTCATGAGCTGATTTTTATTCCATGAATCCTTAACAGGTGGGTCTGTTTGTAGTATTAGCAATGGTGTTACGTAGGAAACCTGATGTGCTAATTTCCGCATTACCAACTCTAAACGAAACCCAAAAGTTTCAAGGACAAGACAAGCTTCCACTTGTCGCGTGGATGGTAGCACAAGTGAGTCAACAACTGTTTACAAAAGCATACTTTCTATTTCCTGTTTCATAAACGATGTTTCACGTACTAATATAAAGTTCATATATACAGGCATCACATGGTGAGCTTGCTGTCGGGTTACATCTATGGTCTCATTTGATATTGCCAATAATCGGGACCAAAGCAGGGTCCAACCCACAAACACGGGATCTGATATTGCAATCAGTCGAAAGGTTCAAATCAACTTTCTATTTTCTACCGTCCACTAGCTCCATATGAGACTTACAAATTTGTGACATCTTCTGTTTTTTTAATGTTTATAGGATTTTGTCAGCCCCAAAGGCTCAAACTATATTAGTGAATGGTGCTGTGAGGAAGGGAGAGCGTTTGTTGCCACCATCGGCTCTTGATTTGCTATTGAGAGCCACATTTCCTTCATCTTCAGCTCGTGTTAAGGTATGACTTCTATGGGGGACATTTTTACAATAAAGGTCGAAAAATGGGTGGGACGGGTTTAGGTAAACATGCGTAATTCTTGGTTTGGGTGAAATACATGGCAGGTCTGGTCGACCCTAAACACTTTTACTCTAAAAAGATTAACGCGTCTATACACAGTGTTTGACTTTCTTTTATGTGTGTTATTGAACATTATGATCACAAAATAATATTATTTGAATGTTAAACCAGGTTAAACTAGGGGTGAGTTCATTTAAGACCAATGAAACCAATCTGTACCCTTAGATAAAAAAAATGGGTAGTTCAGATTGATTCTAATCACATGTGATTTGAAAATTTGAAAAATCACATGTGAACAAAATTTATACAAATCTAATCGCATGTGATTCAATGCCTAACTGCATGTGTTAGCTGTCTTAGTTTCTTAGTTGTCTCAAATGAAACACACTGTGGGTGACAGTGACTTTCAACCTTTTTGGCCCATTTTTCACCAAGCTATTTTTAATTTGACCCATTAGAGATAAAAACTTAACCCAAATCAACCCTTTCACAAGTAAAAGAATCAAAGGCGCCACCTCTAGTTCGCCATTACTCTGAATATTCTTACGCTTCTGGTTGATGTTTTACATACTTTTGATACAGGCAACCGAAAGATTTGAAGCTGTGTATCCTATACTCAAGAAGGTTGCACTTGCGGGGTCCACTGGAAGCAAGGCCATGAAACAAGTCTCTCAACAGATTTTGACTATTTCTCTGCAAGCTTCAGGAGAAGGCACAATTTACTTTAAATGCATAATATGTAAATTTGAAAAGAAGATTCAAAAGTTAATTTCTTGATATTGTTCTTTGCCAGGCGTCCCTGAGCTAGCAAATGAAGCATCTAGTATTGTTATCTGGTGTTTGACTCAAAATCCCGATTGCTGCAAACAATGGGTGAGTCTCCTTTTTTTCATCTAGCATCTAGTACTTATATCTGAGTAAATTTCTTTTCGAAAGGCGAGACTCGAAACGCACCCGTTAAACACGTAATAATACACCCATTGTCTCAAATGAGACTTGAACGTTCGATATTTGAACACCCGGATACCGCTAGGCCAAAGGCCCTTTGGTTATCTATGAGTAAAATTAGTAATTAAATTGTACTTTCATGGTTTAGACATGTACTTCTTTTTAGACATTTACTATTTTGATACGCAAATGTGACCAATAGTACAAGTTATAATCTGTCTTTGGTATTGAATTTTTTGTCGAAATCTATATCATCATTCCAAATATAAAATGTGCAGGAGAAGCTTTATTTGGATAATTTAGAAGCAAGCGTTGTGGTGTTGAGAAGA
This sequence comes from Chrysanthemum lavandulifolium, assembly GCA_022545495.1. Lineage (NCBI taxonomy): Eukaryota > Viridiplantae > Streptophyta > Magnoliopsida > Asterales > Asteraceae > Chrysanthemum > Chrysanthemum lavandulifolium. The sequence goes on from CM040241.1 coordinate 64,378,727, forward strand.
CTCGCTGAGCAGTGGAAGGTTCTGTCTCTAAATCAGTCTTCTCTTGAGGCCCTCACTGAAACTCTTAGGAGTTTTAAGAAAAAGGTATTACACTTGTATAACATGTTAGTAAATTTCTATGAAATGATCTCTAACAATTCAGTATAATATGAGGTCAAATAGGTATCTCACTTGACACAGAAAAGTCAAATAAGTAACTCAATTAACAAAGAAAAGTCAAATAGGGTTGGTTCACAATATTTCTACTTGTCGTTATTAGCATTCATTTCTTGAGAAACGTACCAACAGATGACTTTGACAAGCTTCAATCTGAGCACAAATCAAATCAACTCATTAATAAGTAAATGGGCTGATATCGCCAACCCTACTTTTATGCTTCGCATTTCACTAAAATAAATATGGTTTTTTTTGCCGTTAACTATGACCATATTTTTTCATTTTCGCGTTTAGCCATTGTACTTTTTCTTGTGCGTAGGTCGTTAAAGATGATCTTGTGTCCCATTTGGGTCACATTTTGTAACCCCGAAACTTAGCCGTTTCAAATAAGATTAAACATTATATATAGATCTTACATGTTAAAATATAAAATCTCCTTTTTAAAAGTCGGTTTCTGAAGTTGCAATAAGACGCAAATGGGAGCCATCTTTTGAGTTTTGACGACTCGGATGTACAAAAAGACATGAAAAAGTAGATTGTTAATTTATGTATAAAAAAAACCTATAATAAACTCATAACTTGTATGCATGCAAATCTAAAGATTATTCCAAACAAACTTATGTGTTCCTTTTTTATTTATATCCGTAGAACGACAAGGCGGTAATAGATGGAGAAAAATCAGCACTCTACAAGGAAGCAGACAAATACTGTAAGGTGTTATTGGGAAGAGTATCACGCGGGTGGGGATGCATGAAGGCTACAGGGTTGCTCATATTGGCTCTTGGTGTGGGGCTTGCATTCCTGCCTGTATCCACTTTGGATTGGGAGTTGTTGGACTGGGACAAGTTATACGCAACGGTGAACACACAACAGTTTGTTTAGATGAATCACATACACAGTATCGGATTAAGCAGAAAAGGGCAAAAATGACCTAAATAAAAGAGAGAATGAGGTTACTTTTTTTTTAAGAATCGAATTTTAAGGCCTATAACCAAATGTAGTTTAATCAAATTGCAAAGTGGTGTTTCACAGGTCTTTGTGACCTTTTATTACCTGAGTTATAAGTTAATCATATTATATTATATTTTATTAGTCGTCGTTATGTACATTGTAGTGTGCTTTATCTGAGTCTTGTGAGCTGCGCTGCACGCATACGCAGTCGCAACAAAAGTTGTGGCTTTGCATGTGCCTCAATGGTTCTAAGTTGAATGAATTATGCAAAACCAAAGGCGGACGAGTATTTTACATTTATTTACTGCCTTATCGGCCTATGGTAAGTGTTTGTTCATATCGTATCTCATTAAAATCACTTGATTTTCATCATGTGCTTACCTGCCAGATAATATCTTAGTTTTGAGAAAGATACAAGCAGTTTAAAGTCACTGTTATCTGTCTGATATGTACCAAGATTATCTTTTCGGTTTTTTTTACCCGTCTGATCAACAGATGATAGTATCTACATACTCAAATGTTGTAGCTCTTAACAGTGTGCAAGGGATAAAGTCACAATCCCTCAAGTAACCAAGATACCAAGGGTGCGTTTGGTTGGGGTATATTGGGGGCATTTCATGGTATTTGTATTTTAATTTCCTTCAAATATTGTGTTTGGTATCTCAAATAAAGGAATTTAAAATTCCAAGAATTATCAAAATGAAGAGAATTAGAATACCTTCAAAAAGTGAGAAATTTTAATTTATTTAGGGAGCGTTTGGTTGGGGCAATTTGGAGGATATTGGGCGTTTGCGTTTTAATTACTTCAATGTCTCATTTTAACTCAAATGTGAGCGTTTGAAGTAATTTACAATTCCACGAATTGCAAAAATAGAGAATCAAACGCCTCCAAAAAGTGAAATTTTAATTTCTTGAAAAAAAATTTATAAACTTTTTTTCTTATTGTTTTTATAAACTTTTAAATAAAATATTTATGATTTTTTTTATAAATTTTTATAAACTTTTTATATAAATTTTTATAAATTTCTTATAAATTTTTATACTCTTTTATAATTTTTATAAACTTTTTTTATAAATTTCTTATAAATTTTTATAAACTTTTTTATAAACTTTTCATAAATTATTTATAAACTTTTTTATAAATTTTTATAAACTTTTTATAAATTTTTATAAACTTTAATTATTACTTTTTATAAACTTTTAAGTAAAATATTTATGAAATTTATATTAAAAAATAAAAAAATATTATAAATTTCATCAACCAAAACGTCTGAAGGTATTTTAAATTAGGAATTTTAAATTCTCAAGAATTTAAATTTTAAATTTAAAATTAGAATTTCAAATTACCCAAACCAAACGCCTCTTAGACTTTTTTTATCTAACTTTTTCTTTTGTATTTTTCTTGTTTGTTACTCCTCCGTCCCTAAATAAGTCATCAGGTTGACTTTTCGAGTCAAACCGATTCAACTGTTGTAAATATTTTATTTGTGTTACATAATCTTGATGAAAACTATATCAATGAAAATACACTTAAAACCCAATCAATTCATATATTTTGCATTAAGTAGTATATAACACTCGCAAAAATAGATATGATCAAAGTTGATCCAGTTTGACTTTGAAAAGTCAAACTGGATACTTATTTAGGGACGGAGGGAGTATTTTTTTAAATCCAATTAAATCTTTCACTAGGGGTGTTAATTGGGTGTGGAGCTGTTCGGGTTCGGGTCAATTGTGGTTGGGTCAAAGTCGAGTCAAGGTTAAAAAATTCATACCCGAACCTGACCCTATTTGAATTAGGTTTGTTGGGTTCATGCCAATTCGGGTCGGGTCAACTCGGGTTGACTCCATCCGGGTTCGGGTCAATCCAAATATAAATAAAATATAATAAAAATATTTTTTTACTTGTTTAAATCGAATATTGATATGATTTATATTAAAAAAATGAAAATTATTTATTTGTGTCAATTGGGTTGACTCGATACCCGTCCCTATTTAGTATTCAGATTACTTGGGTTAACCCGAATAAAATTTTTGACCTATGTAACCCGACTCGAATAGGCTTAATCGGGGTCGGGACAGGTTTTTTTTTACACCCATATGCAACACTCCCCAATAAAATTGTAATAATAAACAAAATGACATATTTCAAAATATTATGTATTTCTATGAAGCAAACATGCGAAAGTATTTTAAATTTCGAGAATTTTAAATTCTCAAAATTTAAATTTTTTAAAATTTAAAATTCCGAAATTTTAAATTAACGAACAAAACGCCACCTAAAATGCACATGTAATCTAATTCTTATTATATAATTGGTTTTAGAAAACTATAGAGAACATGAAACACCAAAGAGAACCTCTTTAGTTACATCAAGGTTTAACAAAGTTGGTCCAAAAAATCGAATCGAAGTAACAAAAGATATCGATCATATATTTTATTTAAGAAAAATTCCATTATTTTAATTGATAAATTTAATAGTCCATTGTGTTGAGATTCAATTAGAACATAGTAGCAGGGTATCCGCGCATTGCGGTGACGGTACCTGAAATATAATTTTTCAGTGAATCATGTAGTCTAGTTTGTTATATTTTTAGTAACAATAAATTTACGGATGCTAAAAATTTATCAACTCTTTAACTAATGACAATAATTTTTATTATACTCTTTTAATCATTGGCTGTGGCTACTTTTGGTTTATGAATAAGCATAATCATAATGCTACATTTTTTTTTTTTTTTTTTTTATATATTTTTTTGCCCAGTTTCTTGAATCTCACTCAACCAACACACCAATGACTTATTACCTTTGATATTAAACACTTTGTATTACCCTAAACCTACACAAATTTTGCACGCCTCTTCTTTGTCCCTTTCATTTCAAAACTCAGCCACCATTTTAATTTCTTCTCTTTTCTATCAAACTATCAACTCAAACTTAGCCACTCCTCTTTTGTTTCTTCTAACCGATTTGAACGAACCAAAAAGAAGGAAAAGAAGAAAAACATTTAAGGAAGCGCTAACTGTTGGAAGTGTTTATGCGTCCAACTGGTTTGTTTTTTCCAAACCGATTTGAACCAACCAGATTTGAACACTTCCAATCGGTTGCACGCCTCTTCTTTATGCGTCCTTCGAAAGTTTTGATAGAGAAAAGAACGAACCATTTTAATTTGTTGGAAGTGTTTGTTCGAATCTGTTGGAAACAATGAAGATATAGTGTTGATTGTGTAGTTGGAGTTGGATAAAGGAGGCTAGAGAATAAAAGGAGGCTGGAGAATTTGTACATAATTGTGTTTATGATTTATTTAGTGTAAAAAATTTGTGTTTATGATGATTGTACCTGTAGCTTCATATTTTGTGTTAATTATATGTATTGCATTAAAAACTTGGTACATTAACATGGAGTAGAGGGAAGTTCTAGATTGTATTTGTACCTTGTGCTTAGGTAGTTGTAACAATTGGTGATGGAGTGTTTTAAATTATGTATTAATTGTATAAAGAAGTATTAATTGTTGAGTTTGATTTGTGTTTTACATACTGTAACACCCCCAAATCTCGGTACAGTGGAAGACTTAATCAAGTTTTCAGGGCGTTACATTAGATTGGTATCTCACACAAGTATAGCAAATAAGATAGTCATATTATCATTTAAAACCAATCCCAAATTTAATTATTCAAAACAATTATCCCAAAATGTAAATAAAATGCCCAAACATGATTTATAAAAATAGGTCCCCATAAATTATCAGAGTTTGATTATTATCCTTGAACCATGCCTCCTTGCCAAGCTTCCACATAATACGCACTCCAAACATCACTTAAATACCTGAGAAAGACATGCTAAAAGGTCAGCTAACGTTGGTAAGTTCATAGGTTTAATTTCAAGTTTAAAATAGTGGACCTGTAGGAGTTTATTTGCTATGCGAGACCTAAGATAGATACACATCAATCACATACCAATATCACAATACCAATATCATCAATATCATATACGACGTCATAGTGAGCCCCTAGCGACTCTATCCAGCACAGTCGTAGCAAAGTCTAGAACGATTGCTAAACCTGGACTAGGTCGAGGTAGAAGTCTATACTTAGCTAGGCATCGCGTTATAGCATAGAGATGCTACCCTAGACTAAGGCAACAACTACCACATATCTATCTAAACAGTCAAGCACATAAGCAAATCAAAATAGTTTAAAAGGTCCAAAAAGAGTAGCATGATTCTCACCCCAAATTAGTTAAAAACATAGATAAAAGTGGGGCTATGAAACTCACCTCAAGCAAGCAACGCACAAATAAACACTAGCAAGAAGATAACAGCTAACATGGCTCAGCAACTATCGACTCGGTACAACCTATTAATGTAAACCAATCTTAATATATATTTCCCAAAATCAATGTTATCTACCCCAATGTATTCCTTTTCTTTATCTCCAAAAATGTCTTGTTTCACCGTTTAGTCATAGCGTTTGGTATCATCGTGTGCGTATATCGACTCAACATGATATCATGAATGCACTCAAACAAACACAATGAGACATCTAAGCGATAAGCTCCATAGTCCAATAAGTTTCGGAATAAACAGTAGACCTTATTGAATTCGTCAACTCGATAAACTCAATTATTTATTCGTGTCACTTATTATCCCATAAACCGGTCGCATCCTAACGAGTCATAAGGATAATTCACCCATTAATAACGTTACCCATCGTACCTAGCGGGCTCTTATTAGATTCGTCAACCTAATAAGTCCGATACCCACGTGGATCGACGCTATTAATGTTAGGTCATCCGTAACCCATGCACACAACGTAAACAAATTAAATACTTGAGACTAGTATTAAATGCTCATAAAAGGCACATTTCGATATTAAATACTTATTTATTAGAAAACTTTTCCATTTTTAAGTTGTTAATTCCATTTAAAATAGTAAATAACAAGACAAGTCTTGTTATCGATAGTTTTTGTATAAAAGCCTTTTATTATTTATGTTTCACCATTTATTAACATTTTCATTTATATATATTTCGTCAATTTCAATATTAGTTTCATATCGTTATTCATTTCGAGTCCACAAGCACGAGTCATGACTTCTCGGCTTTTAATCAATCTATAGTCTAAAATATACTAAAGTCCATGTTACGGCGTTGTCGAGGGTCAACAATGACTAAAAAGTTAAAGTAACACCGACGTTGCTCAAAGTTGACAATTTATATTATAAGTCCAAGTAAATAATGACAATAGAGCAACTCAATCTCAAATCAACCCAAATCAATCTCGCCAACCAATCAATCTATGAAATATACCCGAAACCAATGTTATGACCCTAATGGTCATGACACGGTCACGGTTAAGACCACGTGAACCAAACAAGCTCTAGAAGCTTTTCGGTTCCACGCGTCTCATCCAAACACCAACAACAACAACCAACAAGATACCACAACAATCCGACCCGGACCCGTGGTCCATATGGGTCTCGTACAACACCACACCACGACCCATCGGGCTTGTACGCCCCAAACTACACAACCAAACGCTCCCAAATGGCTTCTACAACAACCAAACACAATCAATCAACCTCCAATCATTATCCAAACATCAAACCCATCAACTAATCTAAACCCATTTCATGAAACTAAGCCTAAAATGAAAAAACACAAAAATATGATACACCACATGATACCAAATCACTAGTTACATGTTTTATTAAGTGTAAATTAGTTTTAATCCCATGTTTCACCCAAAACCCATGAATGTCGAGCCATGGTCGAGCCTTAAAAGACCCATTCGTGGCTTTTCATGACCCAAATAAGCTTGACCCATGTTCCATTTACCTTTTCCCAACTCGATCTACAAGATTTAATGAAAACCCTAGAATCACGAATCGTTTTTGTAAGATTTGGAGGTGTTAATGTAGGCTTCTATAAGATATATATATATATATATATATATTCCATTTACCTTTTCCCAACTCGATCTACAAGATTTAATGAAAACCCTAGAATCACGAATCGTTTTTGTAAGATTTGGAGGTGTTAATGTAGCTTCTATAAGAGATATATATATATATATATATATATATATATATATATATATATATATATATATATAGGGTAGGGTTAAAATGAAAGTTTAATAATGAAAAGAATGAGAAGGCGTGTGGAGGTGACGTGTGTCACCTGCTTACATCACCACGCCATAAATGTGACATGTGTCACCCCACCCCCCCAAAAAAAATTTTTCCCGCTAAAAAAAATTTTTTGGGCAAAAAAAAAAAAAAATTCGCTAAAGTTTATTCTCGCATCACAAGTTATAAAAATCTTGCATCACAATTATAATTGTGATGCAAGAATTTATAACCTTAATGCACTAAAATCATAATTACGATGCAAGAAATTTATAATCAGTGATGCGATAACTTATAACCTTAATGCACTAATAAGTTTTGGTGCATCTTTATTATAAGTTAATAGTTCGGTCATCAACTATGATGCACTAAATCAATGTTATAACCTTAAACGACTTAAAATCGTGATTGTGATGCAATAACTTTATAAGCGTGATGCAATAATTTATAACCTTAATGCACTAAAATCATAATCGTGACGCAAGATGGCTTATAACCTTAATGCACTAATAAGTTTTGGTGCATCTTTATTATAAGTTCTTGCATCATAGTTAATAGTTAAGTCATCAACTATGATGCACTAAAATCAATGTTATAACATTAACGCACTAAAATCGTGATTGCGATGCGATAGCTTTATAAATGTGATGCGATAACTTTATAACCGTGATGCGAATTTATAACCTTAATGCACTAAAATTATGATTTGTGATGCGATAAAAAATTTGGCGGGAATTTTTGACGGGAAAAAAAAATTTTGCCCAAAAAAAAAATTTTTTTTGGCGGAAATTTTTTTTTCCGGGGTGGGGTGGGGTGGTGGGGGATGGTGATGTGGCGTGATGATGTGGCAAGAAGGTGACACGTCGCCTCCATATCTTCTCATTATTTTCATTCTAAAACTTTTCATATTAACGACGTATATATATATATATATATATATATATATATATATATATATATATATATATATATATATATATATATATATATGGAAAGAGGAAAGAGATATCTACAAGATGGTGGTGGAGGTGGGTGGTCGCGCCACCGCGTGGCCGGAAAGTGGCCAGGGGTGGTGGGTAGTTTTAGGGTTAGGGTTTGTTTGGTGGAGGAGAGGGAGAGTAGAGAGAGAAAGCTATGTGTACGTGTGTTTTTAGTGAGAGAAGTAAATCCAACAATAGTTACTTTTGCCAAACCATATGCCTAGACTGAAAAATTTGATTTTAAAGCTCAATTAGTTTGGCAAGAACTAATTTGATTTTTTTAAAAGCCATGCATAGGTCAGACTAAAGTAAAATTGTCAGCGTCGCGCAACGCACGGGTGCTATTGTTATACTTTCGATATACGTACGATTTTATATAAAATGTTGAAGTTTGATATATATTAACAAATTGCGGAAACTACACTGAGCTTTTTGTTATTTACGATTTTTTATATAACAAACTTTATATATCACATTCCTCCTGTTTAATCGACAAAATATTCTAAGGACACACGAACTGAATCAGAATTAGCGTAAAAAATAGTTAGATCTAACGAAACACGAACTGAATCAGAATTAGCGAAAAAAAATACTTATAGTTAGATCTAACGACACACGAACTGAATCAGAATTAGCGCAAATAATTAAATATAGTGAAAAAGATACTTAACATAAATAATAAAATACTAGAAGATATAAACTGACCACCGTAGACGCCGGAATCCTCCACCACCGCCGTCGCCGGAATCAGCACCAAAAGCAGTAAGAATGAAATCGAATATTGAACCTATAGTTAGATCTAATTGATGAAAACCTAATTTATTCTTATATAATTTGTTGTGAATTTGTGTTTAGGTTAAAAATGATGGTTGAAGATTTAGGAATCCAAGCCAAGGATTCTGCGGTTCGCGAACAAGATTACATTGCGCGTCAACAGGTAGTTATATTACATTGTGTGGCAACAGGTTATTGCTTATGATAGCTGTTAATTGTAGTAAGTGCGAAAGTTTGTATCGAGTTCTTCGTTAGTATTGAAATTTGATACAATTGTGGCGTTTTAGCGTATAGTTAGTGATTATGTAAACAAGCGTTAGTCAACTAGTCTTAAGCTTGGTTGGAAGTATGATTAGGTACATTGCGTGTCAACATGGGGTGTTTGTTTCGGCTTATATAGTGGGCTTATGGCTTATTTGGTTTTCGGCTTATGTTTCATAAGCTCACTTTTTGTGGCTTATTTTGAAACTTGTGAGATTATATAAACTTATCATGACATGATAAGCTTATATAAGCCAAAAAATCTCAAAATAAGGTTGTTATTTCTGCAATTTATAGCTGTTAATTGAAGTATGTTTAGAAGCTTGTATAGAATTCATAATTAGTATTGAAGTTTGATATAATTCTGGTGTTTTAGGCTAGTTTTATTGATTATGTAACAAGCCTTAGCGAACTATTTTTGAGCTCGGTTGATATGATTAGGTATTAAAGCCGATTATATTGCGTGTCAACAGGTTGTTTTTTTAGCGCCTTGTTAATTGAAGTTATTTAGAATTAGCAATCCAACTACACTTTTGTTGAATCAGTTTAGTGCTTATTTGGATCGACTTTATGTAAATGAGTAATCTTAGACATTAATTGAAGCCTATTACATTGCGTGACAACAGGTTGTTTTTTACATGTGCGTTGTGCTAAGTTCTGGTTTTTATAGGTGTTGATTGAAGTAAGTGAAAATGTTAGTATCTGACTTGTCGTTAGTGTTGAAATTTGATATAACTGGTGTTTAGCGTAGAGTTATTGTTTATGTAAACAAGCTTTATTGAACTAGTTTTAAGATCGGTTGCAAAGTATGATTAGGTATCATGTGTGCGATAATCTAGTTTTAAGCATTATTGTTTTAAGTGGTTATAATCACTTAAAATTAGACGTCATAATTTAGGGAATTGAAGTTATTTTTTGTTGGGGCTTTTGAGATAGGTCTTTAATTATGTGCATTGTAGTCAGTGTAGATTCCAGTTGTTGATACTTTTTATTTGATCGCAAAACTTTAGTCAGAGTAGGAGTTCCCTACGTCGTGGCCTTGTTCTCTATAAAAGGAGGGTGTACCTCATTCTTTTCATTCATCAATACAATATTTGATTATTGTTGTCGACTGTTGCTCTAAAGTGAGGGTTTCGGTTTTGTTGTTTGTTCCGCTGCTAAGTTCTAGTAAATATTTTGATTTAGATGGCGCAGGTAAAGAAGAGATGCAGACTGATGGGCAGGCGAGAGTTAGAAAAATTTCCGAGTTGATTCAGCGTATACAACTATTGTTGCCATCAAAAGATGCTGCCCGCACCTGTATCTTGTCCAAGTCATGGCTACACGCTTGGTCAACCAAGTCATGGCTGATGGGCAGGCGAGAGTTAGAAAAGTTTCCGAGTTGATTCACCGTATACAACTATTGTTGCCATCAAAAGATGCTGCCGCACCTGCATCTTGTCCAAGTCATGGCTACGCTTGGTCAACCATCCCTGCCATCCGGTTTTCTCCGTCCGTTGACACTTTAAGAAAAACATCATCAGAGAAAGCACATGACCTGGCTTTACAGGACCTTACTACCGTATCGCCGGGACAACTTACCAATCACGAGTCTTGATCTTCAGTTTGGCATTCATACTGCTTTTCGTTCCGCTTACAAATTGATCATGCAAGCAGCAGCTGCTAAAAGTAACGAGCTTCACCTTGAAATCTTGCCTACCACATCATTTACTTTGCCTGATGAGATATTCTCAAGTGATAATCTCCACACATTAAGTTTGAAATTTATAAACCTCAGTGTCTGGAAAAATATCCGTTATTCCCTTCACATTAGTAGCAATCCTCCAATCCACTGCACCAACCTACGTGTTCTAAAGTTGGATGATGTCCACATAAGTCAAGGGGTGCTTAATAAATTGTTATCTACATGCAAGTTACTTGAAAAGATCGACATCGAGTTACCCTTGGAATTGAGGACTATCAAGGTAAACAACCTCCGTTATCTATATGAGTTGAGAATAAATAATCCCAGCGAGTCTAATGATATTTTGGAAGTTACTAATGTCCCATCTCTCCGCCGCTTGCATATGAGACATTCTTTTCTTCGATATTGTGGTTTAAGCCCGTATTATACAAAATGGGCACAATTGGGAGCTTGAGAGTTATATTTAGACAACGTGTCCATGGATGATGCGTTTTCAAGTATGCTCAACTCCAACTTCCCATTTCTAGAGAGTTTGACCCTTGTAATCAAGTGGAGTAGTGTCGAAATCTTGGATATCAGATGTCTTACGTTGCTGAGATTGAAAGTACGTTTTGACCCAGACGAGCAAATCAAGGTACAACTTGATGCTCCCAATCTACTTGTTTACACACACAAAAGCACGACAATGCCTAGTCTCTTGTTTCCAACCGTTCCTCCCCAGCAAATTGAGCTATGTCTCCGATTGAACAATACCATCGATGAGTTGTTCTTTCTTAAGATGGGGTTCTAGTGCCTTTCAACATTGATGATGTGAGAACAATCCTCCCGTTTCCGGCTACAAGTGTTGAAGAACTGGTTTTTGCCACAAAATACAACAGGGTCTTGTGGGAGAACTCACTGTTCTTTGATGCAGTTTTTCTATTTGCCACCCTATATGCGTCCAAGGCGAATAGTGAATTAAGCCTCAAAGTCGCTAAGTACTTGTTGAACCAGCTAATGGTAAAGGAAAATGAGAAAGGAAAGCAGGTCGTGTATTGTGAAATAAGAAATCCTCTCAATGGAAGATGGGAAGCACTAACAAGTTCTTCCTTAAGTTTGCTTCCTCATGACTGCAGTGATGTGTTCAAACTTAGCGAGTTCAAACTTAGCTGGTGTTCACCATAGAAGCTTCTTCGCTCTCACTTGTATTGTTTGGCTATTTACTGTCAAGTATGAAGCTTCACTTGTATGTGTTCATCATGTGCTTACCTGCTGGATAATATCTTAGTTTTGAGAAAGATACGCAGTTTAAAGTCGCTGTTATCTGTCTGATATACATTCAAAATAATCTTTCTGGTTTTTTTACCCCTCTGATCAACGGATGATGGTATCTACATAGTCAAATGTTGTAGCTCTTAACAGTGTGCAAGGGAATGGTTCAAAAGCAAATGTCTAAGGATAGAGAAGGTAAAATGGATCAGGCTGTTAGTTAATAATTTACTTCTGCTTTTTGTCAATATATTGGAACAATTGAAACCGGAACCAAATCATATAGTACCAGTGTGGTGGCGATCTGATACTGGTTTAGAATTGGATCAAAATCGCACCAGAGTATGTGACTCTTACAAACTCTAAACATAGCGATTCAAGCCTCATTGCATAAACGATAGTTTTTATTAGTATAAAAGAAGAAAACCTTTGGTTTTGGACCACACTGTTGCATACACAACCAAGAACCAAATTTTACATGAAGAGATCTGGTTCGGTTTTTGTGCAGTTTGCTGGTTTTACAGTTTGGATTAAGCTTCCTCACCCATCCGTATAAGAATAGAAATAATCACGAAGTATACAAACAAGCATCACATTGTTTTTTAACACTGAACCGGTTGGTTCAACCGGTAGAACCAAAGGTCCAAGTTTTCAAAACATCGGGTGAACTGACTATAGTTAAACCGTTGCAAACCAGTTGAAACCCGGAAACCATAAACCGTTAGAAACCTGTCAACCTTTATATTCTCATTTTTTTGGATTCTCCTCGTGTGATAATTTTATATTTGTGTTTTGAACCGGTAAGACTTAAAATGTTCATTTCAACTTGGACATGCTTATATGTTGTTTGCCTTAGATATTGTCATTATTCGGTTTTTCTTGTCTCGACTATACATGTGATGTTGTCAAAACTGATCGGTCGAAACCAGAAACCAAATCGCCAACCGGTTCACTTGTCGCGGGTTTGGTATTCAAAACATTTTTTTAGCATAATTATTTGGAAATTGAATCTTCAAAAGGAATACCTCAAATCTTTTACACTTATGCCAAATAAAGCAAATCTTGATAATTACATAAGTAATCCTATTATTTTGACACCTCTAATCATTTTAAGATGGGTCACACTATTCTCTGAAGTCTCCGTAGGAATTTACTGTGGTCAGAGAGGAGTCTTGTGTGATTCTTTTGCGCTTTTTTTTTTTCTTTTTTTTTTTTTTTTTTTTTTTTTTTCATATTCTTGGTTTGGGTGGTATTTTTTGTCATAAGTTATTTTGTCCCAAAATGTATTTTTGTCATAAGTTATTTTTGTCCGTTGCATAAGCACAAAGCAGTTGTCCGAGTCTTGAGAAAGACACAAGAAATTTGTCCAAGTCTTGAACACACAAGCAGTTGTCAAGTCGCGATGTACACGCAGATTGAATAAAGGCTCGATTAGAGTTTCATCATCGCCAAGTTTTTTTTGTCCAAGTCATAAACACATGCAGATTGGACACGAGCTCGATTACATCATTGCTAGTTTTTTTTTTGTCCAGTGCATAAGCACATGCAGATTGCTTGTGCGAGCTCGGATATGAAGCGGTTTGTCCAAGTGCATTAGCACAAAATTGTGCAAGTCACGTGATTTAGAAAAGTGTGTGGCTCGGATATGAAGGTTGCAAAGTGATAAAGAAATCACTTTGCTGTCCGTTCGGTTATAAAACCAATCGTCATCGCCTTTTTTGAAAAAATTTTGTCCAATCTAGCAGATGCGCACACAAGTGCACGTGGTCGGATTAACACAATACCAAAAGCAAAGCAAGATTCCCAAGTCACAAGTGAAACCTCCCATCGTAGGATTGGTGGGTAGTCACAAGAGTCACAAGAAAGTCGCAAGTGAGCAATTACTGGTGAAGAATCTCAATATATTCGGCCTCAAACATCACCAAGTTACAACATCACAAACTCACCATCATACAAACATCGAGTTATTTATCGGTGGTATAATTTTAGTGAAACACAAGTCGCAAGTGAAAGTGCAACTAACAAACCACAAAGAAACCTCAAATATCTCAGTTTGCTCACCATCATACAAACATCATCGAGTTATTTATACGGTGGCTATAATTTTAGTGAAACACAAGTCGCAAGTGAAAGCCGCAACTAACAAACCACAAAGAAACCTCAAATATCTCGGTGCCGATATGTCTCAATCACGGAGGTAACAATTTTACACATTAATAATAGAGATAACATTAGGCTCGGATTAAGTATCACATATTATCATATATGGTTGCAACATCAAAGGTTGCAAAATGAAAATAAAAAATTTTGTCAGTCCATTCGAAATGCCAAGCCAAAATCATATTTATCATATATGGTCGCAACATCAAAGGTTGCAAAATAATTTTTTGCAAAATCATCATTGCCTTATCTCGGTTTTTTAAAAAAAAAACAATTTTCAAATCGACTTAGAAGAATAAACCGCTTATCAAGCATATAAGCGGTTTGTTATATAAAATGTAGCCACGGTATGAATAAAACATAGCACAGCGGTATGAATAACCCCACTGTAACGTAGTATTCCAACGGGTCTAATGTCGAGCACAGTATGCAATCTGCTTGTGTGCAATAAGCGGTTTGCCAGAAACCACATGAGCACGTGGTGGGGTAGCGGGCGCGTATTCATACCACTCAATGGTGGCGGATCAAGGTGTTAACCTACCCTTTTGCACCCACAAAACTCGGCGGTTCAATAAGCACATGAGTACTATTTGTGTCATACCTATGTCATAGCCACATAAGCACATAGCAGTTTCCCAAAGAAACCACACGAGCCTAAAATGATAGGAACATCACAAAATCTACCCATAAATGATAGGAACATCACAAAATCACCATCAAAGTACCCAGATTTACCAAACCCTAAAAAAATAAAAAATATGCGTTTCTTATTTTTTTTACAAATCCATGAAATTAAACCCACAATCTACCCATAAATGATAGGAACATCACAAAATCACCATCAAAGTACCCAGATTTACCAAACCCTAAAAAAAAAAAAATTAGGCGTTATATATTTTTTTTACAAATCCATGAAATTAAACCCACAATCTACCCATAAATGATAGGAACATCACAAAATCACCATCAAAGTACCCAGTTTACAAACCAAAAAAAAAAAAAAATTAGGCGTTATATATTTTTACAAATCCATGAAATTAAACCCACAATCTACCCATAAATGATAGGAACATCACAAAATCACCATCAAAGTACCAGTTTACTAAACCCTAAAAATAAAAAATAGGCGTTTATTATTTTTTACAAATCCATGAAATTAAACCCACAATCTACCCATAAATGATAGGAACATCACAAAATCACCATCAAAGTACCCAGTTACCAAACCCTAAAAAAAAAAAAATTAAGCGTTATTTATTTTTTACAAATCCATGAAATTAAACCCACAATCTACCCATAAATGATAGGAACATCACAAAATCACCATCAAAGTACCCAGATTTACCAAACCCTAAAAATAAAAATAGGCGTTTTATTTTTTACAAATCCATGAAATTAAACCCACAATCTACCCATAAATGATAGGAACATCAAAACTCACCATCAAGTACCCAGTTACCCAAACATCACAAACTCAACATCACAAACTCACCATCAAAGAACCACGATGGCGGATCACCACAACATAACCAAAACACCACGATCTTATATGTTTTAGATCTAAATCTAAAAGTTTAGAGAGATAGAGATAGTGAGAGAAACATAGTTGAATGAATGAGGGTGAGAGAGAAGCAACATATCAACTCAAGCGAGAGAAAGAAAGCAGCGTCGCGCGTACATTTATAACTATCAAGTTGTTTTCCATTAATATTAGTGATTCTGGCGTCATTGTAATATACCACTTTTAATGATTTCGGGACTCCCATTCCACTAGAAGAACTTAATATTTTTGGAGAACCCTACATGTTCCGTGGCCTAATATCAATAGGCCACCGCAAGAAGATGGCTCTTCCAAGAATGATGATGATGATGATGATGATACGTTTAGAGATGACATTCGACAATTCAGAATGTTTTTACCAAAGCGTCGTCGTTTGTCAAGAATAATATGCTAACGAAGTTGAGATCGATATACCAACTCGCATCGATGACACGGGAACCTGTTATTCGAAAAATACCGTGGACGTCCGGCGCAAAGGACAAAATGGCAAGCTACACAAGTCCGGACTTGAATGAAGACCGGACTTGAATGAAGTTCCAACGAAAATCACCGAAGAAGCACTACAAGATCAAGACAAGTCCGAACTTCAACAAAGAGCACGCGACATAGTTCTTTCACGGTCCTAGTCCTTTGTCGACAAGACACGGGTTGTACAATGGAGATGCGAAGCGAAATGTTGATGGGTATGCTTCAGGTCCTTTGGCATCCATACATAATCGATTATATATAATGTGGTGGGTGGCGGAAATTGTGGGTTTGGTGCGTTGCCCATGGTGTTTGGGAACAACAAGATTGGTGGCGCCAAGTTAGGCGGATGTTATTGCAACAGATGGACCTAAATTGGCGGTTTATGGGTTTGTGGGGAAGATGGTTTTAACGAACTTCGCCGTACAATAGACCTGGTCCGGAGAAGAAATGCACCGACCGATCGCTATATGGACATGCCAAACACGGGGTTGGTTATTGCAGGCCCATTAGACGACCCGTTGCATTTATATCTCATGTGGGTTGGAATATGTGTTTTCCGCTTATCAATGGTCCGGACTTCTCAAAGAACCGACCCTCGCGATAGCCCGTGTGGGAGCAAGTAGGTCATTACATTGTTACGGCTAGACGAACATTCTCCACTTCCGCATCTCCACCCACAATGGAGGAGGCACAGATCCGATGCTGCATCCCAGTGGGAATTATTATATAGGCATCGACTACCAAATTAGTAAATAATATATACATACAAAACATTGTAAATGATTAATGATTCATGTTGTAAATAATTATAAACATAGTGAATGATTCATGTTGTAAATAATTATAAACATAGTGACTGATTACTGATTTATGTTGAAAATAATTGATTAATGATTTATGTTGTAAACATAATGATTGATTACTGATTTATGTTGTAAATGATTGATTCTTCGCTTATATTTAAATTAATAATAACATTGTAAATGATACATGTTTTATGTTGTAAATGATTGATTCTTGATTCATGCAAATTCTTTTGTCGGTGGGCCAAGGAAATCCTTTACGGTGTCGATGTAATAGAGGATTTATTATAGAACGAAATCCACGAAATCCTTTCTCGCCGATCCGACATGCATGTCCTCTTCGGTGGTAAATAATCATCGTTTGCTTAGGGGTTTTATGTAAATAATTTGTTTGTTAAAATTACGTTTCTTATTATTTTCTTAACATGTAACAGTACCGGTACAAATGACTATGGGTGTCGATACTTGATTGGAAAGATGAATTTGAAAGACGGTACTTAAGTCGAGCCTCATCTTCAACGCGATCTTTCAAACTGCGTTGCTAAAGATAATGAGATCAAGTCGTTAAAGACAAAAATAAAGACGGAGATGGAGTTAGAATTGGCAAGGATCACGAGGATCACGCTTGTCGATCGGTGCAAGGCTCCATGATCTTTTAAACGAGATGAATAATCTTCATATGTAGTAGATGTTGGTGTATTTAAATAATATGTTAACGCTGACGTTTAATTTAATAATAAAAGTTGTTGTTGCAGTTATTAAACGAGATGAATAATCTTCATATGTAGTAGATGTTGGTGTATTTAAATAATATGTTAACGCTGACGTTTAATTTAATAATAAAAGTTGTTGTTGCAGTTATTTAATGTGGTAATATTTAGCGTGCTATTATACAAACTAAATAATTATACATGTACAATACATTAATATACACACACTCATTATTACACACACACTTATTATATACATTATTATACACTCAAATATTATACACACTTTTTTCTATTAAAAAAAAAAAAAAAAAAAAAAAAAAAAAGACAAAAAGGACAAGTTATCGTAGCAGATTCTTGTGTAGCAAACAAGATTATTGTGTCATACTAGTCATAGCCACTGATTGAAATAAAACATAGCCACCGTGATCAATATCTCAACCCTTTAAGATATCGTGATTCATGGTCCCCTTGAGATTAAATATTAGACCCTAATAAATACAGTAGCAAGAAGGTTAGGAGTAGATAAGCTAGTTTTGTTTTGACCTATGACTATTTGGTGTGGATGTTCAACCTCCCTATTAAAGTTTGTTATGAGTAATTTATTTAACAGAATCTTCTTTTTGCATATTTTTCTAATCTGACATATTTTTTAGTAAAATAATTTTAAGCCCTTAGGGTGGTGGCAGTCGACTCGGTTTGGCCTTCGGTTTGGCTAATGCCGATCGGCATTAGTGGTGCCTCCAAATCGGCATGATGCGGCATGAAGCTTGGGTTTGTAGAATCGGGGTTTTACACCGATTTGGCATGAAAGAATTAGAACGTTGGAGCTTGGGTTTCTAGCCGTTGGACATTAAATGAGATGGAAAAATAGATGAGGTATGGGTTAGGCATGGTTGCCACTAAAAATCTATTGTTAGGTATGAGATTGGTATGAGGTGAGTTGGTGGGATATTATTGGTAGATGACTAGGCATGAAAAAAAGTGGTAGGCATGACTGCCACCACCCTTATAATCTTTCATAATCTGCTGCGCCAAACACGTCGTAAATATTATATTTCAAGAAAAAGTTTGCGATGTGAGCAGGTACTTTGTAGTTTTTACCTTTGGTGCTTGCGGATGTTCATGAGCTAGTTCAAGGAAAATCGAATGTGTTTTATCAATCAGAAGTTGGTCAATCCAAATATACAACCATACTGGAGTCACTTGCCACATTTTTTTGAAAATGTGGTAATTGGTAAAACAAGACCATTCATATATAATCTATTAGCGGTACCATGAATGCAATGCGTGGTCTTATATGACTAATTTTGTGACGAGCAAATATTGTTCATTTATACGTTTTTTCTAGCAATAACTTTACGAAAGAATGACAATTCTCAATTATAACAACTATAAACAATAACAATGCAACCTATTTCGTATCAAAATAAACATAAGGTTCGAATTAAAGAGAGTAGCACAAGTAACATCTTTCATGCATAAATTAAAGATAGCCGAGTGTCGGCGCCTAGCGGCATCGGTTTATAGTTTCAAGAATTTACGATTCCGTCGATATTTTTGTGAGTTCTTTTTAGTCTAATCTTGTCCGTGTTGGATAAATCATGCCAAGCCCAAAGACAAGTTTGTAAAATTTGACACTTATCGAAGTTTCAGCCACTAAATTCGTATAGGATCCAACAACAGTCGATTTCTTGTCTAAATATCCAATACCCGTTCCAATGCAAAAATTTAAGATATATATTACACACAACCGCTCCCTTTTCATTTTTCTTCCATACGCAGCCAACAACACAAAACTGATAGACAATCTCTAATGTTTCTTGTTCTTGTTCTCCCTTTGAGCACGAGGAGGTGGTGTTTAGCTGGCTTTCTTGATCGTCCATTCCATGGTAAGAAAACACCGGTCCCACCACGAGGCAACCTTCTTGGGCTCATAACCCTTGGACTGACTGGGGCTAACATTAGTAGTTGCGGAGGCCGCATATATAGGTGCACCCCGTTAAGGGAGAATATTGAATGACTTGTAGCCTTCAAGTGTTCCATTAGGTGTCACTATTTGACAGCGTGAGCATACCACCAAAACAAAGAAAATCACCACCGAAACCATCCAAGCTCTAAACACTACCGGTAAAGTAAGACACGCTGATGTGGAGTGCGTGAAGTAATGTGTATGTTTTAGTGAGAAGAGAAAAAGGGAGACAAATGCATGTATGTTTTAAGTTAGTTTATATATGATTTGAGATTCGGTGGTTGTTGCTATAATGATAGGTTTTGGCTGTTACATGTGTACACAATAATATTTGGCTGTTACATGTATACCCAATTATGTGTATGAAGTGGACTGTTACAATTTGAATGTTCGGCTGTTACTTTTAGCAATGAATATTGACTATTGTTTTAAGGGAGTAAAGACAATTTGAATGTTCGGCTGTTACCTTTGCATTTGAAATTAAAAGTATATTGATATTGATTTAATAGCAAAATTAAAAGTATATTTCCATTATAAGTAAGATATATGAATCTGAATTTTAAGCCTTTCCACTAATAGAAGTCTCAAATGCATTATAAGGTATTAAGATTACTACCTTTCATATTGCGTTTGGTTTGAGGTTGGTTTTGGATTTAGATTTGGATTAGGATTTGGGTTTAGATTTGATTTAAATATTATTTGTAATATAAATAGATTTAAAATTTAAAAATAAAATATGTCTAACATAAAAAATTTAAAAAAAAATATGAGTGAAAATGAGTGATTGCAATTGAAAAATGGCCAACTAAATCTTGAAAAGTAGCTAAAAGGAGGGTGCTTGCCCGAGGATGAAGGATACCAAATTTTCATCCATTATTCCCAATTTGAGGGCCCACTGATTTAAACCAAACAATCAAAATTTACTATAAGTCCTAAACCTCATGTCAAATCCCGTAAACCAAACGGGCCCTAAAAGAATCAGCATATGCGATTTTGCTGCATTTTAAAAAAAGTAATATGGGTCGCAACCAAACTAGATAAGCCAGTTGCTCTATTTTAACACGTGTCAATATGAAGAAATCTAAAAGATATATTAAAATATTGAAAATGTATCAAAAGATGTCCTAATAATCAATGTAAACAAATCTACAAGCCGATGAGCACCGGTTGTTGACACCGATAGCACCACCTCGTCGGTGGTGCGTCTGTTTGGTGACGAGGAAAGGGACAATAGTGGGGCCTATTTGACCGTTTGAGCGTTTTGTGAGAGTGTTTTGTGGAGTATATTTGTGTATAAGTGCCACATAAAGAGACACACCATCGTTGTTAGAGGTGTGTCAGTTGCGTTTTAGTTTAAGAAGTGTTGATGTAACGCTAAAATGACATAACTGACACAGAAAAAACACGTCACTGTTAGTGGTTAATAATCAATGTAAAAGAATTGAGAATGACTATTATTCGTTGAATTTTAATCCAAAAAGTTTATGTAAAACACAATGTACATACTTCATACGTCTCTTACAAACTAAACAAATGAACCAAGTCAATACAAACGTATACTAATATAAAATGTTATAAATCTTGACTCTTAAATAAAGTAACAAATGGAAAGACCCCATTGCATGATTGACTGTCCACCAACGAAACCAACCAACATTAAAATATGTTTATTTCTTTCTTAAAACCTTTAATAAGAAAAAGTAATTTGCAAAAATGTCCACATAGTTTGGTCAAATTCTTACCATTTCAAAAGTGTATGCCTAGTCTTTGTGGAGAATTTTGATATCTATTGATCGTCGCTAGCAGTAACTACGCCTGCACTTTTAAAGTTTTATTTATCCGATGCTGAAGGCGATCATTGCACATCAAAGTTCATGACATAAACTGCGTCAGGCATTTTCAAAATAGGTTAATTGTACGAAAATGTAGCTTATTTGCCATATTTTATAATCTTGTGTAGCCATTTATTTTTTCTAGATCAATGTAGCATAATTTTGAATTTCATCTTTTTGATGTATCGTGTGTCCAGTTGTGTGTATTATTGCCTGATTTATTCCTCTCCCAGTTAAATAGAAGTGCGTAAATTAAAAGGTAAAATGGTCAAATAATATATAAATTTGGTCACACGGTACATCAAAAAAACCAAATTTAAAAGTATGCTAAATACATAAGAAACAATAGATAGCTACACAGGGACTACTTGAGGTTACGCTCGTAGATCGTCGATTTGAAATGGAGACTATTTTCTATATACTTTGGAATCGAATCACTAACTATAGTATTGTCTTAATTCGTAGATGAAACTATAAAATGTAAAAAATAGAGTTAATTGCATTTTTGGTCCTCGTGGTTTGCCCAAATTGCATGATTGGTCCCCAAAACTTTGAAAGTGCAGCGATAGTCCCCATTTTGAAGTTTGGATTGCATTTTTGGTCCTTAGATAAAGTTAAATGACTAAAATACCCTTTTTCTTCTTCAGAAAAAGACAAGGGTAATTTGGTCATTTCACACCGATAAGGACCAAAAATGCAACTCAAACTTCAAAATGAGGACTATCGTTGCACTTTCAAAGTTTTGAGGACCAAACCTGCAATTTGACCAAACCACAAGGACCAAAAATGCAATTAACTCTAAAAAATAAGCTACATATTTTTGTGCAATTAGGCCATTTCAAAATCACCAATGACAAATTTAGCCAAACAAGAAGGACTGTGTTTGCAATTTATTTTAAGAAAAAAACATAAGAAAAAAAAGAAGAAAAACTTGTAACAACCGATGCCGTTTATATCTTCCTAGATTCTTTAGAACATAACTGAAGTAAACACCAGATCCCAACCCAACCACTTGTGTTCCAAAACACACACACTAAAAACACAAGAACCAATATTCTAGTGGATCTAAAAGATTTAAGGAAATGGGTACTATGCAAACATGGAGGAAAGCATATGGTGCTCTTAAAGATCAAACTAAAGTTGGTCTAGCCCATGTTAATAGTGATTACAAGGTTGTTGTTATTTCTTATATATATATTTTCTATATCTATATTTAGTGTTGTTGTGTTTCATGTAAGTTTATGTTATATAAGTCTCTTTCGCGCTGGTTTCAAACCCCGTGAATTAGTCTGCCTGGCGAAAATAATGGTTACCAAAAAAATAAAATAAAATAATTATTTTATATATATTTAGTGTTGTTTTATGGTTTTATGTAAGTTTATGTTATATAAGTTTGTGTTGCGCTGGTTTGAAACCCCGTGAATTAAATAATGGTTACCAAAAAATAATAATAATTATTTTATATATATTTAGTGTTGTTTTATGGTTTTATGTAAGTTTATGTTATATAAGTTTGTGTTATTTTGGTTTAAACCCCGTGAATTAGTCAATGAATGCTAAATGGCGAAAATAATGGTTACCCAAAAAAAAAAAAAAAAACTTATTATTTTATATATATTTAGTGTTGTTTTATGGTTTTATGTAATTTTATGTTATATAAATCCGTTTTATGCTTGGTTTCAACCCCGTGAATTAGTCCGCCAAATGGCGAAAATAATGGTTACCCAAAAAAGTAATAATTATTTTATATATATTTTTGCTTTTTTAGGAAGTTGATGTTGCTATTGTTAAGGCTACAAATCATGTTGAATGCCCACCCAAAGAAAGACACATTAGAAGTAAGTTTTTGTTTTTGTTTTTGGGATTTATTGATGATGTGTTTTTATGTTTAAAATGTTGAAAGGTGAATGTGTTTGTTTTTGTTGTAGAGATATTGGGTGCTACTTCTTCGATTCGGCCACGAGCAGATGTGCAATATTCTTTACATGCTCTAGCACGACGATTAGCGAAAACACGCAATTGGACGGTATTGTTAGTTTTGTGTTTAAGATAAAGTGTTCGTGTTTATATGAATTGGGGGTTTCTGCAAATTTTTTGTTCTTGAAGTTGATTTTTGGGTATAGATTTGGGCTAATTACACCAAAATTAACCAAATTGTCGTTGAATGTAATGAACTACTTTTTGTACCTTTTTATGTAACAAACTTTTATTATGTTACTAATGTATGTAAATGACATTCTATAGTACGCAAAATGGTGACGTGTCACCATTATATTGGTAATAGGAGGTCACTTACATTCAGTGTAACCGAATAAACTTTGTTCCATCAAAGGTAAAAAATATAGTCCATTACGTACATCGACAATTTGGTTAATGTTTGTTACATTTTGGTGCTTTTCCTAATGAAAAACTGCGAGTATAGGCTGTATAAGTATAGGTCTGATAGTAATGTGTAAATTTTGTTACTTATCAGGTAGCATTGAAGACATTGATAGTTATTCATCGGGCATTGAGGGACGGTGATCCTACTTTTAGGGAAGAACTTTTGAATTTTCAACAACGAGGGCATGTTTTGCAGTTAGCTAATTTTAAAGATGATTCAAGCCCAATTGGTTAGTAATGACACCGTATATTTGCTTTTATTCATTTGCTAGGGGTGTTTGGCATTGTGTTTTGAAGTGGTTATCTTATTATTATGTTTTCAGTTTAGGGGTCATTTTACATGTAAATCATTGAACAATCAGAATCTGGTTCTGATTATTTCATATCACTTTGAATATGTATTTTCAGCTTGGGATTGTTCTGCTTGGGTTCGTACGTATGGACTTTTCTTAGAAGAACGACTCGAATGCTTTAAAGCTTTAAAGTATGACATTGAATCAGAGCGTATTCCTAAACCTACACCAGGTGAAGATAAGGTATGCACACAAGTTTCAACGTATATAACCAAGTCACACTTGCACACTCTTAACAAGAGGTGGCAAGACAGGCAAAGTAGGCTGGTAACGGGTCAGATCGGGCTTTTCACCAAAAAACACTTATTTGGTAATCTTCCTTTGTTGTTTTCTTATAAGTGCAGGGTTATAGCAGAACACGCGATTTGGACAGTGAAAAACTATTGGAGCATTTGCCTTCTTTACAGCAGCTATTGTATCGTCTTATGGGATGTCGGGTCAGTTACTTTCTCTATTGTAACAACCAGCATTTTTCGTAAAATATAGTTTTAATGTTTTCTTTTTGTGCAGCCTGAAGGAGCAGCTGTTGGTAATTATGTCATACAATACGCCTTAGCTATGGTACTCAAAGAGAGCTTTAAAATATATTGTGCGGTAAACGATGGAATTATAAATCTTATTGATAAGGTGATTTTCATTATTCATTCTAAACAAATATGGACTTCACATTTCCTTTGTTATTCTATCATTTTATTAATAACCATTGATTGATCAACATTTCTTGATGTCAGTTTTTTGAGATGCCAAGACACGAAGCCATCAAAGCCTTGGATATATATAAACGAGCTGGTCAGCAGGTGACATTTTCATATCATTATATTTCGATCTACAAGCCTTCAATTGTGTTATAACTATTAGATGCAGCAAATGCATGGGCCAGTCAAAACATTGTTTCAAATTTCGTAATTACAGAGTAAAAGTTATAGTTTGATACAAATATAAGTTTTGAATATATGGCCGACTTTCTCGTGTCCTTTTAAGCTAGGTTATTACCAGTTTGACCCATTAGTGATTAAATATAATTGGAATCAATCCTTTCATAAGTAAATGAATCAAAACGCCACTCTGAAAAGTTATGAGATTGCCACTTATATATTGATTCTTTTTTTCAGGCCGGGAGTCTTTCCGACTTCTATGAAGTTTGCAAGGGATTGGAGCTTGCTAGAAACTTTCAGTTTCCCGTTCTCAGAGAGGTAGATTACGCGCTCCTATTTCATCCAACTTGGTAGAGGGGTTTAATCGGTAATTTAAACTTCTGCAGCCTCCACAATCGTTTCTTGCAACTATGGAAGAGTATATAGGAGAAGCACCACGGATGGTATCTATCCCGGCCGAGACACTGGTGCGTGCATACTTAGTCTTATATACTTCAAAATAGATTTTTATTTTATATTATATTTATGACATCTCATTATATTTTGCATGTTCAGGAATATCCGGAAAGGCTTATGCTGACTTATAAACCAGAAGAAGACATCGAGCCTGCTGAAGATGGACATGCATCTGTCGATGAAGCAAAACCCGAGCTGACGGACGATTTTGATGTGTCAAATGATGCCCCTGCCCCTGCACCACCGCCTCCTCCACCAACTTTTAATAGTCAAGACCCTGATGATTTATTGGTAATTTGTCTAAGCTCGTTTGTTGGGAGTGTTTGGATGTGATTATCAAATTGATTATATGATTATGTTGTTTCTAGCTTTTGGATATAATAAGCAGTTTTGGGTTATTGGTTTACAGTTTCAAAAAGCACATTTCAGCTGTCACTGCATAAGATTTCTGTGATTTAATTTTTGGAAATGTATGGTTGTTTTAGGGGTTAAGTTTCGATGCACCAAATGCATCATCAATCGAGGAAAACAACGCGCTAGCTCTTGCCATACTTCCAACTGGTAAATATCTGCTCAGCACTAATCTGATGATTAAAAGGTTCTGTTTTTTAAATCCTGAAAGGCTTATTTTTAACTTTTTATTTGTGTATAGATGGGACGTCAAATGGATTTGCTAGTGGTCAAGCAAAGGATGCTGATCTAACCGGATGGGAACTTGCGTTGGTCTCTACTCCCAGCACCGATATTTCTTCCTTTCAGGAGAGGCAACTGGTAATATCTTCCACATGTATATACGTTAGTAATATATATTATGTTTGTTGGTTTATCATTGGTGGTTAGTAGAATAATACATACGTAACCAGTGGGTTGTGGAATGGGTAAAAAATGGGTCTGAATCAAAACGGGAAATCTTATAGAACTGAAGAAATTTTCGTTGCCTATAAAGTAGGCATTAGAATTCTAGTTAGGTGACTTTTGAGTCGTTTAACCTATTCAACCCATTTCATTTGTAGCTAAGTTTCTATGTTTTGATTGTTATCAATAAAATACAACCCGAATTGACCCATTGGTAGTTGGAATTGCCACCTCTAGTAGTAGCCTAGCAGGCATAATATTATAATTTGACAAATTAAAAAATGTCAAATTTGTGGTGGTTGTTGGCAGGGCGGTGGATTGGACTCGCTCACACTCAATAGTTTGTATGATGAAGGAGCATACAGAGCAGCCCAGCAGCCCGTATATGGGTCACCAGCACCCAACCCATTTGAAGCTGGCGATCCATTTGTTGCTGGTCCTCAAACAGGAGCTATAGTTCCACACGAGTCTAACCCTTTTGGTCCATTTGAACCACAGCCAAATCTCATGATGGCTCAACCGAACCCTTTTGTTGATTCAGGTTTTGGTTCTTTCCCGGTCGACAACAGTCATCCTCACACGACTAATCCATTTGGAACGCCTTTATTATGAAGATTTTATGAAAGATATATGATGAAATTAGAAAAACCGAAAAAGGTTGAATATTTTTTCTAGTGTTAATATGAGATTTAAAAGCTCTTGCGATTGTTCATGCATATGAAGGTTAAGGCTATTTTTTGTTGTTAAATCACACGTATGTTTGAGCTACAATCTTGTATAATTGATACTTTTGTCTTTGTTATATGATTTTTGGAAAATTAAGTCTTGTTTTGGTATTAAATAGTGGAATTAACTTATATTAGGGTAAATTACACTGTTGGTCCCCAAGGTCAAGGCGAATTGCACATTTGGTCCTCAGATCTAGGGTTCCGCGCGTTTAGTCCCCAACTTCCATTTTCACTCCCTCACGCTTCAAAATTCTAATTGGCGTTAGTTTTTTTCGTTAAGTCACTCATGTGACTTACACACGATGGGGTTTTTGGTATACGCGATTGTCACTATTTTGCACTCTTTGAGTAACCGATATAGACAACACAATTAAATTGTCCCGATTCTCAATTGATCCTCCACCTCCACATCTATATTAACACAAGTAAATTTTTGTTCTTTTCATATTGACTATCATAACACTATCTATCCCTTCATACTCTACTTCTTCACCACTAGCACTTTCTAATTGTTCCTGACCATCACCTTTAACTTGTTCTTGACCATCACCTTCAACTTGTTCAACACTAGCATTTTGTAATTGTTCCTCACAGTCACCTTCAACTTGTTCAACACTAGCATTTTCTGCTGGTTCTCACCAGCAACTTTTAAAACCGGTGCTTCTACATCTACACGTGCTCTGTTTCATTGACCACATGGTCATTCAGAACCTTAGACACAACACCCTCTACTTGCATTCCAATATTAAGGCTAACATTAAGGTCAGCATTTAAGTCTTTAAGTCATCAAGTCCAATATTTTCATCATGACTTAAAACATCATCACCAACACTGTCTACATTCATAACATCAACATAACCAAACTCTACATCCTCATCCAAGTCCATATCATCAAAGTCTATACACCTAATCACATTATTAACCTTTAGGTTCCATTGAGGTAAAAGTAAGGTTTATACTTTCAAGCTGTAACTCTATATGTGGAAGGTCATGAACTTGTTTCTCACCAGCTTCTACACCACTCAATAGTGTAAATGTGATTTCGCACAGACCTTGGGGTGTAGACTTAGGGGCAACAGATTCATTAGCCTCATCTTCCTTAGTATGTGTAATTACCAAATAAACCCCATCGTGTGTAAGTCACATGGGTGACTTAACGAGGAAACCTAATGGCGCTTAGGGTTTTGGACTACGAGAGAGAAAAGGGCGTTGGGGACTAAATATGCGAACCCTAGGTCCGAGGAGCAAATCATAACCCACTCTACCCTTGTGGACCAACGGTGTAATTTATCATATATATTAGCTTTTGTGTAACAAATTATCCTATAATTGCTTACAAAAGTTCTTTGCACAAACAAACACATTTAAATAGTAAGTTAAGAAATTGCTGTTTTTAGCGTGGGGCTTATAAAGGTAGATTTTAGAGTTAATTGCATTTTTGGTCCCTGTGGTATGGCTAAATTGCAGATTTGGTTCCTAAAACTTTAAAAGTGCACTGGACGTCCCCATTTTGAAGTTTTCGTTGCATTTTGGTCCCCGAGCCCAGACGACGTTAAAATTCGGACCAAATCGCAATTGCCATACCACGTGGACCAAGTCTCGCAATTTGGCTATACCACAAGGACCAAAAATGCAATGAACACTTCAAATGAGGACGTCGGTGCACTTTCAAAGTTTTAGGGACCAAATCTGCAATTTGACCATACCATAGGGACCAAAAATGCAATTAACTCTAGATTTTAAAATAAGCTTTTGTTTGTCACATGAGGCTTATGAAAGATTTTATAAGCCATAAGCCTTCATAATCTCAAGCCATTTTAAACAGGCTTATGAAGGCTTATAGTTAGTCAAATTACTTAAATATTTTTTAAAATATCATTTCAAATATAGTGAATTAGTATCACACAAAGCTAAAAATATAATTGAATTTAATTTGATGTATTTTTATGCAATTGTACATTAATAAGCTTTAACTCTAACAAATTCGCCAAACAACTTTATAAAAACATAAGCTTGAGCTTCCAGTTTTAATATAAACTCTAGCTGCCTCAGCTTTAATCTATTTTGTCAAATATACCCTAATATTTTTACATTTAAAAAGTCCCCAATAACTGGGTCACCCTCTTGGGTAGGAATGGCAATGGGGCGGGGCGGCCATCCCCATCTCCAAACCCGATAACAAAAACCATCCCCAAACTCGCCCCAATCCCCATTGGGGATCTTATCGGGGCGCCCCATTGGGGCAAGATACTCCCCCAAACCCGCCCCATGCCATTTCCCATTGGGGCCTTATCGGGTTGTCTTTTTTGAGCGCGATACTCCATCATACTCGTGTCGCTATCTGTTTATTCTTATTTATGTACTATTAATAATATGATTTTACGAAATAGCTTGAATAATCGAGAAACCATTAGTAATATATTAATCATTGGAATAAATCACAACTTTATAGAATAGTATGACACAAAACAAGCTTCTATGATCACAATTTAAAATATCACAAAGATGAAAACTAACAAAAATTAGAGAATTATACTTAGTACGTAAATACTAACACAATATTTTTTGTATTTAGATATATGTATATGTATATGTTTCGGGCGGGATGGTGTCTCGTCCCGCCCCCAAACCCGATAAGAATCTCCGTTAAGGCCCCAAACCCGCCTCGAACCCGATAAGCATGCCCGCCCGCCCAATAAGTTCGGGTTTCGGGTTTCCCCGTCGGGTTCGGGTTTTTTTGCGATCCCTACTCTTGGGTCCTTTGACATAGTGTGAAAAACCAAATGCGTTTAGCTCATTAAAATGTTGAGAACGTATCAAATATAGCATTAATTTTAAAACCTTAAAACTTGTTTTTCATTTTCATTATTCATCATGCTTGGTTAGGACATATAATGTTTTCAATAGAAAAGGTTGAACGAAATGAAATAACAACTGAATGGAATGAATAACGTAATGGAATAAATGATGTAATGAAATGACACATTATCATTATTAATCATGTTTGGTTAGTACAATAAAATGTAATGTAATCAATAGAAAATGACTTAAATACCCTATTTATGATAGATCTTTTTTTATATAATGAGTATTTAAAGATTGGTTTTTATGTAATTTGATTCCATTACAAGATGTAATGAAAAAAAAGAAGGGGCCCTAATGAATCAAATTGATGTAATGAGTCATTCTATGTAATGAGTTATTGCATTACATAATAGTAAACAAACATGTTTTCTTTATTACATCGTAATGATCTATTTCATTCACCCTTTCATTACGACATACCAAACGCTACGATAATGTTTTCAATAGAAAAGGTTGGACATGCATTATCTTTATTGAGATATATACCAATTTTAAACTAGATTTTCATCGTAGGGTTTCATATATTGAGAATAAAAGGTTTGATAAAGAGTAGGGTTTCTTATTCTTTTATAAACTCATATCTTTGAACATCACGATTCACGAGTGCAATTCTGTCTTCTTCTTGTGTTTGCTTTTTAACTATGGCCGATGTCCTTATATCCGATCATATTCTCTACAATATCCTCGCTCGACTCCCTGCAGAGTCGTTATTACGGTTTAAATGCGTATCAAAACACTGGAACAGTCTGATTAAAGATCCTTACCTTATGAAGTTACGATCACGTCGAATGATTCTTCGCTCATGCAATAAAAGTCTTGTTGCTATAGATGATAATGTGCATGTTGAAGGCACGGCAATAATAGATGATGTTATTCTCTCTGGAGCCACCATAGTGGGAACATTCAATGGTATCGTACTTCTGATTCTTGATAAGGGTATGTACATGTGTCATCAATTAATCCTTTACAATCCGCTTACTCGTGCATCTAAGATGCTACCTAAGAATCTACCTAGCCACTACAGCTGGTTGTGGGAGTATACATTTGGATTTGGCTATGGTGCAACCATGGATGACATGAAATTTGTTAGAATATATAATGATCAGAATTTTGATGATTGTGATGTCTTCAGTTTTAAAAACAGTTCATGGGAGAAAATTAAAGACTCTAACATTCGAGGCATTGGGTTTCGTCAAGGAGATGTGGGTAAATTTTTAAATGGATTTTTGTATTGGATTGGATATTCTAGACTTAATAAATTGGCGATTGTGGCTCTCAATGTTACTAACATGGTACTTTCAAAGATAAATCCTCCTGTTCAATTTAGTAACAAAGATAGTCCTTTAGGTACGATAGATGGATGCCTTTGCATGATTGACAAGTGTTATGATATGGGATTCAATGTGTGGGTGATGAAGGAACAAGGTGTAGAGAGCTCATGGACCAAAACATGGTCATTCCCGTTAAGCATACAGTTAGAAGGTTATTGTTATAGCGAGTTATACCCAGTTTGTATTTTGGATAGTGGAAGAATCTTAATCATGGCTTTATACTCATACAACCTCATTATCTACTACACATCGAATGGTTCATTTAAAAAGCTAAATCTTCCTGAAAAACTTCAAAGATCAGATGTATGGAACAGAGATGGCATCGAGTACGTGGAGAGTCTGGTTTCACCTTCAAATTTATGTTTTGTTTAACATCGTCATCTACTTTATTATCCTTTTGATTTTTCAAATTTTATGTTAACTCCTTTAGAGATTTGGCTACCAAATCTTTTTCGATGATCTCGTTGTTTTGGATCCGAATATTTTGATTAGACTTGAAGTTTTATGGGCATTTTTGTGGCATGTATAATTATAGTAATTTCTCTTTAGTTCATTGGCATGTTTAATATGAAACTGCATAATGATAATCAAATAATATGGCACCAATCATCTATGTTTTTTACTAAGTTTTATATAAGCCCCTTTGTGACTCGGTATTGGTCAAATAGTGCCATTCACTAGCTAACTTTCTCCAATAACTGGTTCATGTCACTATGCTGCTTCTATAGTGCGTGGATAGAAGCTATTTGTATGTATACGACCTAATGCATGGGACACAAATCTCTATATTGGCAGGACAGGCAAAGTATTTAACCACATCACACTTGTCCCTCTAACAAGAGGTGGCAAGACAGAAAAGTACACTAGTTGATAACGGGGTCAGATCAGGCTTTTCAATTGGGTTGGGTTGACCCCAAAACACTTCAATTCTTTAGTAAATATTTTTTGTTGTTCTCTTATAAGTGCAGGGTTATAGCAGAACACGCGGTTTGGACAGTGAAAACTATTGAGCATTTGCCTTCTTTACAGCAGCTATTTACTGTCTTATGGGATGTCGAGTCAGTTACCATCTCTGTAGTAAAACCGGCATTAAGTAACCGATTATAACCGATTTCTTTTGTGCAGCCTGAAAGCAGCTGTTGGTAATTATGTCAACAATACGCCTTAGCTATGGTACTCAAGTTTAAAATATATTGTGGAATAAATGATGGAATTATAAATCTTATTGATAAGGTGATTTTCATTATTCATTCTAAACAAACATGGAATTTGTTGTTGTCCCAAATATCCCGATCGATTATATAAAGTTGCAATGATTTGAATAAGTAAATATGTTCTATATTTGATTAACCTTGTATCGATGTATTTACATATGTATTTATAGGTTACGAATCGGTACCATTGAACTCCAACCTTTCATGAAATTGATCGCCAAGTAGTTATTAACTGCTTAACATGTTTGGTCCTTGATTTAAACTAGACATAATAAGCAAAGAAATAAGATTATCACATTCTCCTCCTTAATCTTGATCTCAAATCTTGAACTCAGCATTTGTCTCATCGTCATGAACTTTAGTCTTGGTAGAGCCTTTGTTAGTATATCCGCTCTTTGTAGTTCTCCACTGACGTGCTCCACATTTATATGCCCATTCTCTACACATTCTCGAATAAAATGGTAGCGAATGTCGATGTGTTTACTTCTTCCATGAAAAACTGGGTTCTTGACTAGTGCTATTGCTGAAATGTTGTCTACCCTCAGCGTTATCTTCTTCTCTTCATTTCCGCTTAATTCACTAAGTAATCTTTTCAACCATAAGGCTTGACATGTCACGCAGAGCCGCCATGAATTCGATTCACATGATGATAGCGCCATCGTTGGTTGCTTCGAGTACACCAAGTAATGGGTGACTCTCCAAAGTAAAATACTATTCCGTAGAGTTCCTTTTCCTTGATCGGTGTTGATTCCATAACTACTATCGTCAGATCCTGTAATCTTGCACCGCCTTTCTTTCTTGTAAATTATGCCATGCTCCCGTGTTCCTTTGATATATCGGATTACTTGCTTTATCGCCTTTAGGTGATGATCCTTTGGGTCTTGCATAAATCACGAGTAGTCCGATCAATAACTAAGATCCGGTCTTGTATGTAGTAAATACCGAGACTTCCAATTAAACTTCACGTAGTAAGTTGCGTCAACCGAGTTTCCATCTTCCGCCTTGACCAACTTAGTACCGGATCCATTGGTATCTTCGTATCATTACTATCCGTCATACTTGTCTCCTTTATGATTTTGTTAATATAGCCTGTTTGCTTGATTGTAATCTCTCCTCCTGTCTGTGTAACTTCTATCCCAAGGTAATAAGCTAACAATCCTAAGTCGCTCATTTCAAACTTTTCTTCCATCTGGGATTTAAAAGCTTCCAATTCCTTTCTTGGAGTGCCCGTGATTATCAAGTCATCTACATAAACTCCAACAATAAGTGTAGAGTTCTTGTTTCGCTTTGTGTAGACTGCTTGTTCGAGATTGCATTTCTTAAAGTCTAAGGATTTTAATGTTTGATCAAGCTTCACATTCCAAGCTCGTGGTGCTTGCCTTAAGCCATATAAAGCTTTAGTAAGCTTATAGACTTTTCCAGAGTTTCCTTGTTGTATAAATCCTTCAGGTTGTGTAACGAGACTTCTTCTTTAAATCTCCATGCAGAATGTTGATTTTACATCTAGATGATGTACTTGCCATCCATGATATGTCAATGCTAATATCAACCGAACTGTCTCTATCCGAGCAACCGTGCAAATACTTCATCAAGTCTATCCCTTGTTCTTGTACATAACCTTTTGCCACTAACCGTGCTTTATATTTGATGATGTTTCCTTTGCATCCTCTTGGTCTTGTAAACCCATTTGAGTCCTATTGCCTTCGATTTTCGGCAATGTTGTAAGAGTCCATGTATTATTCTTGTTGATTGAATCCAATTCAATCTCCATGGCCTCAATCCATTTCTCGTCTGCTGATGCTTCCTTGTAGTTACGGGGTTCTTCTTCCGTAAATAACAAGCTTTGTGGTTCAACTCTACGTGCATGTCTATATATGTCTGACATATTTCTATATTCACGTACTGGTGTATCATCAAATTTGTCTCTTGAGTTCTCTACAGAACTAGTAGTAGCTTCGCCTCTTCCGAGTGGGTCGTAATGGTATGCTTCGGTGTGATTGGTGAAACAGATCGTGAATCGATCTTGTTCATGATACGTGTTGTCATCGTTTTCTGTGTTGACCGGTGTAAGGTTTTCATTGTCAACTCCGTCTACTACAAAACTAGCCCAAAAGGTGTCTTGAGTGTTCGTATCTCCTTCATTTTCGTTCCAATCCCATGGTTTTGTTTCCATAAATTTTACGTCCCTACTAACATGTTTCTTCTTGGCTATAGGGTCATATAGCCTACATGCTTTTGATCCTTCCTCTACTCCTAAGTAAACCAATGGTATGCTTCTATCGTCCAGCTTCTTTAAGTGAGGTATCGTTATCTTTGCATAAGCTGTGCATCCAAATACTTTTAGGTTCTCTAAATTTGGTTTTCTATTGTAGAGTGCCTCATATGGAGTTTTATCTGTCAGGGCCCTCGTAGGTACCCTATTGAGTATGTAAAGGGCATGCTTAACTGCTTCCGCCCAAAAAGTTAATGGTAACTTCATCGCTTTCATCATACTTCTTGTAGTTGATAACACTGTCCTATTCCTTCTCTCCACTACTCCATTCTCACGTGGGAGTATGGTGTCATCAACTGTCGTGCTATTCCGTTTTCCTTACAAGACTTGTGAATTCCTTTGATGTGAATTCACCACCTCTATCCGTTCTTAGCATTCTCATTTTCAACTTCATTTCCATTTCTACTTTCGCCTAAATTCCTTGAATGTACTAAATGCCTCATCTTTCGATGTAAGAAAGTATGCCCACATAAACGTGTACAATCGCTCACTAACAAGAAAATGAGTTTCTTGCACGAGTGTGTTCTTTGGACTAATAGGACCGCAGAGGTCTCCATAAACTAAGTCCAACGGGTTCTTTGATCCGAATTTGGCTTGGTTTGGAAATGGAGTTCTCTGTGTTTTCCTAATAAACATGCGCCACAAATCATCCTACATGATTTATTCTAGGAATTCCGTCTACTAGACCTTTTCTAGTCATTTTGTTTATATCATCAAAGTTTAAATGACCTAATCTAGCGTGCCATAACCATGCTTGGTTATCTATGTTTGCTAAGAGACATATAGGTGCCTCTATCTCAGAATCGGATCTTGTAGAGTCGATTCTTAGATCGTTCTACCTTCATCAACAATTTCTTGTTTATATCATACAAAGTCACTTGTTTCCGTCCATAATGACCTTACAACCTATTTCAAGAAGTTGTCCTAGACTAAGTATGTTGCTCTTGAGGTTTGGTATGTAGTATACTTGGATACTACTGCTCTCGGTTCTTACAACCTAACAAAGATTGACCCTCTACCCATTATCTCGTACATACGATCCATCTCCAAAACGTACTCGTCTGTTATGCTTTCATCAATATCTCTAAAATGACTCTTTATACCACCATGTGGTTACTTGCACCATTATCTAAATACCATATGCTCGCATCTCATGTAACATATTTCTTTGGTTGAATTCGTTCTTCATTCAACAACACTTCCTTGTGTTCGGTTTCGTGCATAGTCATTAGTAGTGATGGTTCATCGCCTTCTAAGATAAGGTTTGATTGTTCTGGTTTGTTGATGTTGCTCTACATTTACTCATATAATGTCCAAGTTTATTACACTTGAAACATCTAATATTACTCAAGTCTTTCCTACTTGAATTGTCCGGGTTTCTATGATCCGAGTTTCCTTTTGTGAGTTGTTTCGTTGTTATTATTTCGCCAGCTTCGTGAGTAATTTGATCTACCTCCACGCTTGTTAAAACGCTTTCCTTTATCCGAGTGTTCACCATGTGTAAACAGAGATTCTCCTGCTTTCAACTTGACCTCCTTCCGGAGTTTTATTCTTTCCTCAAACGCTTTGAGTTTTCCAAAGGATCTCATCTAGGGTAATGTCGTCTAGATCACTTGTTTGTTCTATGGATGCTACTATCTCGAATGAATCTATCGGTGTGGAGTCTAATAGTTTTCTAACTACTAGTGATTCATCTAATTCTTTCCCTAGTTCTTTTGCCTTCGTGACATAGCCATTTAACTTGTCTCGCAAATGCATCCACCGCCTCATCTTCCTTCATCTGAAGTGAGTTAAATCCAATCATCAATGATTGTAAACGTGCTTGCTGCACTTTATCTTGTCCAACGTGTCTTTTCTTTAGCGAATCCCATAAATCTTTTGCCTTCTTACAACCCGCTACTTGTAAGATCATATCTTCCGTCAACGCTTGATATAGGAAGGCGATTGTTGCCTTATCCTTCTTGTCATCAACTGGTGTGTCTAATTTTGGTTCTATTGCTTCCCATAAACCGTGTGCCTCTAGTATAACTTTAATTTGTATAGCCCAAACTGTGTAGTTTGTGTTTTTAACTTAGGGCATTGGTATTGAGCAACAAATGTTACTGTGTTTTATCGTAGTTGATGTGGTTACTATATCATCGGTTGTCATTTTGAAAGTGTTTAATATTTTCACTTTCTAGTCTAATGGAATTACTTATCTTAGTATGGTACTCTCTCTAACGTGAGAATTATAGTTTCCGGAATCTTAGTACTACGGGATCAATAATAGTTTTAAGGATTTCTTAATAGTATAGACTAATGAGATATATACTATTTCTAATATGAATTGAAATCCAAAGTAAATGAAAAATTGTGACCTCGTTACTTTTGATGAATACGAGATGTATTCGTTTGCTTTGTTAGTGAAAATCGCTCACCAACGTTGTTTGTTCCCACTTTAATTCCTTTTGTCTTATGCCTCGTTACCCTTGTTTTAAAATCCAATTCAACTTCAAGTTTCGAATTTGTGTCTCGGATATTTTACCAACGAGTATAAACAAAAACTTCAATGCCTCCTTGCCTTGTTACTTCCTCGCTTCGCTTTTGTTTTCAATTAAGATCCGATACTAACAATAAAACAGAAAACTTTCCTTGTACCAATCTATACGTTGTTCTTTTGTGCGTTCTCCTTGATCTCGGTCACTTTGAAATCACTAGGTTTCCTACACACAAACTCGTTACCACAACTTGGTAATCCTTTCGAATCAAAACAGTCCTTCGTTTTTTTCAGATTCGTTCCTGCGAAACTAAACAGTCCCTTCTGTTTGTCTCTTTTCGTTGTTGTCGTTCTTGTGTTGTATCAACACAAACTCCACACTTTTCCTTGAGTACTCTTCTTCGTCCTACGTATACGAATTCTTCTACAACAACGTTTTGCTTTGTGTTTTGTTTTCTAACCGGTATACACAAAGTCTCCAATCTCTTCCTTTCCTGATCTTTCGTTGTTTACCAACAGAAAGTTCGACACCAATATCGTCTGGTGTTTTGACGCTTGCAACTTCAACGTAAAGTAGATTGTGCACTATCTCTTTTACGTTACTCCTTATCCAACCTCGTACGTTTTTCCTTGGAAGATTAAAAAACGTTCCCTGCCAAAGTAGAACAGCGGTGTTCTTCCTTTTCTGGCTTTCTTCTCTTCCGCTTCTCGTTAGGGTTTTTATGCGTAAACAAGAATATGTTTCGTATGTAAATCCTTGCTCTTGATGCCAATTGTTGTCCCAAATATCCCGATCGATTATATAAAGTTGCAATGATTTGAATAAGTAAATATGTTCTATATTTGATTAACCTTGTATCGATGTATTTACATATGTATTTATAGGTTCGAATCGGTACCATTGAACCGACACAACCTTTCATGAAATCCTACGTAAATAATCGCCAAGTAGTTATTAACTGCTTTAACATGTTTGGTCCTTGGCGATTTAAACTAGACATAATAAGCAAAGAAATAAGATTATCGGGTCACAGCATTTTATTATTGATCAACATTATGTCGCTTTTTGAAATGCCAAGACATGAAGCCATTAAAGCCTTGGATATATATAAACGAGTGGTCACCGGTGACATTTTCATATCATTCAATTTCGATCCACAAGTCTTCGCTTGTGTTATAACTATTAGATGTGGCAAATGGGCCAAGAAAACATTGTTTCAAATTTTGTAATTGCGAGTAAGAGTTATAGTTTGATACAAATATAAGTTTTTGAATATATGGGCGACTTTCGGTCTCGTCCTTTTAAGCTAGGTTATTACCGTTTGACTCGTTAGTGATTAAATATAATCGAGTCTATCCTTTCATAAGTAAATGGATCATAATGCCACCGAAAATTATGAAATTGCCACTTATATATTGAATTTTTGCGGTAGGGAGTCTTTCCGACTTCTATGAAGTTTGCAAGGATTGAGCTTGCTAGAAACTTTCGGCCTGCTCGAGAGGTAGATTACGCGCCCTATTTCATCCAACTTGGTAAAGGGGTTTAATTGGTTATTTAAACTTCGCAGCCTCCACAATCGCTTTCTTGCAACTATGGAAGAGTATATAGGAGAAGCACCACGGATGGTATCTATCCCGCCGAGACATCAAAGCGTGTATACTTAGTCTTATATACTTGAAATTAGATTTTTATTTTATATTATATTTATGACATCTCATTATATTTTGCATGTTCGGAATATCCGGAAGGTTTATGCCGACTTATAAACCGTAAGAAGACATCGAGTCATTAAGACCCAAAACCCGAGCCGACGGATGATTTTGATGTGTCAAATGATTTACTGGTAATTTGTCTAAGCTCGTTTGTTGGGAATGTTTGGATGTGATTATCAAATTGAATATATGATTATTGGGTTATTGGTTTATTACTAGCCGAACAAAGCCGATTATCCGAATCGATTATAACATCATATTAACGACTTCAAAACGCACATTTCATCCGTCATTGCATAAGATTTTGTGATTTAACTTTTGAAATGTATGGTTGTTTTAGGGTTAAGTTTCGATGCACCAAATGCATCACTAATCGAGGAAAACAACGAGCTAGCTCTTGCCATACTTCCAACTGGTAAATATGTTGCTCAGCACTAATCTTGTTTAAAAAAATATGTTTTTTTAATCCTGGAATGCTTATTTTTAACTCGAGACTTCGGGATTGCACACATTACATATGAGAGTTGATGTTAAAATAATTAATATATATAAACGTTATTATTATTAATTATTTGTCACGAAATAAAACTTAACGATAGTTAATATTTAACGAAGTTTGACTAACGGTCGTTAAATATAAACTATGAGGACTAGAGATGAAATTAGTGGACAAGTAATATCTAGAACTCCTTCTTGGAGTCGTTGGCCGGTCGTGGGTTTGCAAAAGCCCAAGGGAGGCTTTTCTTAGTCACCAATTTATGAGAAACTATATATACAATCCCTTGTATTCATAATTCTCCTAATCTTGGATCACTTAGAAACCTAATTGCTTTCTTCTCTCCCTCTCTCTTGTGTTGGCCGATCGTACACCAACCCCTCCCAAGGGTTTCGATTTTTCCAACTCAAGAACAAGTGTTTGGTTTGTTTGTGATCAAGAACCTAGTCTTTCACTTCAATTCGATATTAGTACGTGTGTACAAGAACGAAGGACAAAGACATTTGTGTTTGTGGGATTTCTTGGTGGTCGACTTCTTTGGGTCGAATATTGTTAAACCCTAAACTAGGGTTTGAGTTTTTGTTCCTCGTTCACATTATCGTGTGTTTTTTCTTGAATTGCTAAAGGTACGATATTCTTTATTCGGTTAATTATTTACATATATTATTCCTATTATCACGCATGCTTTGATGATGTTTACTTGTTTATAATAATTGTTATGATTAGTAAAACCCAACGGTGGCATCACGAGCCGTTAATATGATGTAATTAATTACCGAAACACATAAAAATTGAATCTTTATGATTTTTACATGCTTTTATTGGTTTCTAGGGTTTTTAATTTGAAACCCTAATTTTTTTAATTATGGGCCGATTACCCTAATTTTATTTAATTAGGTTTTAATTTTGTAAAACTTGTAGTAACCCTAGGATTGCATGTATATTTTATGTGGTTTTAATGAATAATTGTTATGTGCCATGTATTATGCGTATCTTGGGTTATAATTGTTATGAGGAATCCATAGTGGAACATGCATGTTTTGCTTTGGATTATTGTTTTGATTAATCGTTAAGTGATATACACATGTTTATTTATTTGATAATTATTGAATTGGGGAAGACCTCAATATATCTAATAAAAATTCGTTATGTGCTAATTGGTATACTATTGACTTTGGCTTACGCAATCGACTTGTCGATGCATGTGGCTCATCTACCTTCTAGTTGAAAGCCCTAGTTGATGTATGCATTATTTTACGCCTAGAATTGTTTATTAGGTTTTATCGAAATAATTATGCATGTGGCTAATTGTTTTACATATGTTAAATTGTTAAGTTATATGTTTATATTATTTGAGTTTGTATAATTTTTATTAAAGGGTTTTTTTTTATATATTGTATGACATGTTAGTAAGCAAAAAGGGTTTTTATGAATAGAAAATTAAATGGACAAAATAATGGCGAAATTGATTTGTTTTTCTAAGTATTAAATCTTGAACTTTTAATCGATTGATGCGACTGTACTAAATGGTTAGAACGGCTCACCCACTAGAACAAACTCAAAAGGGGTTCAAAGAAGCATACAAATCATACGAAAGGATGTCTAAGGTTATGCTTCAGCCACGGTCCTCTGCCTCTATGCTTCGATTGAGCTACCTAGTATAACCATTCTATGTACGAAGCATCTTAGTGCAAAGTTGTAAGTTTCTCAACGCATCGATTAAAACTTTGTAGAATTTAATCTTAGCAATTAGAATACAAGTAAGTTTTTTTGAAAATTTTATGTTATAAAGTTGTATGCATGCTTCTTTATACATAAGTTTTGATTACACGTCAAAAATTGTACCCTTTAAATTTAAGTTTATGCCATCTAATGATATGAAACACTTGAAGTTGTAATTTAGTTATGTGAGACCTTGAGTTAGATTACGATAACAAGGTGAATCTTTATGTTGTGTGAGACCTCAGCTTAAATTATTTGCAGTTTCTAAATTAGACAACTTAATTAAGTTAGTTAGTGAGACCTATAACTTAAGGGATAAGATGGGGTAAAACATGCTTACGTTTTGCATAATTGTTTTGGCAAAATTGTAAATCCCATAAATTTTAGGAATTGAAAACTTGTTTGTCAATTATTGTTTTTCAACAATTACCTATTCTATATTTTCACCACTAGCAGATCAACTGATGTGGTGAAACTATGATAATGAGGGTCCTAAATTCAAGGAAAA
Organism: Chrysanthemum lavandulifolium; assembly: GCA_022545495.1. NCBI lineage: Eukaryota > Viridiplantae > Streptophyta > Magnoliopsida > Asterales > Asteraceae > Chrysanthemum > Chrysanthemum lavandulifolium. The sequence continues at coordinate 64,420,661 of CM040241.1, forward strand.
TTCTATGGTTAATATGAATATTGACCAAAGGGTATTTTATTTTTTTGAATGTTTATTTATCGAAAGTACTAACTTTTGAACTTTTATTTTCTGTAGAAATGGCTCAAGTGAATCTCTCGCACTAGCCTCGCTGCTCAAATCTATGTTTGATCGAGAGAAATTGACCGTAGCGCGAATTTCAATGATTGGTATCGGCAACTCGAAATTGTCTTGAGGGTTGCCAAAAGACTAGATTATTTGACCACGCCTTGTCCTCCTCGAACTCGGTGGTGCTACTCTTTGAAGCACGAGCTACATGGCAAACATAGTATGATAGACATAATGAGGTCGCTTTGCATTATGCTTGGGAGTATGGCTCCAAACTTGCAAAAATAGTTTGAGAATTACTTCCTCACCTCATGCTCGCCAAACTTATTAGGTTGTTTGAGAAGCACAGAATCAGAGTCAGTATGATTTGATAGATGCCCTACACGCTTGCAAGCAAGGGAAGGGAAACCCAGAGCGCCTACTTTCGGAAATGATGAGTTACATGGACCATTTCGGGAGACTCAATTACGTCTACCCTAATGACATACAAATTGGCCTTATCAACAGATCCCTTAACAAGGAGTTTGATGGTTTCGTGCGCAATTACAATATGCATTGCACGGGGAAGCGATTAGTGAGGTACATGCAATGCTCATTGACTACGAGAAAGGTTTGCCCAAGAAGGCTCCTACACCTACGGTTCTTACCATCCAAAAGGGTAGGATTTCTAAGCCTAATAAGCCGCTAGCGAACAAGAAAGGGAAAGGTAAGGGTAAAGTTGATAAGGGAAAACAAGTTATGTCTTATCAACAAGAACCCAAGAAGTACCCTCCCAAAAAGCGTGAGAATCCTAAAAGGATCGTGCTTGTCATCAACGCACCGAGGTAGGACATCGGAAGAGGAACCCCCACTCTACCTTGATGAGTTGCGTACTAAGAGGTATAAAAATGCCGCACTTGTTGCTAGCACTTCGTGTACTTTTGATGATAGAATTATTTGCTTTTCCTCATAAAATAAATTCTCGGTATATGATACTCGGATGTGGTATTCAAATTTGTAATACACTGCAGGACTTAGAGATGCAAGGAAGCTCGCTTATGGACAACAATACCGCACGTGGGTAATGGAGCACATGCGCTCATTGAAGCTATAGGCACATTTGATTTAGTTTACCTTCGGTTTAGTAATCGTCTTTTAAACGATTGTCATTACGCCTTCTATTGTTGGGGTGTCGTTTCTATTTCCTTGTTAAAAGATATTGGTTTTATTCATACATTTACCGATTATGGAATTTCGGTTTCTTTAAATGATGTTTTTACTTTAATGTTATTCCGAAGAATGGTGTGTTTGAAATTGATTTGCATGATAATGTGATTGATAAAAATAATTCGCTTTTATCATCAATAATAAAAGAATCAAAGTGATTTGGATTCTTCATATCTTTGGCATTATAGACTTGCTCACATAGGCAAGAAACGCATGCAAAAGTCGCAACACGATGGGCTTTTGCAAGACATCAATGATGAATCATTTGATAAATGCGAATCTTGCATATCCGGGAAGATGACCAAGAAACCTTTACAAATAGTTTAGAAAGGGCTTATGATCTTCTTGGTGTGATACATACGCGGCGTATGTGGACCACTAAGACATGTGTCAAGGAAGGGTGCTAGCTACTTCATAACCTTTAATTGATGATTTCGATCGTTATTGTTATGTTTATTTACTTAAACATAAACATGAAGTCTTTGAAACATTTAAGGTTTTCAAGAGTGAAGTAGAACTGCCACTAGGAAAGAAGATTAAAGCTCTTCGATCCGATAGAGGTGGTGAATATCTAAGCCAAGAGTTTAAAGATTATCTTGCTGAGTGTGGAATTGTTCAGCAACTCACTTCTCCATATACTCCACAACAAAATGGTGTATCTGAGAGAAGAAATCATACATTGTTAGATATGGTGCGATCAATGTTTAATCTTACAACTCTTCCCTTATCCTTTTGGGATTATGCTTTAGAAACTGCTGTTAGCATTTTGAATATGGTTCAAACTAAGAAGGTTTATAAGACTCCTTATGAAGTGTGGTATGGGAAAGCTCTCAACTTGTCTTACTTAAAGGCCTGGGGTTGTGAGGCGTTTGTTAAACGTGACTCAACTGATAAGCTACAACAAAGATCTGTTAAGTGTATCTTTGTAGGATACCCAAAGGAAACTATGGGTTACTACTTTTACTTTCCACTTGAAAACAAAGTAATTGTTGCTAGGTATGGAGACTTCCTTGAAAGAGATCTCATATCTCATGAATTCAGTGGGAGAGTTTATGATCTGGAAGATGATCAAGAAGATACAACACTTTCGAAACACTAGCCAACCTCAAGTAGAACTCGAAAGTCCGGTGTTCCACCCGGTTGAAGTGGTTCCCATTCGTAGATCCGCAGGGCTACGCTGCACCGAGCGCCTATGTCTTAACGTGAAGTCGAGGAAAATATGTTAGGGACCTTGGTGAACTCGCTAACTATAAGGCTACTATGATGAGTCCCGATAACGCCACACGCGTCGCTCGGGGTCAAGGAAACTTCCTTTTCTTGAGCAAGTTTTATAACACCCTAGGCGTTGAACCTAATCGTTGTAGGGTAGTAATTAGGGTAAGTCACGGGTATTGATATCGCTTCTCTGGGGAATAGGAATGCTAGTAAGGAGTTACTACGCTAAGGTTGAGGTTGAAGAAGATTATTTTGTATTTTATATTTTATGAAATTGAAAGGCACGAATCTCGGGTATTGGATTTGGGGGTTCGATTTCACCGATTACTCTACTATTATCTAATTATCTAAACTAAGGTTGTGAGTCTATGTCTAATTAATGTGTGCTCGTATGATAGTTTAAAGATGTGTTTACTTAGGTTTTACTACTCCTTAATTATCTCCTATTGATGGTTGAGTTGTCACATCCTTATTCTTAGTTGCGTTGTGTGTCGAAAGTTGTAGGGTATGCGTTGCTCCCTAACTCTTTGAACTTACCAAAGGGTCTCGTCTACAAAACCCACTAGGGATGATAAACTCTTACTCTAAGGCACTCTTTGAATGGTTTAGCCTACAACTACTCAGGTAATCATATTCTAAGGTTCACAAAGATGAATCAAGCATTAAGTACACAACGAATGACCTATCGCATTACTAGATCATTAGTCAACTAAGATAAGAAACAACCAATCAATATTCAATAATTAAGCTTCATATTCCTAAGCAAACACACAAGTAAATTAGCCGGACATGGAGAACATGCAAGCATACACACAAATAATCAAAGACATAATTGAATTGATGAAGTAAATACTTATCTTGATGTAAAATAGGGTTTAGAACCCTAAAATACTGTACAAGATACCCTTGGTTCGGTTTAGGTTTTTACTCCAAAAGACTCTCTTAAACCGAAAAATTCGATTCTATATATAAGATTACATATGCGACGGCGTCACCTTATGTTTCGTGGACGCCGCCGTGTCACCGTCATTAGGGTTTCGCCTTGGCCACGTTAACCTTGCGACGGCGTCACCTTATGCCCGTGACGCCGTCCTCTTCAACTTTCCCGCGCGCCTGGGTCACATCTAGGTCCGTCACGAGTTGACGGTTCACTCCTTTAAAGCCCCGACCGCCTCTTGAAAATACGAGTTTTGTCTTCCGACCGTCATTAAAATCCTACGACGGTCAGAGCAGCGATGACGCCGCCGCCTATTTTCAAGCAGCCTTTGAGTGTCTCGATTCGACTTTGGCCATTTTCTTCAGATATTCGCGCTTTTCGTCCAAATAAGTGCCATTCCAAGATTTTGCCTTCAAGAGACCTAAAAGTGAAAAGGAACGATATTAAGCAATAACGGATACAAAAGTGATCAAATAAAGGCTAAAACGACCCTCAAATGGTACCTTTTAAAACCTTATCAAATATCCCTACACTTGGTATTTGCTTGTCCTCAAGCAAATGTGCTTTAGCCAATTAACTTATAAGTCGGGGTCATGAAGCATTAATTCAAACGGTCCACAACACATATAAGCCTCAAGAAAGTCATAACAAGCACGGAATTACATACTAGCACCTCACATGGGGTGTTTGGATACTCACATCTCTCGGTGTATATATGAAATATAACAACAGAAATGGAAGATAAACACTCATTAACCGGTCCTAGTACATAGATTACCATAGGCTTGAGAATAGATCAAACCTCCATCGCTTACGAAGCACCTAGAAAAGACTATCAAAGAGGTCTTTAAAGGGTTGTAACGTTAGGCTTACGGTAGAGAAACAAAGGGTTTGGTGGGATAGGCTTTTAGTGGTGGAAAGTCAAAATCTCTATGTTAAATGCATACCAAGAATGGCGTTGCTAAGCCAAGACTCGACACTCTAAAACTCTAGGTAACGGAAATAAACAAACATAAATTTAAAGGATAGATGTAGGATGGTAGCCCGTTTTTTTTTTTTTTTTTTTTTTTTTTGAACACTATTTTTTTCTTTTCTTTTTCTCATTTTTTTTCATACACTTTTACTCTACCATCCTCTACGATAACATCAAAATAATAGGGATTTATAGCACATCCCTACACTTGAGTTTTATTACTCTAACACTAATATGACCCGAATTGAAAAGATCAAACACTTGGGGTACATTATTATGCAAACTAAGGAATTTGAATTTAACGTTCCCTTCCGTCATTTCATAAACTTTAACTTTTCCCATGAATCCCAATCGTCCCAAAATCGTATATAAAGGATATGACTCGACTTAGCAACTCATGCAAGCAACTAGATAATTGAACTAAGGGTTTAGGGTGATAACAAACATTTGCACTAAAAGTGAGTGCATAAGGGGTAGCTAAGGCGATTTGGGTGTATATTTGGGGTGGTGTAAACAATGTCTTCATTGATATTCGGAAAACCGAAACATCACGAGAACCGCGAAAAGGATAGGCTCGAGGGGTTAACTAGGGGTATCATGTACTAAAGATGAGTACAACGCAAAGGGTGTGGGGAATTACTCAACCGATGTGGAAGAAGTAATTATATTACGGTTATCAAACAAGGGTTATCCTAATGCCTCTTATCATTTAGTTATTCCTAACTACACAAGTGTAGCCTCACTTGCGATCTCGAATGCATCACAAAACAAGTTCTAGAATCTAATATACTACCGGTTCACACTCTAAGCATTAAAGATGAATGCTTTAATTCCTACTAATCTAAGGCGATCCTCACATTTTGGGTGGAATTTGGGTGGTAAAGGGTTTTCATGCTAGTCATGCAACTTCCTATCCGTGAGACGCTTTTGTTAAGACTAATGGCCCACTCCTATATGTCATGAAAAATTTTAAATTTGGTGCCAAAATTACCCTAACCGACATTTTCTCATGGTTTATTACACAAATGCACTTGGACAAAGCAAATAATCAAGGATAAGCATAGTTTCAAAGTTCCTGCTTTATTTTCCCTCCCTACATTTAAACCGAACATTGTCCCCAATGTTCCCGAAAGTATCAAAGTTATGATAATGGAAGGTAATTAGAAACGAAAGAAACTAATACTCCCGATTAGCTCGGTAGGATCCGTGTAAAGTGGTGGTGAAATCCTTTCCAAGAAGAATTATTATGTGAAAAGCTCCTTCCAATCTTATGTAACTTCTTCTTGACAAACTAAACCCGCACACTTGAAGAAAACAAATGAAACCTTCGCGTAAAATCGTGTAATAATATATATATAAGACTCGATTTAAACTAGGATATAATGCTTGTGGAATGGATGTTTACGAATTTCTAAGAAAATTAAGACCGAAAATTCCAAAATTTATAAGTAGCTCGTAAAACGAGAAAAATAATCGATGTTTTACTCCTTCTGACGCGTCGCCGTTGCAATCTCGCCGTCAGTTATCCCGACAAAAACCGGTCTCGCGATTTTCGGAAAAATTTCGAAAATTTACATCTTTAGAATCGGAAAATTTCGCAAAACATCCATTATGACTCGATACAAGCATTTGACTCGAACAAACAAACATATATATCTTTTAGTTAATTGTTATTCTCATGTTTACGTTTCTTTTGAAAACGTGTGTAATCCTCCCTACACTTATCCCTTATGTAAAATATCTTTATATGCAATTAAGACGAGGTTAAAACAAAATAAAGCATTTTTACAAAATTAAACATGAGGATAAACAATTAATAAAAGACATATGACACTAACAAGCAAACAATTAAACATGGGTTGCCTCCACGTAAGCGTTTTTCTTTATTTAAGAGTCTTGTAGCTAGACTCGTAGTCGCGTGTTCCTACGTTGCTTCACTACCGCCTCTTCTTCTAAAACAATATCCTCATCGCTCACCATTTCAATATTATCCAATTGATAATGCTTCACCCGTTGTCCATTAACGGTGAATTCTCTTCCATCATGGTCTAGTAGCACCACCGCCCATTGCTCATATGCTTTCTTCTTGAAAAGGTCCATACCATCCGGATTTGAGTTTTCCTGAATAATCTTAGTCTTGAATTATACAAGAGCACCTTATCTCCTTCCAAAAACTCTTTAGGATTCTTTATTCGCTGATCATGCCATCTTTTGCCCTTTCTTTGTAGGTGATTGATGATTCAGACGCTTCCAACCTCGCTCATCCAATTCTTGAAGTTGTAAGAACCGATTTGTCCTCGCTCGAATAATTCATATTACAGCCTTAAGTGCCCAATATGCTTTCTCGCTCAAGTTCGATAGGAGGTGGCAAGCCTTTCCGTATACCAGGCGAAAAGGGGTTGTTCCGATAGGTGTTTTGTAAGCAGTTCTAAATGCCCAGAGCGCCTCATCCAGTTTGAATGCCCAATCTTTCCTATTTTGGTGGATCGTTTTTTCAAGTATCCGCTTTAATGCCCTATTCGTGTTTTCTACTTGTCCATTTGTCTGAGGATGATATACAATAGAAAATCTATGTGGGACGCCATACTTCTTCATCACCTTTTCCATTTGAGCATTGCAAAAGTGAGTCCCTCTATCACTGATTAATGCTTTGGGAATCCCGAATCGTGCAAGAGTTTTTAAGAAAGTGGATAACTACCCTCGCATCATTAGTTCTAAGGGCTTGAGCCTCACCCATTTGGATACATAGTTGATAGCTACGAGAATGTATTCATTTCTCCTAAGATGGAAAAGGTCCCATGAAGTCTATTCCCAAACGTCAAATATTTCGACTTGGATATAGTTCGAGGTGACTCATCCCGTCATGAGATATTTCTTGATCGCTACATGCATCACACGCTTGAACTAATCTCTTAACGCCTCGAAAAACAAGAGGCCAATAGAATCCGGCGTCGAAAACCTTTCATGCCGTGACATTCACACCGTGATGTCCTCCGATGGTCCCGCATGAAATTCTTTCGTAACTCGATCAATCTCTACCGCCACGCAACGCCGAATGATTTGATCGACATATGCGGAATAGGAAGGGTTCATCCGTAAGTAATGTTTTAGCGTAGTGAAGAACTTCTTTTATCTTGCTTGGTCATGTAGTTCGCGTAACCCTCACGGACAAAGTCGTTAGCATAATCCGCATACCATGGCTCAATTTCCTTAATGGCCATTAGCTGCCTCGGGAAAAGAGTCGCGAATCTCGGTGTGATCTAATTTCTCCAAATTAGGGTTTTCCAAGCGTGATAGATGATCGCAATGAGATTTTCAAATTTCTTTTATCTCGAATTTCAATGTCGAATTCTTGAAGTAATAGGATCCACCTAATAAAGTGGGTTTAGCATCTTGTTTTGAAAACAAGTAGCGTAAGGCGAGTGATCGGTGAAGACGATGCTTTAGAAGAACGAGATATTGCTCGAACTTGTCAAGGCAAAACAACGCTAAAAGTTCTTTCTCGGTGGTCGTATAATTCTCTTGTGCTACATTCATGGTTTTGCTAGCATAGTAGATTGGTTTGGACAAAGAAAAACTATTGAAGCATTTGCCTTCTTTACGCAGACTATTGTATTGCCTTATGGGATGTCGTGTCAGCTTACCATCTCCGTAGTAAAAACCGGCATTAAGTAATTTCAGATAATAACAATTGACTATTTCTTTGTATACGACAAGGAGCAATTGTTAGCAATTATGTCATACAATACGCCTTTAGCTATGGTACTCAAAGAGAGCTTTAAAATATATATTGTGGAATAAATGATGGAATTATAAATCTTATTGATAAGGTGATTTTTCATTATTCATTCTAAACAAACATGGACTTCACATTTCGCTTGTTATTCTATCATTTTACTATTGCTCAACATTTCTTGATGTCGCTTATTTGAAATGCCAAGACATGAAGCCATTAAAGCCTTGGATATATATAAACGAGTGGTCAAGAAAGTGTGTTGGGAATTAAGGTAATCTACCGATTCTGCCAAGCATCCGCACTACGATTCTCGCCGAAGAAGAATGGATTACCGGGTTATACTTGCAGGCAGTGATAAAGCGATATCGTGTTGTCACGAAAGTGGGAACCACGTGGGAGAGATAAGCTCAGTTTAGAGTAAAAGTCAGCGCCGAATGTATAGGTTGGCGCCGCATTATGTAGAGCTTACTCAGAATAAACACGATGATTAACAAAACAATATGATTAGTTGCATGCTTGACTAGAAGCATGCTTAGTCTAGCTTAGTAGTAGAGGCGTAAATTGTCAACGCTCATTAGGGTTTCTTGCCTATATAAGAAACCATGATAGATTGTAATAGATAAGTTTTTCTCAAGTTTCTCAAGTCTTGTATTCTATCCGAAACATAGAGTTTCTATAATCAAAGATCCATAGAGGATCAAAAGTGTTCTTAGTTATTATAACTTGTATTTACTTTCCGCTACAATACCAAGTTGTAGAGATCTTCTATTAGTTTGCTTGTGATTACATAGGCAACACTAACGATCTCCGAGTGCTTAAGATCTATCAAGGTCTTTGTGTGTGTTTCTAACAAGTGGTATCAGAGCCTCGGGAAAGTCTCTACGATACTAAGAACCATTTTCACCCCATACAACCAAACTTTCATTCACCATGCCCGATCCGATAATGAAACGAAGTCACCAACACAAACAACACCAACACCACTTCCATGCAACATTTCGGTCTCACAAACAAACAATGGTAAATTCCCTTATTTAAAGAGGAAGAGTATGAACTTTGGACTATGAAGATGGAAAACCGGATTTCCAATATTGATTGGAATCATGGGAGGTAGTAAAGAAAGGAAACAGTCTAAAGAAAATGATTCCCAGCGAGGATGGGAAGTTTATCATGGCTCCACCAAAGACTTTGAAGAAGTGCCGCCATGCGAGAGAGCATAAAGTAAAACTATTCTCGCTTCAAGCCATACACCAAGATCATCTATGTGATTTTCACCATATGGATGATGCTAAAGACATATGGATGGCTCTCAAAGCAAGATTCGTGGAAATGAAGAATCAAAGAGAATGAGGAAGTCCATGCTAAGACAACAGCCAGGACTTCAATATATCCGAAGAAGAAGGTATCCACAAGGGATACGACGGGTTCCATAGGATCTTGAGTCACCGAATCACCGAATGCTAAACCGGATAATGAAGATTGCAACTCAAAGTTTTGCGGTCCTTGCCACCATCATGGTTGCATGTTAGTATTGCACTCGAGGCTAAAGGAGGGTTGGATATGCTCACTTTTGATGAGCTATACAATGCACTCGAACTCTTGAACCGGATGTCGGGACTCCTACCGTACATCTTCTTCTAACCATGCGACTTTTGTTGGGACATCTCATTCCAACATGATGGTACAAGCTCCTAGCTCCAACTATTTTCCATCATCTCCTAGTTCCAACTACTTTCCAAAGATCCCGCCTCCCACTCCACCACATAACACTCGTCCCACTCCACAATCTTCACAATCTAAGACTAGTAGTGTGATGGAGGATGTTCTTCATTCGTTTGTTGTCGACTATGATACTCGGTATCTTGCATATGAAGACTTTGATCGGTTGGACCTCTTGAAATGGAGGAAATGAAGTCTGAAAATGCGGTGGCATTGTTGTCGGTGGACATCAAAAGGTTTGAAGAGAAGGCTGGAAGGAAGTTTGTTTTCAAGGAAAGGAACCGGCTCGCTTCGATAGGAGGAAAGTCAAGTGCTACACATGTCATCGGATGGGCATTTCTCAAGAGAATGCAAGGACGTAAAGAATGGAGATGGAGCCAAATATCTTTCCTATCGCTGAAAAAGCAGAAGTGGAGCTTGACTCTCCTCACCATGGATGAACAGTCAACTGGATGCACATGAACTCGTTAATGAGGAAGCTCATGATCTTGACAAGCTTGGGCGCTTGCAAGGTGCACTTCGGATGAAAGGCATGATCAGCTTGCCTTGATGGGACTATCTCGTGTACACAATTGTATATTTGGTCAGTAGTCTTAGATACAATGAACTTAAAGAAGAATTTGATGCTATGAAACCTAAGTTTGATGCATGCTATATTGATAATGAAGCTCATAAACTTGCATTAAAAAGCGTAGAAAGACAAAAGTGTGGTTTCAAAAGAATCAAATAGCTTATGAAGAAAAGATAAAAGTGTTACGCTTTGATCTAGAAGTTGCAAATAATTACTTAAAACCGTCGAGAAAGCTAAGGATGAAGGCGTATGCGAGAACCTAGAGCTTAAAGCAAAACTAGGCGAGGAAATAGCTAGGCATAAGGAATGGTTAATATCGGTGATAATCGGCTAATGAAATCTATAACGATCAAACAAGAACCACTCGTTTAGGACTAGGCTTTCAAAAGTATGTAGGAGTAGAAGCTAAGTATGATGGTCGTAAATCTACACCGGCGGGGTTAGCTAACTTTGAAAGAAGGTGAATTACATGTCGTCCCTGGACCTATTAGAGGTGAATTTATGCCTGAGACCTATCCATCATCGTTGACTTTGATGGATCACATCACCTATATGGCAAAAGTCAAAGACTTGCAGGACCACGATACCTCATCTAATGATTTTGTCTCTTGCTCGACGGTGACAATTCATCGGATCAAGGTCTACTTCCTATGAAAGTCGTGATTCAAATGAGAAGTCGACCTTCCCAAGCCCGAACCAACACCCAAGCTCGCACCCGGTCTACATGTGAGCCCTCTAGGAAGGCTGCGAGGAATCATCTTCCAAGACAGTTTCTCACGAAGACTTGTCTTTTAAATGTTTGAATAATCGATCATTAAAATCAATTCCTTAAATGTATCTGTTCTAAGTACTTCGCATGTAATCCAACATCTCCCTTTTGAATAAAACTTCTAAAGAAGACATGTTTTGTATGTGGCGATAAATTTCATCGATTAAGGATTGTGATTTTTATGAACAAAGATTGGGTGCATGTGCTACTCTTGAAACACAAACCTAATCGGACCAATGTTGCTAATATTCCACCTTATGTCCCACAAATGACTAAGACCCGACTCTCATTGGAGAAGTTCGGTTACGGACCTTATGTCCAACCAACTAGCCCATACTTTAAACATGGTCATTGGCCTACATATGTTGACTCTATGTATCTTTGGGATGGGATATGGAGCACCTTCTTTGTGAAGCCCTCAAGCGAGTTGTTCTTGGACTAACAAGGGACCCAATTACCAATGGAGGACCAAGAACAATGGTGGATCCTCTAAATCTTCATGCCCTAAACCTGTGATCCATAAGCGCGTGTTCAAGTCGATAATGACTTGAACCTCCACCTGAATACTAACTTGTTTGTATATATTTTTGTTGTTGTTTGTAGGATCATCCCCTAAGCATAAAAATATTGGTATTGTTGATAGTGGTTGTTCGAAGCATGTCCGGAAACAGGATATGATGCACAATTTTGTCCCTATAGAAGGAGGAGGCAATGTGACTTTTGGAGGAAGTGATGGTAGTATCACGGGAAAGGCACCATAAAGACACCTCATCTAGATTTTGAAAATGTGTACTATGTTAAGGAACTTCACATTTCAACTTGTTCTCTGTTTCACAAATTTGTGACACTAAGAATAAAGTTCTCTTCATCGAGAATGAATGTCTTGTCTTTGTCTAAAGACTTCAAACTCCCGGAAGAAACTTCAATTCTCTGAAGGTTCCTCGAACCCACAACTTATACACATTCAACCTTAATGAAGTTCAACGGTGGTGACCTCACTTGCTTGGTGGCTAAAGCATCTCTAGATGAGTCCACAAATGGCATAGGAGGATGGCGCATGTGAATTTCAAGACCATTAACAAACTTTCTAAAATGGGTCTTGTTGAAGGTCTTCCCACCAAAGTATTCACAAATGATCATAATTGTGTCGCTTGCAACAAAGGAAAACAACACGAGCCTCTTACAAAGCTATCAATGCTATGAGCATCATTCTTGAACCTCTTGAGTTGCTTCACATGGATCTGTTTGGTCCAACTCAAATCGAAGCATTGATCATAAGTTTTCCGTTTGGTTATCACCGATGGCTATAGCGATTTTGTTGGGTGTTCTTTCTCGGAACCAAAGATGAAACCTCTCAAGTCTTGTTGAGTTCATCACTCTTGTTGAAAATCAGTTGAACAAAAGGTTAAGGGAATTCGATTGTGATAATGGGACGAGTTCAAAATGCTATTCTCATAGAACTCGTGGGTCAAAAGGCATAAAAAGGGACTATAGTAATCCAAGAACCCCACAACAAAATGGGGTGGCCGAAAGAAAGAATAGGACCTTAATAGAGGTCGCTAGATCCATGCTTGCACTCTAAACCGCCCACTATGTTACGGATCAAGGCATGGCACCGCTATGTGCTAAACAGGTGTCCATTACTGCACCACAACTCAAAACCCCATATGAACTTCTCTTTGGAAAGGTTCACGCTATTCACTACCTAAAACCTTTTGGTTGTCAAGTGACCATTCGAACACCAGATCCGTTGGGAAAGTTTGATGAGAAGGCGATGATGGTTATATTGTGGGTTATTCACTCATAGTAAGGCCTACAGGTGGTGTACAATTTGCAAGCCAAGAAGATAGAGAGACATTGAACCCGAGATTTTGGAAGATAAGCATAATGTTCAAGGACGTGGTCATACTTGGTCTTTTGACCTTGACTATTAACGGATTCCTTAGGTTACACTAGACACTTGGCTAATCAAAATGCAGTGTTCTCAAGAATCTCCAACTAACCATGCAGTCCCTTTGATGATGACTCGAAAATGAGTTTGAAGATGATGAGCAACCCATACTTGTGCCTTCTTTCTCCCCTAACAATATTGCGTACCACCTCCAGGATACTGCAGACTCGAGTGATGAAGATGACTCTCATTATCTTGAGGACCTTGCTAGGCTTCGACTCAAGAATTTCTTTGCAAGCTTGAAGCGAGAAACGAAAGATGGGGTAGCTAATGAAGGAGGAAGCGAAACATCGTGTCTGTTGAAGTTGACTCTGTCACACCATCCATCCCCAATCTCAAGGATATCTCGCTCCTTCTCAAGTATCTTCGCACTTTGGTGAACCCTATACACGCTTTCCAAAACCTTCGGATCTTGGAAATCATCAACCCAAAGTGGCATCTTCACCTCACCCTCTTATGATCTTGAATTTGAACCAACCATCACTAATCTTGATTCATCCATTGAAGTCAACCCCATCGCTACTCGGAGGATCAACATTGCTCATCCTCAATCCAACATCATAGGTGATCTTCGGCACCGTTAGAACTCGAAGGGCTATCACAAGTCCTCAATTTGACAGATTGCTTTTCTCTCTTATGTCTCTCTCCAACCAACAAAGAGACAATCACACGGACTTCAAACATTGTCTGCTTGCTTGTTTTCTCTCAAGTGGAACCAACCAAGTATCTCAAGCTCTTAATGATTCAAGTTGGCTAGAAGCAATGCAAGAAGAGATGCAACAATTTCACAATCAGCAGGTTTGGATCTTGGTACCACTACTTGATGGCAAATATGCCATTGGGACAAAATGGGTTTTGAAGAATAAGAGAGATGCTAGGGGTGTTGTGATAAAAAACAAAGCAAGATTAGTAGCACAAGGCTTCAGACAAGAGGAAGGGATTGATTATGATGAAGTGTTTGCCCCTGTTGCCAGAGTTGAAGCAATTCGCATTTTCTTGGCTTATGCTTCTTATATGGGCTTCATGGTGTATCAAATGGATGTCAAAGGTGCTTTTACGTATGGTGAGATTGAAGAAGAGGTCTATGTCACTCAACCCAAGGATTTGAAGACCGGATCACCCAAATCATGTTTACAAAGTTGTTAAAGCTCTCATGGCTTACATCGGGCTCCAAGAGCTTGGTATGCTAGCTTTCATCATTCTGTCAAGCATGGCTATAGGAGAGGGCTATCGATAAAACACTTTTCTCAAGAAGAATTACTCGGACATCATTCGGTGCAAGTATATGTGGCGACATTATTTTTGGTTCCACAAACGAAGCTTAGTGCGTAGAATTTGAGGAACTAATGAAGGTGAATTTCAAATGAGTGCTATGGGAGAGCTTACTTTCTTTTAGGTCTCCGTGTTCGTGAGAACAAGATGGCATCTTTATCACCAAGATAAATATGTGAGGATATTTTGAAGAAGTTTGGTATGGAAGGTGTTAGGATCGCCACAACACCTTATGAAGCTCAAAGACTAAAGCAAATAATGAACCGGATCTACATGAATGTTCATCCATGCGGGTCCATGATTGGTTCATTGATGTATTAATGACTTCAAGACCGATATTACATTTCTTGTGAGTGTTTGTTCTCGACATCAAGTCACTCCACTTGCTTCCCATCTCAATCTTTGTCAAGAAGATCTTTAAGTACCTCAAAGGTCAACCTCTTTAGGCCTTTGGTACCCAAAAGAATCTCCTTTCAAGTTGGAAGCATATAGTGGCGGTGATTATCTTGGTGCAACTGGATAGAAGATCCACAACCGAGGTCGCCAATTTCTAGGCAAAGGTTGATTTCTTGGCAATGCAAGAAACAAACTATTGTGGCCACCTCAACTCTCAAGCAGATGCGTTGCTCTTTATCATTCTTGTGTGACAAGTCCTTTGGATTCGTAACCAATTCTTTGGACTATGGGTACAACTTTATGAACACTACAATTCATATAGATAACCAAAGTACCATCCGCATAGTCAAAAATCCGCTTTTCACAATCGAGCGAAACACATTGAAATCGTGCACCACTTTATAAGAGATGCTTATGAAAAACATTTGATAAAAGTGGCTAAAATCCATCCGATGATAATGTGGCGGACTTATTAACAAAAGCGTTTGATGGACCAAGGTTTCAACACCTCGTGGTCAATATTGGAATGCTAAACCCTTGACCATAGTTTAAGGGAGGCATAGGCCTCGGGGAGGCATATGCCTCGGGGAGAGATTTAGTCAAACTCGCAGATTTTTCACTCTGCATTTTTGTTTGTTTTGTATATTAGCTTGTACTTTAACACTAACTTCTAATTATTCTCTAGTTTGTTTGTTTTTGTTGTTGTATATGTTTTAGTGTCTGCTTTTGCGGTTATCATCTTCGCATTTTGTCCTGCTCCTTATACGGATTGCGTATATACATCACGATCAAGATCAAATTCATCAAGAGTGGCTCATTTGTACATGGTCGATAGTGAAAGAGTGTTGCTTGTTTCTTCGATAACAAATCTTGAAGCATACAATTTGATTCTCATCAAGATAATCTTGAAAGAAAAGAAATTGAAGTCAAATTGTTCATTCATTCATTCAAGAAACATGACTTACGATACACATATAGTCAACCTTCTATTTTGCATCCTCAAGATACAGTTTACACTTAAGCTAAGCCTAATCTAGTGTATATCTTTCATTCGAAATCTAATGGAATCTTGGATATCGTTAAATGTCTGGCTTTGCTTTTGTAGGTCTTGCATAACCACCCATTCTGTTTAACTGGCTGGTTGGATATGCATGACCAACTCGATGAAGATGCTAAGGACCAAAATGAAAGGATGGATTGATGCAAATGATTGATGATGACGATGACCCCACAGGATGACGTAGAGAACTATCGTGTCCTGTGTGCTTCATCTATTCATTTCAACCAAAATGCAATCGATCCACCCTTCTTAAGCCCTTCTACTATACGATGTGTGTTCATGCACCAAAAGATGGCGCAGATGAGACCAAGAACCACCTCTCTATCTTTGGGGTGGCGGATTCTCGCACGAGGTCTTTGTTGAGACCGAGGTGCTGGAGGTTGGGAGTAAGAAGTTCCTCCTTATAGGAGTCATCGTAATCATCGCAGATTCACTTGGATTCACTACACCGTCATCTTCAAGAAGGGAGAAAGGCGATTTATTTGGTCTTGGATAGGGTTGAGGAAAGTAATGGAACCATGGGTTTGATTCACCACTGATGATGATGAAGAGGATGAGGAAGATGAGGAAGTGAGATCTATGATCTCGTGTTTGGTTTTCATGGTGCAATTGGGCTAATTGAGTTTATTTTACTTCTAGGGTTTGTGGTAAATCTTTGGGGATCTTGGTGAAAAGATGAGTTACATTGGGATCATTTTATGAGGCAGTTCAAGGTTCAATGAGTTTAATGCAAGTGGGTGGCACAAGAATTCTAGAAACTTATCAAGATATTCTTATCTTTGATGCATTCTCATGAAGCTATAACTTCACAGATTGATCATGTGTTCTTTTGAAGTGTTATTTTGGGTTGGGTCAAAGATGTCATACACGCCGACAATGGTCAACCAAATGGTCCATTTTTCTTTGTCTATAATTTGGGCAAAAACACTTCATCCACCATCACTCGCTTCAGAACAAACAAATTCCCTCTCATTCCACTTTCACAAACACTCACCATTTCAAGAATCTTAACTCTAAACACTCATATTCCTCATGGCTCTTGAATTTAAACATGATCACAACAAAGTTGCGTTTTTGGGAAATGGCAATGGATATGACCTGTACGAACCAATGGTGGAATTCCTGAGACGGTCCAAAATTTATTATGCTCTAACTCATTCCCCGAATGAGATATATGAGTCTCTGATCACTCAATTCTGGGAAACTGCTGAGAAGAGGAACGAGACAGTAGATTAGGGTCGTGATTGATGAAGCAGTATAATGTTACAGAGGACACGATTAGAGGAAGCTTCACTTGGAAGATCTTGATGGAGTATTTTACTCTAATCGGGAAGATGTCTTGAATGGACTTAGGGCTATTGGGTATCGAGGAACAAGAACAGATATGTGGCTAAAGAAGGAACTACGCCAAAATGGAGGTTCTGGTTCACACATCGCTCAATGCATGAGCAACAAGACCGGAGGATGGGACCAGCTTCTCCAAACCGGGATATGGTATTGTGTGTCTTTCTCGAGGGGTAACTTTCAATTTTTCTAAGTATATTTTCGAAAACATGGTTGAAAATGTTCAAAAGACAAAGGGAAAATTTTTAATGTACCCAAGGTTTTTGCAAATTATATTAGACACCTCTACCCAAGCCCAAGCATTTTATCCTATAGGTTCTTTGACTGCTAAACTGTTTGCCACCATGAGAACTCACTTTCAGGGGGAACATCATCCCTTGCTAGCAGCCATGTTGCCTCAAGGTAATGAGGCTGCTGATGAGGAGAATGTGACTCATAACCCTCCTACCTCACCTGTGGCTACTAATGGTAATCCATTGGTTAACATTGATGAGGGACCATCTTCAACTGTTGAAGCAACTCATGTTGCTCCAGACCAGCCACCTTGTCCCAGTCCTCCACCCACACTTGTGACTCATGATGAGTCGATCTACATAGACCACCCACACCAAACTCGTTAGGGATCCTCTCAATGAAGATCTTCCTCACACCGAGCATGACCATATTATCGCCGAAAGGTCCAATGAAGCTCCCTCACCACAGAGCAATCTGGTGGAGCCGAGGACCCTATTACACTCTCATCCGTCTATGCTCTTGTCAATGTGTATCTTCTTGAGGTTTCGGTGCGAAAAGGAGCTTGCAGAGACCAAGTCTTCTTTGGAAGTAAGATTGAAGATCTGCAGAGTCAAGTCAAGGACTTAGAAGACAAACTCAAAGGGAGCTCCAAAAGGAAACTTGTAGTTTCTTCTGATGAAGAACAAGAAGAACCTCATTTTGGGGATCTGGAGATATTGGCTGATGTCTCTCTCAATGATCTTTAATCCTTAGCTGCTACTTCCTCAAAGAAGAAGGAACCTGTTTTGTACACCAGAAGAAAGAGATCTGATCTTCATAAGGTTTCTTCTGAAGCTTCTAAAGAACCAAGTGCTGATAAGACTGCATCTGCTGATGAGCAAATGGAAGATATTTCTTCTGATCATAATGACATGGGCATTGCACCAGAAGTGACTGTTGTTGATTTAGCAGAAGATGAGTGTGTTAAGAAGCCTGATGACAAAGGGAAAAATGTCATCACTGAAGATGAACTTGGTCCTGACCTGGTAAGTGAGGAGGAAAGATTAGGTCAAGCAAGTAGATTGGCTGAGTTTGAGAAGTCAAAGGAAAGTGTAGCATTGGCTAAACAACTTGAAACAGAGGAATTCTCATCTTTAACTCCTGAGAGAAGAAAAGAACTAGATGCTCTGAGGGTTCGGATGCTCACGAACACCGGGATATTCTCACTCAAAGAAGTCATATCAAAACCTTCTAGCTCAAAGTATACTAGGTGGAGATTTCCTCGGTGACAATTATGTGAGCGAATGATGGCTCGTGGAAGACAAAGGAAGCAAGAAGCAATTGCACAAAAGAGGGCCATCAAAGCTCGAAGGCCAAAGACAAACCTCCTACCAAAGATGAAATAAGAAGGGTGGTGAAAACCAATACTCAATGTCCAACTCGCCTAACAATGAAACAAGTCAAGGCTTTTCCCGATCATGTCCTGTATCGCAAATATAACCAAATCATGCAGAAAGATCATCATCTTCAACACATTCCACCAACTTAAAAAGGATTTCGAGAATGAGGTCGCTCCGTGGCCAAAGACTCAAGATCGATGATGCTCCAGCCAAGGCATCATCTCCGATTATTCTCGCAAGCAACTTCAAGTTGCTTCCTCCATCATAAGAGTCCATCTGTGAACCACATTCCAATACTCCGAAGCACCGGTATATCGCCCCCACTTCATCAATGGCTATCATTTGCACAGGAAGCTTCTAAGGTTAAGGAAGCCGATCTTGCGTACATAAAAGCAGAAAGGCGAGAAAAATGCTTCACAGATGAATGCACTACGTGAAGGTGTTTTAACTAACTCTCCTTATACCTCTTCAAGTCTTACCACAAGTTCAAGCAAAAATGCTCCATCTAGTGACCATATTAAGACGGGAGGAGAAGAAGAGAATGGCCAATGATCTCTCAGAGATCTTGAAGTCGATGACTCACTTTCATAATAGAAGTTCTCACGATTTTCCGATGGAAATTGGATGAGGTGATAGCCTGGAGATTAAAGGATGATCGATGAATGTTCTTCTTAGAAGGGACTCCACTTCAATGGAATTCACCTTTCAAGGAAATTCTACACTTGGTGAGACAGGCGGACTTACTTTCTCTGCTCACTCAAGTTACCACCCATTATTGCAACAAGGAACCACAAGGTTCGGGATGTTCTTACCAGAGATCTTCAAGCCCCGTTAAACTCTCACATTCCCAATAGCAAAGCATCTTCCATTTGGGAAAACTCACATCGGTGGAAGCTTGAATCACGGAGATTCTATCCTCTCCTCAAGTGCATGTGCTTGAGACTAAGGGTGGCATCACCGCTCACATGTTTCCGAAAGAAAGTATCCTTTGCCCAAAAGACTAATGGAAAAGATGTCGAGTCGAAATTGAAATTCCTCCGCACCACTGGGAAATGAAAGACAGTCAGCTCTAACACTGGTAGGATTGATCAAGACTCAACTCAAACAACTGCAATAGGCCTCTTCTTCATTCATATCAGGACACTTGGTACTCTCTGCACTACCCTGCTTTGTTCATTTTAGTTTGCATTATTTATGTTCTTTGTCTGTTTTTGTCAAATTTTTTAAAAGTAATAGACCTTCATAAAAAGAAAACTCACAAAAACATCATTTTAAAATAGTGATAGCGTTTATTTAATAAAAATTAGGTTTTTAATTTTTCTTTTCATCTTATTAAGCTTTTTCGCTTTAATAAATTGTTCTTAGTTAAAAAAAAAAAAAAAAAAAAAAAAACTAACTTTTATGTAGGTTTGTTTGTTTGTCAATTCGATGGTCTTTAACTCACCGGATGTACCTTGTGTATGTCAAAGAGTCGGCTAGTCCAAAGGGCAGCTTTGGTAAAGACACATCAAATCATTTATAAATTGTAATGGTTTGCTCAAAATCATAGGGTTTGCAACCACCCATGCTTAATCGCGAGGGTTGTATGGTCATCAATTCACCATGGTCTATTCCTTTGGGATCCAAGAATTGGCTAGCCCACATGTATATGGCATGTGGTAAAGGCAACCAATCCATATTTGGTACTCAATTCACCAATTCTAAGAATTGACTAGTCCCGAGCAAACGGCTACGGTAAAGATAAGCCAAATCCGTTTATATGGTTGCTGGTTTGCCAATAAATCAGATGGTTATCAATGTACCATTGTTTTCGAACTCAAACATGTGGCTACTCCAGTAGTAATGGCTATTGGTAAAGAGACATCAAATCCATTAATTTCAATGATTCACCTCTCACAGGAGTTAACACACCTGGAAGTGATGAGAATAGTATTGAACTTATCCGTCTTGATGTACATGATGTCTTATGTTGCTGCAAAGATCTGGTGTTTCACGTTTCAGTCGTCATACAGATGTACTACTTCTGAATCTTTGTTGCTGATACTCAAGATACTAACCACTCATAGCTCAACGGCATTATGATACCCTTCTAAAGGAAACTGGAACAAATTTCACAGGGAATCTTGTTTGGAAATTCGTCGTCAATTGGTACAATCCTCAACAGAATTATCGATCTATCAAGGAAACTGGAACTTAACCTAGTCAAATTCCAGTTTAGGGGAGGATTGTTGGGAATTAAGGTAATCTACCGATTAGAAAGCATCGACTCGATTAGAAGAAGATTACTTAGAAGAAGAATGGATTACCGAAGTTATACCGCCAGTGATAGCAGATATCGTGTTCTGCGAAAGTGAACCACGTAGGAGATAAGCTCGGTTTAGAGTAAAAGTCAGCCAGAATGTATAGGTTGGAGCCGTATTATGTAGAGCTTACTCGGAATAAACGATGATTAACAAAACAATATGATTAGTTGCATGCTTGACTAGAAGCATGCTTAGTCTAACAGTAGTAGGCGTAAATTGTCAACGCTCATTGGGGTTTCTTGCCTATAAGAAACCATGATAGATTGTAATAGATAAGTTTTCTCAAGTTATAATAACTAAGAACACTTTTGATCCTCTATGGATCTTTGATTATAGAAACCTATGTTTTGGATAGAATACAAGACTTGAGAAACTTGAGAAAACTTATCTATTACAATCTATCATGGTTTCTTATATAGCAAGAAACCCTAATGAGCGCTGACAATTTACGCCTACTACTTGTTAGACTACATGCTTCGTCAAGCATGCAACTAATCATATTGTTTTGTTAATCATCGTGTTTATTCGAGTAAGCTTCATAATACGGCGCCAACCTATACATTCGCTACCGACTTTTACTCTAAACCGAGCTTATCTCCCACGTGGTTCACTTTCAAGAAGAACACGACATCTGCTTATCATCAAGTATAACCGGCGAATCCATTCTTCTTCTATAATCTCTTCGGTAATCAAGAGTGATGTTTCGCGAATCGGTAGATTACCTTAATTCCCAACAAGGTGACATTTTCATATCATTCAATTTCGATCTACAAGCCTTCAGTTTTGTTATAACTATTAGATGTGGCAAATGCATGGGCCAGTCAAAACATTGTTTCAAATTTCGTAATTACAGAGTAAAAGTTAGGAAAAAAGCTATAAATTCATAACGAACTTTACCAAAAAACTCATTATGCTCTATGTACTTCCTTTATTGTCATAATACATAACCGTTTTCATTTTATTCGGTTATTTTCTGTCCGTTTTTATCCGTTTTGACGTGGATAATAAAAACGGTTTTTATCCGTTTTTATTCGTAATATTTTCTTTCTGTTTTTATCCATTTTGACGTGGATAATACAAACAGTTTTTGTCCATTTTATCCGTTTTTATCTGTTTTTATCCGGACAGATTAAAATGAAAACGAATAAAAATGGACGATTTACGAAAATGGATAAAAACGGACAGAAAATAACCGAATAAAATGAAAACGGTTATGTATTATGACAATAAGTGAAGTAGATAGAGCATAATGAGTTTTTTTGTAAAGTACGTTATGAATTTATAGCTTTTTCCTAAAAGTTATAGTTCGATACAACTATTAGTTTTGAATATATGGCGACTTTTGGCCGTGTCCTTTTAAGCTAGGTTATTACCAGTTTGACCCGTTAGTGATTAAATATAATCGGAATCAATCCTTTCATAAGTAAATGAATCAAAATACCACTCTGAAAAGTTATGAGATTGACACTTATATATTGAATTTTTGCGGTAGAGTCCTTCTCGACTTCTATGAAGTTTGCAAGGATTGAGCTTGCTAGAAACTTTCGGTTCCGCTCTCGAGAGAGGTAGATTACGCGCTCCTATTTCATCCAACTTGGTAAAGGGGTTTATTTGGTTATTTAAACTTCTGAGCCTCCACAATCGTTTCTTGCAACTTTGGAAGAGTATATAGGAGAAGCACCACGGATGGTATCCATCCCGGCCGAGACACTGGTGCGTCTATATTTAGTCTTATAGAGTTTGGTTCAATAAAGATCAAATAAACCAATCTCAACCATTCATTTTTTTTTATCAAAATAATAAAATAAACTTTCAACTTCATTTTTAAAAACAAAATATTCCCTCCGTCTCATATTAAATGTTCAGTTTGAATTTTCTAAGTCTTTATTTTTTAACTTTGATCATAAATATAATTGGTTGTGTTATATAATATTTGATGCAAAATATATGAATAGATTGAGTTTTAAATTTATTTATACCACGTATTATTTTTATCTAATACTATATAACACAAGCAAAAATATTTGAGGTCAAAGTTGTAAAAGAAAGACTTGAAAAATCAAATTTGGATATTTAATATGAGACGGAGGTAGTATTTCATAAACCATTTATCGTTAAACGAAACTAATCATACCATCACGACAAATTGTCCTAAAATTACATTTAATTTTATATCCAACATCATATTTTTATGTGATCTTTATTGATCTCACCACATATACTTGAAATTAGATTTTTGTTTTATAATATATTTATGACATCTCATTATATTTTGCATGTTCAAGAATATCCGGAAAGGCTTATGCTGACTTATAAACTAGAAGAAGACATCGAGCCTGCTGAAGATGGAAATGCATCTGTCGATGAAGCAAAACCTGAGCCATACTTAAAATGGTTTTTATCCGTTTTTATCTGTTTTTATCCGGACATATTAAAATGAAAACGGATAAAAATGGACGATTTACGAAAAAGGATAAAAAAGGACAGAAAATAACCGAATAAAATGAAAACAGTTATGTATTATGACAATAAGTGAAGTAGATAGAGCATAATGAGTCTTTTTGTAAAGTACATTATGAATTTATAGCTTTTTTCCTTGTTTTAGGGGTTAAGTTTCGATGCACCAAATGCATCATCAATCGAGGAAAACAACGTGTTAGCTCTTGCCACACTTCCGTAAATATTTGCTCAACACTAGTATGGTTTAAAAAAATCTGCTTTTTTAATCCTGAAATTCTTATATTTAACTTTTTATTTGTGTGTAGATGGGACGTCAAATGGATTTGCTAGTGGTCAAGCAAAGGATGTTGATCTAACCGGATGGGAGCTTGCATTGGTCTCCACCCCTAGCACCGATATTTCTTCCTTTCAGGAGAGGCAACCGGTAATCTCTTCCACATGTTTATACGCTAGTAATATATATTATGTTTGTTGGTTTATCACAGGTGGTTAGTAGAATCAGAGGTGGAGCCAATAGGGTGGCGGAGGGGTGCTGGGCCTCCCCCAACTGCCCAACCGTTTTGTCTTCTTAAGATGGTGACGTTACAATTGAAACATATGTTGGTTTTCTGTGATTGGAATTTGAAACAGAGATATGCGGCTAAAGATGGGAGGAAGATGATAACTAGGGTAACATTTACATTTTGCACCTTAAGTTTTATGAACTTTTCACTTTTTGTATTAATCTTTTTGTTTTTCCTTAGCAAGTTGCAGCCCAAGTTTAGAGAAGTTATGAAAGGTAGTCCCATCTGTTTTTGTAAGATAGTTTTTTTTATAGATTTATCTAAAAAGAAACCTTAAAAGTAATCAACAATAAAATTGTTAATATTTGATGAATATATATATGTTATAAAAAGTGCTTTTATGTTTCTGAATGTTTTCTATATCTATAGTTATTTTTACACACATTTTAATATTTATGTTTTTCAAAAGGTTTTTATTTACAAACTAGCACAAGGCTCTCAAAATTCACGAGACGACCATATCTGACATGACTTATTTTTATATGGTTGGAGATAAAAGAAAATGACATGACAACTTGATCTTTTTAACATGGTATATTATATTGTGAGACACAAGATTTGCGACGTGGAAAAACGAAAATAATAAAAAAATTCCGGCCCCCCTTAACTTGAATTCCTGGCTCCGCCCCTGAGTAGAATAATACGTAACGAGTAGGTTGTGTAATGGGTCAAAAATGGGTCTGAACCAAAACGGGAAATCTTATAGAACTGAAGAAATTTTAGTTGCCTATAAAGTACTTTCAGTACTTTGGTGGTCTTAATGTAAAAAGTTGAATATTTGGGGACCTCCTTTTCATTCGTGTAACCTATTCAACCCATTTCATTTGTAGCTAAGTGCATGTTTTTTTTAGTAATTTATTAAGTCTCGTTAAATTAAAGTGTTTATTTGGATATATTTTGTCAGTTTGTAGATGAATAAATAGTTGTTTGTTTTGTGTACTGAATAAAATGTCTGAATTAAACTAAATTATTGTTATACCCATTTATTTGAAATAAGTGTTGAATTAGAGGTTAAGTGGAGGGTAAATATATAAAAGTAGGATAAAAGTGATAATTTAATATAAAGACCATCACTCCCATGGCTTTTTCTAGGAGGTTATCCGCTTAAATTAAGCACTAAATGACATTCACTTAATGGCTTAATAAATTTACCTATTTATGAATTAATACTCTTTAAGTCATTATCAAACACTACCTAAGTTTCTGTGTTTTAATTGTTATCTATAAAATACAATCCGAATTGACCCATTGGTAGTTGGAACTGCCACCTCTAGTAGTAGCCTAGCTGGCATTATATAATAATTTGACAAATTACAAAGTGTCAAATTTGTTGTTGTTGGTATGGCGGTGGATTAGACTTGCTCACATTAAATAGTTTGTACGATGAAGGAGCATACAGAGCAGCCCAACAGCTCGTATACGGGTCACCAAAGACCAATCCATTTGAAGCAGGTGATCCGTTTGTTGTTGGTCCTCAAACAGGAGCCATAGTTCCACACGAGTCTAACCCTTTTGGTCCATTTGAACAACAGCCGAATCTCATGATGGCTCAACCGAACCCTTTTATTGATTCAGGTTTTGGTTCTTTCCCGGTCGACAACAGTCATCCTCACACTACTAATCCATTTTGAACGCCTATATTATGAAGATTTTATGAAAGATATATGATGAAGCTAGAAAACCGAAAAGGTTGAATATTTTTCTAGTGTTAATATGAAATTTAAAAGCTTTTGGGAGTGTTCAAATGCATATGAAGGTTAAGGCTATTTTTGTTGTTAATCACACGTATGTTTGAGCTACATTCTTGTAGTTGTATGATACTTTTGTCTTTGTTATATGATTTTGGAAAATATAATCTTGTTTTGGTTCTTAAATCGTGGAATTAACTTATATAGTAGCTTTTGTGTAACAAATTATCCTATAATTTGCTAACATTTATTTGTTGTCATTTGTTGTTGTTGTTCTTATCTTTGTTGTTGTTGTTAACACATGTTTATGGCATGCCATAAACACTTATAACTCAAGAAACAACATATCTAACATTTGACCCTCTAAGAAAGTCGATGTTCCATCATAGACATCTTCCACCTCTTCCTCGTCATCACCATTTCCATCCCCTCCATCCTCAAATGAAGATAGGATGTTGTAAGAATTTTTAGAAATGAAACTAACTTTTGAGGTCGATGCAACGTTCTTACCAATGGGTTGAGCCGTGTTCTTACCAAGAGATGACGTAGGACCATCTTTATTACCACCAATTGGAGCTCTAGCCTTGTTATTAGTATTATTATTATCACCCTTTACCATGCTTAAAGCCACTTGTACGTTTATTACCAACAGTTTGAAACCCGCTCATTCGGTTCTTCCACGATGAATCTGTCGGGACAATGTTTCTAGGGCATTGATCAATAGCATGACTAAAATCCTGCATGAATGACACCTTGGCGCCGCCATTCATACTCAACATGAATGGTCTCTTTAGAGAACCCCGATCCATCAAGCAAAGGAATAAAACAATAAGATTGTCTTTTATTTCATTTTTAGAATTAATATCAATTAAGACACGAGCAAAAATACTCCGACCCCATGATTCTTCACACATAAACTAGTAAACGAGTCAAGCATCTTAGGAATACTAAGTTTTGTAGCAATAAGACTTAACCCATTAGTCGAAAAGGCCGCCATGGGAACATCATGTAGTTTAATCCATACTGGTACTCTAGTAAGGTCTTCCTTAAACAAACTCGTGTTGAACTTCCATTCTTTAAGAATAATAGGTGCATTACGGATCATCCACGGTCCATTTTCCAACACGTATTCCAAACCTTTCTTCATTTCAAACTGAAAAAAGAAGAAACACTTTGCATTCCTCATAACCTTAGTTATACCATATTTAGACCACACATTACGTACATAGTATTCAACCACTAAAAATGCAATGCTCTTACCAATAAAATACCATATAATGTGTTCCGAAATTTATTGCTAACTTCCTCAACCGTTTCACGTGGGATAGCACCATCAACACCAACAAAATTAATTTCAGCTACTAGTAAAACGAACATGTAACTTAGGTTTAGCCGAGTCAGAATTCAACACATTGACATACGAAATCGGCTTAGTATTCCAATTACTCGAACCAACTACCTACAGTGATTAGACAACCGACTCAATAGTAACTGGTTGGGCGTCCAAATCACTAGTCTCCAGATCTACAAAATGCACCTTTCGACGAGGCTTAGAAGGTTGCCCATTCGAACGAAGCTGCTTATTTGAACGAAGCATCATACCATATACGTTTTTAATGTTTTCCGCTAAAGAACTCAACAAAGAACTTGTATTCTCCTCTCATATCATCACACATCACTAATCAAATGTAACCAAGAATCACAACTAGGTAATTACATAACAACAATATGAACACTTAAGGCACAAACGAATCAAACCGCCAAGAACCCACCACGTAAAGAAACATAAAAGGACCAGACCATAAGGTATGAAACCAACGATTAATACTAAAACTAAAAAGGGATAAATACACAATTTAAACCCTTTCAATCACATAGCGTACGTAAGAATCAAAGGATATGAATAATGGGACAATTAGGGTTCAAAAATGTGCAACCGCAATCAAACCCTAAAAACGAGAAAACAACTAGAAATTTTGAACAAATCAATCGAAATGAGATTAGAAAGATGAACAATCAATCCCAATAACAAAACGATATCAAGGACAAATGGGTATGGATCGAAACACGATTTAGGGAATATCTAGTCGCCGTTTAGGGTAGGCGATCGTTGTTTTTGACGAGGGGTTATAAACTAGCTTATAATATAAGCTTTGTTTGTCACATAGGCTTATGAAAGATTTCATAAGCCATAAGCCTCCATAAGCTCAAGCTATTTGAAACAAGCTTATGGGGCTTACAATTAGTCGAATTACTTAAAATACCCTATAAAATATAGTGAATTATCACACACATCTATAACTATATCTGAATTAATTTGATGTAATTTTAATTCATGTGATTTTACATTAATAAACTTGACTTCTACTAATTTGGCAAACCGCTTTATAAAACATAAACTTGAGGAAAAAGCAATCGTTAGCTCATTAAAATGTCGAGAACTTATTAATTATAGTATTAATTTCAATTTTTAAAACTTATTATCATTTTCATTATTCATTATGCTTGGTTAGGATATATAATGTAAAAAAAAGTTGGATAAATGAGTAATTTTTACAAGCATTACAGAACCTTTAGAGTAGAAAATTTCAAATGTTTACTCTTATTTTGATACTTACCAAGGTACAAATCTCTAACATCCATCTAGTTTGATTTAATGGTGGTGATTAACGTAAGATTTAATAGATAAACCTAAGTCCATACTTTTTTTTCTTTTCTTTTCTCATTTCTTTTTAATCACATTTTTTTAATTCACGTTATTGACCTTTTTTTAATTCACGTTTTTTTCTTCGCTTTC
This sequence comes from Chrysanthemum lavandulifolium, assembly GCA_022545495.1. Taxonomy (NCBI): domain Eukaryota; kingdom Viridiplantae; phylum Streptophyta; class Magnoliopsida; order Asterales; family Asteraceae; genus Chrysanthemum; species Chrysanthemum lavandulifolium. The sequence continues at coordinate 64,449,321 of CM040241.1, forward strand.
ATACGTTTATGCCTGTTTTCATACATTTTCGTCTGTTTTCATACGTTTTCATCTGTTTTTGTCCGTTTTCATACGTTTTCGCCCGTTTTCATACGTTTTCGTCCGTTTTCTTACATTTTTGTCCATTATTAATACGTTTTCGTCCGTTTTCATACGTGTTTTTACGCTTTAATACATTTTCATCCGTTTTGATACATATTTGTCCGTTTTCTTACGTTTTTAAATGTTTTCGACCGTTTTTAGACGCTTTATACGTTTATGAATATTACATGTGATAGTCTGAATATCACAGTGATATTCTGTGATATTCGAAATATCACAAGTGATTTTCGAATATCACAGTGATTTTCTCGAATATCACAAGTGATTTTCAACTAATGTTTTGTAACATGAAAATCACAAGTGGTATTCAGAATATTACAAAGTGATATCCAGAAAATCACAAGTGATATTCATAATATCACACAGAATATCACAAAGTGATATTCAGAAAATCACAAAGTGATATTCTAAATATCACAAAGTGATATTGAGAAAATCACAAGTGATATTATGAATATCACATAATATCACTTGTGATAGTCAGAAGTGTATGAAACGGACAAAAACGTATTAAAGCGTAAAAACAAGTCTGAAAACGGACGAAAAAGTATGAAAATGAAAGAAAACTGATGAAAACGGACGGAAACGTATGAAAACAAACGAAAACGTATGAACACGGATGAAAACGATAAACGTGTGAAACGTATGAAACGGATGAAACAGATGAAACGGACGAAACGATGAAAACAGAAAACGATAAAGCAAGAAAAAAACGAATTAAAAAAAACATGAATTAAAAAACGAATTTGAAAAAAACATGAATAAAATTAAAATGTTAACTAAAAAACGCGAATTTGAAAAAAAAATATGAAAAAAATAAAAAATGAATTTAAAATAAAAAAGACAAAAAAAATATATATATATGTGAATAAAAAAGAAAGACAAAAGGAAAAGGGGCTTAGGTTTACCTTTTAAATTTTGGGGTAATCCTCATATTCAAATTAAATGGATAATAAGGATTTGTCCTTTAATAAACATGAATTTATTGATAAGCAAAATAAATTTTGTCATCTATATAAATGTTTTTGTACAATTTAACAAGATTTATTATGTCCTAGTTCATAACCTAAAAAATAATTGGTCGACAAAGATATATACCAATTTTAAATTATAGATCTTCGACGTAGGGTTTAACATTGAGAATATAAAAGGTTTCTTATTCTTCGTGAGTTTATTCGTGTTCTTCTTGTGTTTGTTTTTCTCAAAACAAACGATGGTGGATGTCCATATATCCGATCATATTATCTATGATATCCTGCTCGACTCCTGCAGAGTGTTATTCCGGTTTCGATGCGTATCAAAACACTGGAACAGTCTGATTAAAGATCCTTACCTTATGAAGTTACGATCATGTCGTCCAATGATTCTTCTCTCAATCAAAAGTCTACTTGCTATAGATGATACGACTAATTTAGTAGTCAAGGTTAGTAGTCCTTTTAAACACGTGACCATAGTGGGAACATTCAATGGTACAGTACTTTTGCTTTCTTATAAGAATATACGTAGACCTCATATGATCCTATACAATCCCTTTACTCGCGTGTCTAAACTGCATCCGACTTCCCTACCCTGGAACGATTGTTCTAATTACAAATTTGGATTAGGCTCTAGTGCAACCATGGATGACCTGAAATTTGTTAGATTGGGATATAGCTATTATGATCAGATTTTCAAAAGTGATGTCTTTAGTTTTAAAAAGAATTCATGGGAGAAAATTGAACACTCTTACATCCAAGAAATTGAGTTGCGTTGTTATGGAGATGTGGGTAAATTTTTAAATGGAGTTTTGTATTCGATTGGAAATTATAATCGTGATGATAAACTGGTGATTGTGGCTCTCAGTTTTAAGGACATGGCACTTTCAACGATAAATCTACCCGATCAATTTAGTTACACATCAACTCCTTTAGGTACGATAGATGGATGCCTTTGCGTGATCGACAAGTGTGGTGATATGGGATTCGATGTGTGGATGATGAAGGGACAAGGTGTTGAAAACTCATGGATGAAAACATGGTCATTAACATTACGTTTAGAAGGTAATTATTCTACCAAGTTATTCCCAATTTGTATTTTTGACAGTGGAAAAGTCTTGATTAAGGATCGCAACCACCAACTCTTTATCTACTGCACATCAAATTCTACTCTTAAAAAGCTAAATCTACCTGAAGGACTTAAAGGACTAAAAGCTTTATGTAAACAAGATGGCATCGAGTACGTGGAGAGTCTAGTTTCACCTTCAGATTTGTGTTTTGTTTAACATGGTCATCTTCTTTCCTATCTTTTTGATTTGTTGAAATTATATGTTAACTCCTTTAGAGATTTGGCCAACAATGTGGCATGTATTATTATGGATTTGAGTTTTCTTTAGTTCCTTGTCCTGTTTAATTTGAAACTACATAACTAATATGATAATAAATAATGTGGCAACAATCATCTATGTTCTTACCCAAGTTTTCATATAAGCCCTCGTTTGATACGGTATTGGTTAAATAGTGCCATTCACTAGCTAACTTTCTTAAATAATTGGTTTGTGCCAGTGCACTGCTTCTATAGAGCATACTTGCCGATACATGCCATATGTATGTATACGGCCTAATGCATGGGAAACAATACTTTTGAAAATTGCAATTTTGTATCAGTTTACCATACTATGTTAGATATGTATGGTTGGTAATTTGGTATAAAGAATATCAGAAGTGCAGGTATTTGTGTCAAGGGCTATGTTCCATGTATTAAAAAAGTATGTACAAGAAAAACACATGATTAAGAGCTACATTATATTACATTTTGTTTTGAAGAGATGGAGTTGATCTTTTTTCCATATACATTGGTTTTTGGAAAATATTAAACAGGTGTTTGGAATTGCGTTTCGAAATTATGCGTTCGTAGAACAAGGTCTCGACTAAAGTAGGTCTGAACCTCCTTTTTGATGAGAGCATTTCCTTGAACTTGTTCACAAGCAAAATACTATTTTCTGATTGCTTGTGTTTTGCAGATACAGTAATCAACTGGTCTCCTACAAAACATCACTTTAACTTATGCAGTATTTTTATAGCTGAAAATTTTTATAATCTACATATTAATATGATTGATGGAAAGGAATAAAAAGAAGAAGATAGTTGTGAGCAATCTAGCATATGAAAAACTACAAGAATCCCGCTAATCGCCTAATCCCAATGATGCCTAAGTTTCTTTATCACCGTCTCATATTGTTTAATTAGATCTATTTTGCAATCATAACTAAATAACTAATACGGAGAATAACAAAATTTGGCAAAATACAAAATGTGAATTGTGCATGTTGTTGGCAGTTGAACGATGAATACAGAGCAACCCAGCAGTCTGTATACAGGTCACCCTGCACCCAACCCATTTGAGGCAGGCGATCCGTTTGTTGCTTGTCCTCAAACAGGAGCCATAGTTCCGCACGAGTGTAATCCTTTCAGTCCATTTGAACCACAGCCGAATCTCTTGATGGCTCAACCGAACCCTTTTGTTTGTTTCAGGGTTTGGTCAGTTCCATGTTAACACTAATCCCCAAACTACTAATCTTTTCGAAACACCTTTGTTATGATGTTTTCGATTAAGCTTGCACATGATAATTTTTGTTGTGGATAAAAAAGTTGGTCAAAACAGGTATATATTTTATTCGTGTATATAAATCCCAACCTTAAATAATTAGTCAACAAAGATAAACTCAAAATTATATTTCAACTCTTTTATAGTGGAAGGAAGAAAGTAGGGTTTATTATCGTCTTTTGTGTGTGTTTTTCTCCACACAAAGAATGGAGGATGTCCATATATCTGATCATATTCTCTACAATATACTTGCTCGACTTCCTTTAAAGTCTATACTACGATTCCAATGTGTATCAAAATATTGGAACCATCTGATTAAAGATCCTTACCTTATGAAGTTAAGATCACATATGTGTCGAAGGATCCTTTTCTCTCACAAAAGACGTCTATTTACTATAGATGACCCGACAAATTCAATAGTCGATGTTAGTAGTCTTTGTGGACCCGTCGACATATTGGGAACATTCAATGGTATCGTATTGCTTGTTAATATACTTAGGAAAAAGTTTATAAATCTTAATGTCTTTATCAAAATAACTCATTTCTTTCAACTTTTTATTGTCATTATACTTAATGTTGTTTCAGTCGATATCATTATACATAATCGTTTCATTTTATTCGTTATTTTACCGCTTTTTATCCGTTCGTAAATCGTCCATTTTTATCCGCTTTTATTTTAATCGTCGGATAAAAGCAGATAAAACAATTAAAACCGCTTTTATTATCCATGTCAAAACGGTTTTATTCGCTTTTATCTGCTTTTATACGGACATATTAAACGAAAACGATAAAATGGACGATTTACTTAAAACGGATAAAAACGACGTAAAATAAACGAATAAAATTAAAACGGTTATGTATAATGACAATAAGTAGTAGAGAAAGATAATGAGTTTTTTAGAAAGACGTTATGAATTTATAGTTTTTTCCTAATACTTATATTGATAACTATTATGTACAGCATCGAATTATCCTATATAATCCGGTTACTCGTGTGTCTAAGATAGTACCGATTCACCTTCCCCTGCAGTTATAGACAATGGGTCAGCATATACATTTGGATTTGGGTATGGCACAACCACTGATGACTTAAAGATTGTTAGATTTAGAAGTGGAGATTGTTACATTCATGATAAATGTGATGTCTTCAGTTTTAAAGGAATTCATGGGAGAATATTCAACACACTAACATTCGAAATATTAAGTTTTGTTCACGACAAGTGGGTAAATTTTTGAATGGATTTTGTATTGGATTGGATTTAATAAACTTGATGATAAAGTGGTGATTGTGGCTCTTAATGTTAAAGACATGGTACTTATGAAGATAAATCCACCCAATCAGTTTAGTAACTATTATACTCCTTTAGGTACGATAGATGGGTGCCTTCACATGATCAATGAGTGTGGTGATCATATGGGATTCAATGTGTGGGTGATGAAGGAACAAGGTGATGAAAACTCATGGACGATAAGATGGTCATTCACATTACGTGTAGAAGGTTATTCTACCAAGTTATTCCCAATTTGTATTTTGGATAGTGGAAAAATCTTGTTTAGGGATCGCTACCAGAAACTTATTATCTACTGCACATCAAATGCTTCACCTAAAAAGCTAAATCAACATGAAGAACTTGAAGAATTATATGCTTTATGTGATGGCATCGAGTATGTGGAGAGTCTGGTTTCACCTTCAGATTTGTGTTTTGTTTAACATGGTCATCTTCTTTCCCATCCTTTTGATTTGTTGAAATTTTATGTTAACTCAATTTTTTTTTTATTTTTTTATTTTTTTTTTATTATTATTATTTTTATTTTTTTTGATGATCTCAATGTTTTGGATCTGAGTGGCTTTTGGTTAGCACGAAGTCTTATGGACATTTATGTGGCATGTATCATTATGGGTTTGGGTTTTCTTTCATTCCTTGTCATGTTTTATTTGAAAGTGCATAACTGATAATCGAACAATGTGGCGTCTGGTTCCATTCATCTATGTCCTTAACCGAATTTTCATACAATCCCTTGTTTGACTTTGCATCGTTCAAATAAGGCCATTCACTCTGTATGTATACGGCCTAATGAATGGGACATAGACCTCTAAAGTGTGGTATTCAGGTGTGATTTTTGCAAGTTTAGAATATAAATATTTTTTCAAAATTGCAATTTTATATTGAGCAATGATACATCCACATAAAAATATCCACAAAAATAATCCACTCATGTTTTTAAGTGGGTCTAGCAAAATTCTTTTATATATGCATGGTTGGTAATTTGGTATAAAGAATATCAGAAGTGCAGCCGTTTGTATCAAGGGCTATGTTCCTTTTATTAAATAACTACTACAGATGGTTATAAAGGGCTACATTATTACATGAATTAAGTGGTCATATGAGACATTTTGGTTTGAAGAGATATATGGAGTCGATCTTTTTCGCATGTACAGTTGTTTGGAATTTCATTTCGACATTATCCAATTGTAAAACATCTTGAAAAAAGTATTTTCTGATTACTTGTGTTTTTGCAGATACAGTAATCAAATTGTCTCCTACAAAACATCACTTTAACTTATGGAGTAACATTATGTTTTTTAGCTGAAAATTTTTATAATCTACAAAGTAATATGTTGATGGAAAGGAATGAAAAGAAGAAGATAGTGGTGAGCAATTTAGCATATGAAAAACTACAAGAATCCCGCTAATCCAAATGATGCCTAACACTACGTCAAAATGTGAATTTTGGGACAGCCAAAATTTTGGGTCGAAAATGTCGTCCCAAAACGCAGCCATACCACAAATTTTCAACCAAAATGGCAGAAAAAATGGTTTAACCCTATGCAATTTAGGACGACAAAATCGTGCCATTTTATTTTAATAAATTTATTATATTTTATGGAAATAAAATATCCCCAAGATATTGAGTCCCGCCAAAATACTTTGGGACGACAATGTGCCAAACTGTTTTTTTTTTTTTTTTTTTTTTTTTAATTTGTTTTTAATGAATTTACTACATTTTATTTATAATAAAAACACTTTGGGACGACAATGTCGTTTTTTTTTTTTTTTTTTTTTTTTTTTTTTTAATAAATTTACTACATTTTATTTTAAAATTATACATACTGTTTGCTAATAGTTTCCCGCCAATATTTTTACCTAGAAAAATATTACCGCTAATAGTTTCCGCCATTATTTTTCTCACAAATTGCAACTTTATCCCGCAAGTTTTCCTTATACATCCCTAAGAAACACAAATAACCCAATCGTCAATTCCCACAAAACACACGTTACAATATAATGGTTGATTACACGCCGGAAAAGGAGTGGTCACTGGGTTTATCGTCGATATATCTCTTTACTCAAGTTCTTGATACGTATGGGTCAGAAATTTATGATGAATATGGTTCTTATAAGAACATAGACCCGTTGATGAGAGACCGGATTCTGGAATGGTTAAGGAAACAGCCATTCTACAGGGTGTATTTGAACTGTGAAGCTAATGGTGTTGGAGGAGAAAACACGCTGGAAGCTGAAGCTATGTTTGAACAGTTCGTCAAGCATAGGAAGGAAAAAGATGGAGCTGGAGAAAGCGCGTTCGATTACACATTTGATGATGCGGGAAATAGGGTAACAAATCTTGAAGCATTGTTTGAACAGTTCGTCTAGCAAAGGAAGGGAAAAGATGGTGCAGGTTCTAGCAGAGCGGGAAGTAGCAGGAAAAAAATTGAATGGGCGATGTTTGTTATGGTCTATGTTGTGTGTATCGTTTGAGTTGTTTCGTTTGCTAGCCGAGTTGTTTCGTTTGATCTGTTCGTTTTGTTGTCAAGGTGTATCTTTATTCATATGTAATTTAGTATTGGAAAATGGGTGTTTGAAAACCATAATCGGTTAACTTAGAACATGGTCAACTTGAAAGGTTCATAGCAATAAATAAAATATACGTGTTTGATAACATCAAATAGTCCCGAATATTAAGTGTCAATTTCCGATAATGCTCGTATTTTATATTATTTATATGGATTTACGCTTGTTTTCCTCTATATTTCACTTTCGTGTAATTTACGAGCATTGGAGCTAATGAGGCGCCCGATTTGGAGAGTTTATTGAAGATATATGATAGTATGCCTATTTTGAAGTAATTACGGTAACTCTTCTCTCACATTACGCCGTAATGTAGCGTGACTCGAAAAACCAACTCAATCTGAAGCTTACGGCGTAACTCCATATTTGGATTACGCGTAACTAATTAGGTCAAATGATGTTCCGCGCACGCAAACTACGCCGTAACTCTTTCCACAAATACGGCGTAACCATGATTTATTGAAGATCTTGTAACTCATTCCCGATGTTACTGCCGTAACAAATTTTCCAGATCAAAATACGTGAAATGGATGTTACTGGCGAATCTCTCATCTTAAGTTACGCCAGAACCGGATCCGGCCTATAAATACCGGCCAAAATTCGCATTTCTCATCATTCACTCTACACAAAAGCGAGAACGTGGGTAGGAGGTCAAGGCGATCTTTAGGAGCATACGGAGCCATCTCCGCGGAGAAATCACTCTAACGATAAGCATTAGCAATTTATCATTTCTTTTACTTTCAATTCATGTATACCAATATGTTAAACATTGAATCGATTGTTTCATTAATATGAGCGGCTAAGCACCTCTGGTGCTAGTCTAGTTATGATTCCTTAATTGTTTTGTTTATGTTTACATTGCTTCCGTATAATTGTTTCTAGTGTATGCATGCATAGTTTGTTGGTAGCTACCCTTGTTTCGGTAGTTTTGAATGGCGATAGTGTCTAGTTGCTTAGGAAATATGACCAACTGACCCTAAGTAGGTAGACTGACTGGGAAGGGTAAGAATTGACCAACTGACGACCCTTCTTCGCTTGTGCGATTTGACCAACTGATCACCTACCGTTTGGATGAACTTAAGAAGTTAGGGATGAGTGTTTAAGATGCTAGCGCCCGGGCACTCATTGTTATGAATCTTGCATGTAGCGGAACTTAATGACTTGGCTTAGGGGACTAAAAACAACTAGAGTTAAATACATGCCATATGCTCCGAGGACTACTCAAGTTACCAAACGGAGTAAATCCATCGGTCGCCAACCCTAAACGTACACTTCGTGGGTCACTGGCAAATAGAGTATATTTCCTATCAAGGTGTTTCCAAGCCTCACTATCTGCGGGATGTCTAACTATATTTTCATCATTAACCCGCTTCTCTTTATGCCACCTCATATCTAAAGCAGTTGACGCATTTATGAACAACCTTTGAAGCCTAGGCTTTAGAGAAAAGTACCGGAGTACCTTTTTAGGTACCTTCGAATCCTTTTCAAATCTAGGCTCATTGCACTCCTCATTTGGACATTGGCTAAGCAAAGCATACTTCTTTTGATAATGGACACAACCATTGACACGAGCATGAATCTTTTGTCCCGAACCCTAAATCATGTATGTACTTTTTGCTTCATAAAGTTCCTTGGAACTAAAGATGGAGTTGGCAAAGCTTTAAGTAAATACACCAAGCAATAGATCAAAGGATTTGTTGGACCATCCACTCGTTGTTTTCAAATGTAAAATAGTAACAACGAAAGAAAATTTCGAGTAAGTTGGACATCCTAAATAAAGTGCTTGGTGTGAATCATCCAATAATCTATGAAGAGCTTCTAAATCTTTGTCAAGCCTAAGTTTAGATTCACCACTAGTTTTCTAATTATCGCCTCATGCACTTTGCCCTATATCATCTAACATATCACCAAGGTCATTATCGCTCATATCATCATCACTCTCATCTATTAATGTATCATCTTCACCATCATCTACATCGTCTTCACCATCGAAACCTCACCATGTTCTTTCCACTTACATAATCAAAAGAAATTCCCTTGTGCATCAAATGCGAATATCTGATGTCCTCTTTAGACTAAAATTGTGGCACATTTTGCTCGGACACGAAATTTCTAAACGCATGTCTTTGTTACGATATGAAAATCAAGAAATTTCATTACACCCAATTCATATCTAGGGTCGTTCAACCTATGAACTATGTTCATCCAAGACTTGTCCATTAGTAGAACAGTAACACTAATTACACGAAACAAATGGTGCTAAATTACATACATGTTCATATTTTCAAAATTTCTAGTTATGCTAAGCCATTAGTATTATATACAAATACGACTAGTTATGCAACCATACCAAAACAATTCATAAACACTATCTATGTTGTAAAACCCGAAAATCTAAAACATATATAAAGACGAAAATACCCTTGGAACCAAGAAGTATAAAATACGTAAAATACGCTTATAATAAATGTATTAAATTAAAACCTAATAAATAAAACTTAACGAATATAATTTCGTGAACGACTTTGGTACGACGATGGACTTAAACGTTTTGCTAATAATGTTGGGCCGTTTATTTGTTGGACGGGCTCGATTGTTTTGTTTTGTCTTGCCAAGCCGAGAGCCAAGAAGAGCCCGAGGCGTTTGTTTTGTGTTCGTTGGATCATAGGGCGAAGCACATTTGGGCGTGCGTTTGGTGTGTCCGGTTGGACCCAAGCCGAACCCAACTCTCTCCTAAAGCCCTAACTAAATGCTACAAACTATAAATACAACACATAACCTCAAAGGTGAAACCCTAGTTTTAGTCTTGCCTCTCTTTTTCTCTTTGTTTCCATTCGGCGAACCTCAAGACCCTTAGTGTCGAGTTTTAGCTTCAAACAAGTAAAGGTATAACGCTTATTCGCCTTCCTTTGATGTACCTTGCATGTATATGTCGAGCTATGTGTTGTTTACTCGAGTTTTCTTGTTTCTTTTGTTGGCCGAGCCGTAAACCAAAACCAAGGCAAACCCTAATGATTAAACTTGATAAATATTAAAGAACATGTAACGTAAGATGTAATATTGAATCGGGTCATGAATATGTTGAGTTATGTATTGTCGAACCATGCATGAGTTAGGACCGAACCATTTATAATTTATTCGCCTATGTAAAACATTATAACTTGAATATGTAACGTGTTTAGATGAGCTAGGACTTGCGTAAACCTACTAGCGAAACCCTAGTTGAACCGAATATATATATATAAGTTTTGGACGTAATAAACAAGTAAGGGTCACGTAAACATAAACCCTAGTTTAATATGTAAAGCGAATAAAGTATATCAAACCCTAAATGTTTGTGAACGTGTCTCTTTTGTGTGCGTTATATTAATTCAAGTGAACTAATAATTATGTACACATGTAATTTATCCGAGTAATAAGTAACTTGTATGTCACATAAAATCATAAACGACATGGTAAAACATAGAAAGGAAAGATTGTTATCATTTACGATTAGGTTAAGTAATGAGTCGTTAAAACGTAACATGTAAAGTAAATGCATATTAATGAGATATTAAAGAATAAGAAAACCCTAGAACATAAATGAGAGTCGATTAGGGTTTGAGCTAAATAAAGTAATTCGTTATTTCATATGTGAGTATGACTTATAAACTATTTTCACATTTAACCCTAGACTTTAATAAATGACATAACGAACCCTAATCTACAACATTAATTATAAAATACTTAAATCTCATTTAATAAAACCCTAAAGTATGAAGATCATTAAGTATGAACACCAAATATTAAAAGATCATTTCGACGATTATGGAATCATAAATAACATGGACGACCGTTAATGTCTATAGGTTCTGAGAAGAGGAGTAATCCTTTGCCTTTCGTCTTTACCTTTTCGATCATTTGCGTTGGAATAAGGTGCATGATATTCGACCTTTTCAAGAGGTTTCCTTTAACGTTTTCTTCAGACAGGGTTTCCTAAGCCTTTGCTATGAATCCCAAAATCGATTTGTTTGAGCTATTGCTTATCCGAACTCGATTTACGAATTATGAAACATCCGATTTTGAACTATCTTATATGAAAACCGTGATTTTGGAAATATGAATGATTTTCGATAAATATGATCCGTATCGGTTATGACATTCGATTTGACCTAAGATAGTTTGACACCGAGCCAAATATTTAACTAGTCATGGGGTTCCATGTCCGTATCGATGATGCACCTCGATATGACTCTGGGCGATAGAGTGATGTTCGCCACGTCTCGGATGGTGAAGCATATTTGTGAATATGTAGGAAGGGCGTATGGATGCATCCTAGATCATATCTCATTATATGTTATCTCGTTATCTCGTTATCGATGATTGATGTTGCGTGCATGCACGCCCTTCATAACTCGTAGGTCTCCCTACAAATGTTGCCTTATGTGAATATGAATATGATCGATATATGTTTCGGGCTCGTGGTAGTTGACTATAAACTTTATTTTGAAAATTATGATTTATGCTTTGAAAATGATTATGATTTTGCTATCGCTCATTCACTTTATTTCATATTCGTTATCGCTTAGTATTCGCTTTGCTTTCATATCTGCTCACCGGGCTTTTGAAGCTCGGCCGCACTTTTCTTTTCCTCCGCGGTGTATCTAAGCATTGAAGTCGGGTTGCTTTGGTATGAGTGTTTGAGTGGACTTACCTTAAAGATTTTAGGTTTGATTTCTTATGATGCCATTTTAGACTTATTTATTTCGGATATTATGTTGAAGTTTATTATGCTTCACTGGGACCTATGTATTGAAGTCATTTGACTTGGATTATTTCCGCATTTATGTTAAGACTTCTTTTGGTTATTTATGTTTTGCTTTGATATGACACCATTACTTGTGATTCCTTTACCCTTGGCGGGTGGGGCATTACAATTTATGGCATCGAGCCTGTGTTTACGACTTGTAGTCGGGACACGTGAACATAAGAACCTTAGGTTATCCTTGGAGTTTAGGATTTGACCGTGAGGATTTGGGTAGACTTAGGTTTCCTTCTGCGAACTTCCATTTCGTATCTCACCTTTGTTCATTTTGCTAATCGTTTGAATATCATTCGATGGTTCGAACTCGTCAAAACTTGGATGGAGACGATGATGCTACTAACATGGATCTTGTGATTGCGAATGCTCTCAACTCCCTTTTCCCCGGTTTGACTACACCGAGATGATGGAGCAATTGATCAACAACATTCGAATCGAATGGTGCTTGGGAAGTGGTGGAGGAAATCAACCCACAGCATTCACACTTGGCTCGAGCGTTTCGGTAGCTCAAGCCTCTTTCTTTAGCACCGCCGCTACTCCCACCGAAGTCGAGGACCGGATCACCATGTTGAGAAGTCGCTTTGAAGTATTGGGTTGTGGAGACGAGTTTAAGACTCGTTTGGCTGCGTTTAAGTTGGAGGTGATGCTTTAAATTGGTGGAAAGCATTGAAACAAGCACGAGGAGGAGATGCTTTTGCTATTACTTGTACTTGGGCGGAGTTTGGACTATCTTCTATAACCGTTTCCACGATGCGGAACAACAAAGTTATGAGAGGATTATCGTGCAATCTACCGCTTTGATCATGAGAACTCCAATGAGTACATGAGTAGGTTTATGAGATTGGTAAGCTTTGTTGGAGCAATTCTTTGGAGATGGTAGGCGCCAAGCTAAGCATTTCAAGTGGGGATCAAGAAGTGGGTGTTGGACCGACCGCTAACACCGAGTATGAGGATGTGTCGGCTGCAATGATGCAGCTCGTAACATTGAGATCTTTCATGAGGTTCGGGTTACAACAAGCGTAATCGCGATGGTGATCGGATTCAAGGTAGGACTCAAAGTAATGAGTATAAGGAAATCTTGGCGGAGTTATGATTCGAGGGACAAGTGGATAAGGGTTATGATCGTGGGTCGACGGGAAGGAATGTGGACTCTAGGCGCCACGAGGCGAGGGGTCAAGATAGCGAGTGCTTGGTAAGAGTGGAAATGATCGTCGGAATCAAGGTAACAATAACCAGCGTTACAACAAAGATCGATCGGCTCGAGGATCAAATCGGTGGTCGCTTGAGATCTTCCGTCGAGAAGGACACCAAGTTTTGCCTCCCACCTATCTGTACTACTTGTGGAAAGGCTCATCCGGACCGTGTTTCAAGGCCACCGGTGGATGCTTCTCTTGTGGTTCCACTACTCACAAGATCAAGGATTGCCCTAAGAGGAACTCGGCGATTTCGAAACTACACCAAGCCGCCACCTACCATCGGACGTGTTTATGCTACTACTCGGAATCGGTAGCATACTTGTGTACCATTACGGCACTCTTTTCATTGATGATTATTCATCTTCGTTTAATTTGACACCGGTGCCACACACTCCATTATATCCGCACATGTGCTAAGAAACTTAATATGAAGCCACAACCACTAATCTAATCACTTATCGATATCTACGCCTATAAAAACCACATGATCATTGATCATAAATACGTTAAGTGTCCTCTTCGCTTTGATGATCGTATTCATACGCACATCCGTATCCTCTCGATATGGTCGACTTTGATATCATTCTAGGCATGGATTGGTTGGCTTATCATAGAGCTTCCATCGATCGCTATGCTAGAACTGTGATCTTTGGAGACGAAACATCCCGAATTCGCTTATTATGGTTCTAAACCACTCAAATCATAAGTTCATTTCGCTATGAAGGCACGGACCATGATTGCTCATGGGTGTCAAGGTTTTCTAGCATCACATGACACATCTTTGGAGAGTCCTAACATTGAAAACCTTCTTGTTTGTGAATTCACCGACGCTTTTCCCGATGAACTTCCCGGTATTCCTCCAACTAGAAGTTGAGTTTAGCATTGAGTTGATTCACGGTGCTAAACCGATTTCAAAGCTCCGTATCGTATGGCACCGTAGAATCAAGGAGTTGAAGGAACAATGCAAGAGATGATAGATAATGGATTCATTCGACCTAGTGTTTCTCCATGGGGTGCACCTGCCTTGTTTGTGAAGAAGAAGGATGGAAGTATGCGTCTATGTATCGACTACCGTGAACTCAACCGACACTATTCGAAAGCGTTATCCTCTTCCGCGCATAGATGATTTGTTTAATCAACCGCAAGGAGCTAAGTTCTTTTCTAAGATTGATCCGAGGTCCGGTTATCATCAACTACGTGTGAAGGAGCAAGATGTTCCTAAGACCGCGTTTACGTACGGATATGGTCATTATGAGTTTCTCGTTATGCCTTTTGGTTTGACGAATGCGCTGCCGCCGTTTATGGACCCGATGAATCGTGTTTTCCATGAGTTCCTCGACAAGTTCGTTATTGTTTTCATCGACGACATTTTAGTTTACTCTAAGTCTGAAGAAGAGCATGAGCAACATCTCCGGATAGTTTTGGAGATTTTGAGGAAAAAGAAGTTGTACGCCAAATTCTCGAAGTGTGAATTTTGGTTAAGACAAGTCGCTTTCTTGGTCATATTGTATCCACGATGGTATCACCATGGATCCGTCTAAGGTTGAGGCTATCACTAAGTGGCCAAGACCTACGACGATGGATCGAGGTTAGGAGTTTTCTAGGACTTCTTGGATACTACCGACGCTTTGTTGAAGGTTTCTCTCGCTTAGCTTTGCCTTTAACCCAATTGATGAGGAAAGGTGAAAAGTTCGTGTGGACGAATGAAAGAGAAAAGAGTTTTGAAGAGTTGAAACGGAGGTTGGTGTCCGCTCTATTTTGACTCTTCCATCCGGTTCGGAGGATATCAAATCTATAGCGATGCATCTAAGAAAGGATTGGGTTGTGTCTTGATGCAACATGGTAAGGTGATAGCTTACGCTCAAGACAACTGAAACCTTATGAGGAGAATTATCCAACTCATGACCTTGAGTTAGGCTCGTGGTGTTCGCGTTGAAGATCCGGAGACATTACTTGTATGGAGAGACGTGTGATATTTTCACCAATCATAAGAGCCTCAAGTATATTTTCACTCAAAAGGAACTCAACATGAGACAAAGAAGATGGTTAGAACTTCTTAAGGATTATGACACTAACATTCAAGACCATCCCGGTAAGGCTAATGTAGTTCTTGCCGACGACTTAGCCGAAAATCGTGTATGCTTGCAAGTATTGAGATTGAGCCTAGGATCATTCGTGACTTAGAGCGTTTGGATGTTGAGTTGTGCGTCGAGGTTTTGGTGGATACCGGGCTAGTATGAAGGTGGAGTCGAACCTTATGCTTTGCAAATTAAGGAAGCTCGGAAAGATGACGGCGAGTGGGGTCGTAGCTCAAAATGTTGAAGAAGGTAGGCACCGGAGTTTAAGGTTGATAACGACGGAATTGTATGGTATGAAGATAGGCTTTGCTTCCCAATGATCGTGCTTCGTGAGAAAGTTATGATGAAGCTCATAGTTCTCCTTTCACTATCCATCCCGGTTCTACCAAGATGTATAGGATTTGAAACAAGATTTCGTGGAATGGCATGAAGCAAGATGTGGCGACGTTTGTGTCGAAGTGTATGATTTGTCGCAAGTGAAGATCGAACATCAAAGAGCTAGTGGATCGTTACAACCGTTGGATATTCCAACATGGAAGTGGGATAAGATATCTATGGACTTTGTGACCGGACTACCTCTTACTAAGAAGAAGCATGATGCGATTTGGGTGGTTGTTGATCGGCTAACCAAATATGCTCATTTCTTACCAATTAGAAAGGATTATGGTATTGGAAGATTGGCGAGATTTTTCAAAGAAGAGATAGTTAGACTTCATGGTACTCCGACGCCTATTGTGTCGATAGGGATCCGCGTTTACTTCTCGTTCGGAAGGGTTTGCAAAAAGCTTGGGGTACTCAACTTAATTTTAGTACGGCTTTCATCCTCAAACGTATGGTCATCGAAAGGACTATTCGCACCTTAGAGGACATGCTAAGGGCTTGTGCTTTGGAATGGACCGCGGTTGGGATGAATATTTATGTTTGGTAGAGTTTGCATACAACAACAGTTGGCATGCTAGCATTAAGGCAAGACCGTTTGAACTTCTTTATGGAAGAAAATGTAGATCACCTACTTGTTGGGATGAAGTAGGTGAACGTCCGATCGAAGGTCCGAAATGATTGAGATCACCAATGAGAAAGTAGTTGTTGCTAGAGAAAAGTTTAAGGAGGCTAGGTCTCGTCGAGGAAAAGTTATGCCGACAAGCATCGTCGTGATTTAGAGTTTCGAGTTGGTGATCGTGTGTTTTGAAAGTCTCGCCGTTTAGAGGTGTGAACGTTTTGGAATCAAGGGCAAGCTCACCTCGATTCATTGGTCCGTTTGAAATTTTGGAGCGTATAGGAGAAGTTTCGTGTCGATTAGCACTTCCGCCTCGCTTATCGCATGTTCATGATGTGTTCCATGTATCTCTTCTAAGGGATACAACTATCATCCATTACACGTTGCTTCGTATCCGCTTGATCAAATTCAATCCGATATGTCTTTATCTCAAGAACTCGAAGCTATTTTAGAAAGACAAGAGAGTTATGAGAAGTAAAGTCATTCCGCTCGTTAAGATTCTTTGGAAAATCACCCGAGCGTGAGGCTACTGGGAAACCAAGAGTCGATGCGAGCTAGTTATCCTCATTTCTTTGAATAGTTCGGTATGTTCTCATCTCTTTTCGTTTCGTTTAATTTCAATTTTCGAGGACGAAAATTTTTTTTTAGAGGGGAAGAGTTGTAAAACCCGAAAACCTAAAACATATATAAAGACGAAAATACCCTTGGAACCAAGAAGTATAAAATACGTAAAATACGTTTATAATAAATGTATTAAATTAAAAACCTAATAAATAAAACTTAACGAATATAATTTCGTGAACGACTTTGGTACGACGATGGACTTAAACGTTTTGCTAATAATGTTGGGCCGTTTATTTGTTGGACGGCTCGATTGTTTTGTTTTGTCTTGCGCCAAGCCGAGAGCGAAGAGCCCGAGGGCGTTTGTTTTGTGTTCGTTGGATCATAGGGCAAGCACATTTGGGCGTGCGTTTGGTGTGTGTCCGTTGGACCCAAGCCGAACCCAACTCCTCTCCTAAAGCCCTAACTAAATGCTACAAACTATAAATACAACACATAACCTCAAAGGTGAAACCTAGTTTTAGTCTTGCCTCTCTTTTCTCTTTGTTTCCATTCGGCCGAACCTCAAGACCCTTAGTGTCGAGTTTTAGCTTCAAACAAGTAAAGGTATAACGTTTATTCGCCTTCCTTTGATGTACCTTGCATGTATATGTCGAGCTATGTGTTGTTTACTCGAGTTTTCTTGTTTCTTTTGTTGGTAGAGCCGTGTAAACCAAAACCAAGGCAAACCCTAATGATTAAACTTGATAAATATTAAAGAACATGTAACGTAAGATGTAATATTGAATCGGGTCATGAATATGTTGAGTTATGTATTGCCGAACCATGCATGAGTTAGGACCGAACCATTTATAATTTATTCGGCCTATGTAAAACATTATAACTTGAATATGTAACGTGTTTAGATGAGCTAGGACTTGCGTAAACCTACTAGCCGAAACCCTAGTTGAACCGAATATATATATATAAGTTTTGGACGTGTAATAAACAAGTAAGGGTCACGTAAACATAAACCCTAGTTTAATATGTAAAGCGAATAAAGTATATCAAACCCTAAATGTTTGTGAACGTGTCTCTTTTGTGTGCGTTATATTAATTCAAGTGAACTAATAATTATGTACACATGTAATTTATCCGAGTAATAAGTAACTTGTATGTCACATAAAATCATAAACGTACATGGTAAAACATAGAAAGGAAAGATTGTTATCATTTACGATTAGGTTAAGTAGCGAGTCGTTAAAACGTAACATGTAAAGTAAATGCATATTAATGAGATATTAAAGAATAAGAAACCCTAGAACATAAATGAGAGTCGATTAGGGTTTGAGCTAAATAAAGTAATTAGTTATTTCATGTGTGAGTATGACTTATAAACTATTTTCACATTTAACCCTAGACTTTAATAAATGACATAACGAACCCTAATCTACAACATTAATTATAAAATACTTAAATCTCATTTAATAAAACCCTAAAGTATGAAGATCATTAAGTATGAACACCAAATATTAAAAGATCATTTCGACGATTATGGAATCATAAATAACATGGACGACATCATAATGTCTATAGGTTCCGAGAAGAGGAGTAATCCTTTGCCTTCGCCTTTACGCTTTTCGATCATTTGCGTTGGAATAAGGTACGATATTCGACCTTTTCAGTAGAGGTTTCCTTTAACGTTTTCTTTCAGATTAGGGTTTCCTAAGCCTTTGCTATGAATCCCAAAATCGATTTGTTTGAGCTATTGCTTATCCGAACTCGATTTCGATTTACGAATTATGAAACATCCGATTTTGAACTATCTTATATGAAAACCGTGATTTTGGAAATATGAATGATTTTCGATAAATATGATCCGTATCGCTTATGACATTCGATTTGACCTAAGATAGTTTGACACCGAGCCAAATATTTAACTAGTCATGGGGTTCCATGTCCGTGTCGATGATGCACCGATATGACTCTAGGGCGATGAGTGATGTTCGCCACGTCTCGGATGGTGAAGCATATTTGTGAATATGTAGGAAGGGCGATGGATGCATCCTAGATCCGTTATCTGTTATATGTTATCTGTTATCATTGTCGATGATTGATCTTTGCGTGCATACACGTCCTTCATAACTCGTAGGTCTCCCCTACAAATGTTGCCTTATGTGAATATGAATATGATCGATATATGTTTCGGGCTCGTGGTAGTTGACTATAAACTTTATTTTGAAAATTATGATTTATGCTTTGAAAATGATTATGATTTTGCTATCGCTCATTCACTTTATTTCATATTCGTTATCGTTTAGTATTCGCTTTTCTTTCATATCATTCACCTGGCTTTTGAAGCTCACCGCACTTTTCTTTTCTTCCGGCGGTATCTAAGCATTGGGCGGGTTGCTTTGGGATGAGTGTTTGAGTGGACTTACCTTAAAGATTTTAGCTTTGATTTCTTATGATGCCATTTTAGACTTATTTATTTGGATATTATGTTGAAGTTTATTATGCTTCCGGGACCTATGTATTGAAGTCATTTGACTTGGATTATTTCGCATTTATGTTAAGACTTCTTTTGGTTATTTATGTTTTGCTTTGATATGACACCATTACTTGTGATTCCTTTACCCTTGGTGGGTCGGGGCGTTACATATGTACTCTTAATTAGTTTAAATAAGTTGTCCTAAACAAAATCGATTCTAAAAGTGCACATAGAAACAAACACAATCTCTTACTTCAACAAATTAATCACATACTATGAATACTTAAGCTCAATAAACACTGATATACATACCACATAACTATACCAAATATAAATGAGTAATTGAAAAGGAAACTGATATACACGTCACACTCATATACATGTCACTTATGCTAAGCCACATAACATAAGCAATCCTAAACGCGAACTTATTGTTATACTTTAACAAACTACGGAACATTTAGATTTAACAGTTGAACAAATAAGCTACCTCAGCAACAGCAACAACTGAACGCCTCAGCTTCACGAATCTAACTAAACGCCTCAGCTTCACGAGTCGATCAAGGATCTCACCAATAAGCTACCTCAGCTTCACGAATAAGCTACCTCGGCTTCACGAATCTAACTAAACACTTCACAAAACACCTCAATCGATCTAACTAAACTCAATCGGTTATTAGGCACAAAACGTGTTTTGAGATTATTAGGGCACAAAACGTTAAATCGTGAATTGAATGGAATTAAATAAAATTGAATGAAATTAAACCGAATTAAATTGAATCGTGAATTGAGTGTGAGCGATGTGAAGAACGATATGGATTATCATATTTTGAGTACGATCGATATGGATGTGAAGAAGAAAAAGGTTGTTTGGGTTTATCATGTTTTGGTCTTTGTTAGTTTAAAAGGGATTACTTTTTATAAAAATGATATGAATAATTTATAAATAAGTGTAGAATAAACTGGTAAAAAAGAATTATTATTTGTGTTTGGTTTATAAAAAAATAAGAATTATTATTCGTTTAATGAGAATTGATTTGCACACATTCACTTTTTGATTGGGACACTCTAACTACCGCATTACACCCTACTTTGATTACTTGTACAATGAGTTTGCAAACAAAAATGAGAATCGCCTCTTTTGTTTAAGCTTATATATGTGCTTACGAGCTTATTTGACTTCGACTTATATTTTATAAGCCCCAATTTTGACTTATTTTAAGACTTATGAGCTTATATAAGTTTATTGTTTTATAATAAACTTATATACATAAGCCCGCAAGTCTCAAAATAAGCTGAAAATTTATGGCTTATGAAATATAATTTATGGCTTATGAAATATAAGCCGAAACACAAACAAGCTAATAAGCCACATATAAGCTTAAATAAACATTTTTCGCCATTAACCTTTTAAAAACTTAGTAACCAGTAATGTTCATCACTTTTTTTTACCGAAAAATTCGTATATGTTTAGTGATGAAATTAGTGACCACTTTTGAGCTTAGACATTAATTGTTTACGGATGACCAAATATTAATGTCCATATACTATATGGTCACTATTTTACCTAAATAGTAAATAGTGACCAAAAAAAAAAAGTTGACACTAAATTTTGGTCATTACATGCACTTTTCTCGTAGTGCAAGTTTCTTCAATAAGTAGTTCATTCAAATACCTATTAGCTTGACTACAATGTTACTCGAGACAAAGAGGCTGTGAGGCACGGGATCAGGGGTATTGATTATCTGACACTTGGTGGGTACAAAATTAACGGAAGAAGAGTGTAAAAAATTAAGTAAACAAACTAGAAGGGTATAAATGTGGATCAATAAAGTGGAGCCGTGAATTTAGCACCTCCCAAAAATATATTCAGTATTTAAATTCAATATTTTTGTACTTAGGGTTTCTTATTTCTCCTTCATAAACCCGTCGCTTCCAAATTCTCCAAACAACCTATGGCGGATGTCCATATATCTGATCATATTCTCTACAATATACTTGCTCGACTTCCTTTAAAGTCTATACTACGATTCCAATGTGTATCAAAATATTGGAACCATCTGATTAAAGATCCTTACCTTATGAAGTTAAGATCACATATGGGTCGAATGATCCTTTTCTCACAAAAGACGTCTATTTACTATAGATGACACGACAAATTCAATAGTCCAGGTTAGTAGTCTTTGTGGACCCGTCGACATATTGGGAACATTCAATGGTATAGTACTATTGCTTGTTAATAATACTTTTATTGATAAGTATTATGTACATCATCGACTTATCCTATACAATCCGGTTACTCGTGTGTCTAAGATATTACCCGATTCACCTTTCCCTGCAGTTATAGACAATAGGTCGGCATACACATTTGGATTTGGCTATGACACAACCACTGATGACTTAAAGATTGTTAGATTTAGAAGCGGATATTATTGTTACATTCATGATAAATGTGATGTCTTCAGTTTTAAAAAGAATTCATGGGAGAATATTCAACACACTAACATTCGAAATATTAAGTTTTGTTCACGACAAGCGGGTAAATTTTTGAATGGATTTTTGTATTGGATTGGATATTCAAAAATTGATAAATTGGCGATTGTAGCTCTCAATGTTAAAGACATGGTACTTACGAAGATAAATCTACCCGATCAGTTTATTAAGGATAATACTCCTTTAGGTACGATGAATGGGTGCCTTCACATGATCAATGAGCGTGGTGATCATATGGGATTCGATGTGTGGGTGATGAAGGAACAAGGTGTAGAAAACTCATGGACGATAAGATGGTCATTCACATTACGTGTAGAAGGTAATTATTCTACCAAGTTAATCCCGATTTGTATTTTGGATAGTGGAAAAATCTTGTATTTGAATCACTACCACCAACTCGTTATCTGTTGCACATCAAATGCTTCACATAAAAAGCTAAATTTTGCTGAAAAATATGATGTATACAATTCATTCTGGAAAAGAGATGGCATCGAGTACGTGGAGAGTCTGGTTTCACCTTCAGATTTGTGTTTTGTTTAACATTGTCATCTTCTTCATATTCTTTTGATTTGTTGAAATTTTATGTTAACTCCTTAAGAGATTTGGCTAACAATTTTTTATTTTTTTTATTTTTTATTTTTTATTTTTTTTATCTCAATGTTTTAAATCTGTATGGTTGTTGGTTAGGCATGAAGTTTTATGGACATCTATGTGGCATGTATAATATGGTAATTTTTCTTTAAATCCTTGGCATATTTTATTTGAAACTGCATAACTAATATGATAATCAAACAATGTGGCGACTGGTGCCATTCATCTATGTCCTAAACCGAGTTTTCATATAAGCCCTCGTTTGACTTCGCATCAGCCAAATAATGCCATTGACGAGCATACTTGCCGATACAAGCAATCAGTATGTATACGGCCTAATGCATGGGACACAGATCTCTAAAATGTGGTATTCAGGCGTGATTTCTGCAAGTTTAAGAACTACAATATTTTTGAAAATTGCAATTTTATATATGTATGGTTGGTAATTCGGTAAAGAATATCACAAGTGCAGCCATTTGCATCCAGGGCTATGTTCCATTTATTAAATAACTATGTACAAGAAAACACATGGTTAAGGGCTACATAATTACATTAATTAGGAGATGCAGAAGGAAAAGCATGGATGGCGGGATGGTTTACAAGCTGGGAGGTGTCTAACGGGGAAGGAGGCTCGAGACACACAAACACATGCGAGAAGGGCTATGGAATAATTCATTGAGTGCGGTTTACAATTTGCGGCAAGCTAATTTCTGGAGTGGTTTTCTGAGCGAGAAACTCTTCCAAATCGAAAAAATTAACACACGAGTTTCCAAAATATTGTTATGTACTACTTTATCATATTCTTGGCCATCTACAAAATCTAGCACAAATGGTTAAAAAATAATATAAACTGAATTTGTAGAAATATTAAGTTCTATTCATTTTATCATATTTTACTTTTTAGATAACTCAGTCAAGTATATTTAGTTCTAATATATAAAAGGGAAAATAATCTAAAAAGATCTAACTTGCACTTTTTTTTTTTTTGTAGGCGTCAAACTTTTAATTTTCCTATCAGTAGATTAATTTTCTTAATTTTCCTATCAGGGCGCAGAGAAAAAAAAAGTGAGGTGACAATAGGAAAATTAAGGATGTTGGATGCCTACGAATATAAAGATTAAGGAAGTTGGATGCTTACAATAGGATGATTAAGGAAGTTGGATGATACAATAGGATGATTAAGAAAGTTGGATCTACAATATGAAAATTAAAAAGTTGGATCTTCTGATAGGAAAATTAAAAGTTTGATTACTACAAAAGAAAAAACTGTCAAGTTGGATGCCTTTTTTTGACCATTTTCCCAATATAAAAATGCGGGTCATGGAATTTGTGATAACGAGTCATGTCCAATTTACGTCATTTTGACTTGTTTATATTATTTTTAACAATTTTGTTTAAACATTTTCTAGTAGTATACAGCTCAATAAACCAACAGTGATGCATCAATAACAGAAAATGGTTTTGGCATCAAATATATGAAGAAAAAACAATACACTTTTAACATGATGCAAAACATTATTTAATTTAACTTGTTTATGTTTCTTACTAACAAGTAACCAGTGTTAAGTTCAAAAAAAGTAACCAGTGTTTTAAAACTCGGATTGACCCGGTCGGTTGAACCGATTGAATTGTAAACTGGTTAAGTAACCGGAAGCCGGTTTTGAGAAAAACAAACTTGTTGAATCGTCGGTTAAACTGGTTAAATCGTGAACCGGTAGTTTGTTCGATTCAATAAAAAAACTTGTTTTTAAAACATTGCAAGTAACAAGATCTTTAATACTAGTACTTATAAAAGGGTGATGAGAAAATTTACCTTAGTTCTTTTATATAAGGGTAATTCCCAAAGTGACAAAAAGATCATAGTGATCACTTAGAGTATAAAAATAAACTCTCTTCTTAAATTGGTCATGTATGCGAATGCGATTCCACAAAATATTGACACGTGTCAGAATGATAAGCACTTTCAATCATTAACAAAGACAATCACTATCAATGTCTTGTTTGACTTTATATACAAATGTGTGAACGGTGAATGTGCGAATATGCGATTTGAACATAACTTTATTAGGAAAGACCACTTGTAACGAATAAAATCTTACTTTATGGTACAAAATCTTTATTAATTCTTTAAAATATTTATTTAAAATATTTTAAATAAATAAATATTTATTTAAATTATAATAATTTAAATAAATATTTTAAAGAATTATTTTAAATAAATATTTTAAAATATTTATTTAAAATATTTTAAATAAATAAATATTTTTTAAATTATAATAATTTAAATAAATATTTTTTAAATTATAATAATTTAAATAAATATTTTAAATATTTTAAATAAATATTTATTTATTTAAATAAATAAATATTTATTTAAATTATAATAATTTAAATAAATATTTTTAAATTATAATAATTTAAATAAATATTTTTAAATTATAATAATTTAAATAAATATTTTAAATATTTATTTAAAATATTTTAAATAAATAAATATTTATTTATTAATTCTTTAAAATATTTATATTAATATTTTAAATAAATAAATATTTATTTATTTAAAATAATTATTTATTTAAATATTTATTTAAATTATTATAATTTAAATAAATATTTATTTATTTAAAATATTTTAAATAATTATTTTAAAAATTTAATAAAGATTTTGTACCATAAAAGTAAGATTTTATTCCTTATACGCAGATTTCTCAATAAAGCTTATGTTCAAATCGCACATTCAAGCGTTCACCGTTCGAACATTCAGATTTAAATAAGTCAAAAAGCATTGATAGTGACCGATCTTTCTTGATGATGAAAGTTGATTTATCATGCGACACGCACAACATTTCGATGAAATCGCGTTCGCATGCTGACATGTTAATTTAAAAAAGAGTTTATTTTGTCTTATAATGTCGATCACTATGTAGATTGTTAAAAGTTAAAAGACATATATGATTAGGTCCAACATGTAGCATTGTTAGTGGCTCCCCACACCTTGCCTTTGTGTGTAGCCCCACGTACTTATTTTGTGGTTCATTGATCCTTCTAACTGGCTTTTTATTTTTTTTATCATGGTATTTGATGTTTTTTAAATTGATTCTCTACATAGTACAGTATTTGTTTATAATCACATACATATACTAATATATACCATATAGTTTAACACCTAAATGCATAATGTTGACAAATCACTAAAGTCTAAAACTTCTTATAGCAAGAACTCAAAATTTGTAAATTTAGCAGGCATTGCATTTTAAAAATGATTCATTTCAAACTCTATATATTTTTGTCTAGTAACAATCAGGCATAACAAACAAAATCTAAGTACTTTCAAAATAAAACATCTTGCTCCAATGACTTTATTTTATGATTTGATTTGAATTTAAATAAGCTTTTAAAAGTAAAGGTATTTATAAAACCTTTCAAGAAGCTAAACAATCTATTGAAACATACAAATATAAATATTTAGAATATCAAACTTAAACTCATTATAAAATACATGTAGATATGTTCTTTGATATGTTACTTAAAACTCAGTCAAGACTCCAAATTGTCAAAACCTTCAACAACATCACTTTGTCTATCTGTCCCATTTTTTTCTTTTCTCTGTTCCAAAAACTTCACAAATCTTTCTTATCAAAAACCAAGTTTCAAGCCAAAACATTTACAAATCCCAACACCCTTTTAATCCCTCATTCTAAATCTATAATCTTTTTGCTCAATAACTATCATACAAAAACAGAGCAAAAACAGAGCAAAACAGAGTAAAACAGAGCATCAAGAAAAAATAACCAATGGCAGCTAACAAATTTGCAACAATGCTGCATAACAACACAAACAAGATCACACTTGTGTTAATTTATGCATTTCTTGAGTGGATGCTTATATTTTTTCTTCTGCTCAACTCTGTGTTCTCTTATTTAATCATAAAATTTGCCAAGTTTTTCGGTTTAAACCCGCCTTGTTTCTCGTGTGCTCGAATAGATAGATTTTCTTACCATCTTTGTGAATTTCACTCAAAAGAAATTTCAAGTTTTGGGTTCTGTTCAAATCATAAAAAGCTGGCTGAATTTGATGATTTGTGTGAGAATTGTTCCTCATGTGTTACGGGCTTTCGTCGGAAACCGACGAATTTTGTTTTTTCGAAGGTGGAAAGAATAGATGTGGTGCAGATTGATGAAGAAAAGAAGCTAAAGTGTTCTTGTTGCCAAGTGAATTTTGATAAGAAAATAGTTGATGAATCTTCTTGTTTTGTGGTTCATCCTATAGGAGATGTTGTAGATAATGAGAAGAAAGTGAATCATGTCGAAGATTGTGTCGAAAATATGTTTACGGATGATCGAGTTGAGTCGGGTTATGTTGAAATAAACCAAGAAATCGAAAGCGAAAAACATAGTACTAATGATGAAGAATTCGACACAGAGGATTTACATTTGAATGCGTTCGAAAAAGACTTGGTACAAATTGAAAAAGGGGAAGATTTGCATTCTCAAGATCTTAAGTTTTTCATTCATTATAGTGGAAACCAATTGTTTCCATTCGAGCTACACGACTCAAAAGCAGAGGAGCTTGACGATGTTCGTGAATTGATCGATTTGAAAACAGAGGAAAATCGACATAATTTAGATGATGAAGATCATGAATTTGGTGATTTTCAAAAGGCAAACTTGATTTCCATAGAAAATGTAGATTCAGCTCATCATAAAACAGAGGAATTGTCGAAATTCGTTGAGAATTTGATTGATTTTGGTAGCGAAGAAGTCGTTATTAGTCAAGAAACTCAGACTCCATCAATCGAATCTGAAGATTTTCAAGATAGTGATTCTGATCTTCATTCAAGTAAGTTTTGAACTTTTGATCTTAAAGGTTTTTTTTTTTTTTTTTTTTGTCAATTTTGGTTTAGAATATATGTAAGTTTTAAGATTGTTTAATGTTTCTATAGTCCATGAAGAAGACCGTGTATCCATAGGAACAGAGATTCCTGTTTTGGATTCATTTGAGGAGATCAAATACGAAGAACCTTCGACAAATTACGACATTTTTCATCCGAATCTAGAAATTGGTAATCTTTAACTTAGTTATAAGAAGTTATGTACATAAATGAATGCTAATTTCAAGGTTTTTATAAGAATTATGTTTTTGTACTTTGTTTAGATTTTGAAGAAGCTCGAGAAGACGAAAATGAAGAAGATGATGAGGAAGAGAGAGCTCCAGAAACGCCCTCTTCGCATCATAGTCGCAATCCACTTCACAAAAAGTGGTTGATGTTCGAAACGAGAGAATTAGGGGTGGAAGACTCTTTTGATGGAAGTGTGATCAGTGAAAGTGATGGTGGTGATTTGGTGAACACAAGTGAGAAGCTAAAATTAGCTTTGAAAGCCGAGAGGAAAGCGTTACAAGATTTATACTCCGAATTGGAGGAAGAGAGAAATGCTTCGATGGTGGCGGCTAAT
The DNA here is from genome assembly GCA_022545495.1 of Chrysanthemum lavandulifolium. Taxonomy (NCBI): domain Eukaryota; kingdom Viridiplantae; phylum Streptophyta; class Magnoliopsida; order Asterales; family Asteraceae; genus Chrysanthemum; species Chrysanthemum lavandulifolium. The sequence continues at coordinate 64,477,496 of CM040241.1, forward strand.
GAGACAATGTCAATGATTAATCGGCTTCAAGAAGAGAAGGCCGCGATGCAAATGGAGGCTTTGCAGTATCAAAGAATGATGGAAGAGCAATCGGAATACGATCAAGAAGCCTTACAACTCTTGAATGACCTTATGATGAAAAAGGAAAAAGAATTGGAATTGTATAGGAAGAAAGTGTTGGAGTACGAAGCGAAAGAAAAAACTAGAGTTGCACGAATGAGCACGAGGACCGGGACATCTTCAGTTTCTTGGAGTCATTCTGAGGATGAAGATGGTTTGTCAATAGACTCGGTTCAAGTGCCAAAAGACGAAAATACCTTTGACAACAATCGAGAAATCCAAGGTCAAGACACCTCCGTTGGCAACGTTTTGGATTTAGAATCATCGTTAGCGGTCTTTGAGGAAGAAAGGGTGTCGATTCTCGAGCAACTAAGGATTCTAGAAGAAAAGCTTTTTGCACTGAGTAACGAAGAAGATCGACATTTTGCTAACATAAGTATAATAGAAGATCATTACGAAGAAATCAACACTTTTGGTTTCAATGGACAAATAACCGAAAGTACTACAAACGGATTTGGGATCAACGGAAAACAACCAACGGGGAAACGGCTACTTCCTCTTCTGGATGTGATTAGTAACACGAAAGAAGATGGTGTGACCGTAAGAAACGGATATGAAAATGGATTCTACTCAGCTAAGTTTGAAGACACGGCTGTCACAAGATTTGAACTCGAGAAGAAACGAATTGACATGGAAGAGGAAGTAGATCAGCTCTACACAAGGTTACAAGCTCTAGAAGCCGATAGAGAGTTTTTAAACCATTGCATCAAGTCGATGAAAAAAGGTGACAAAGGAATGGAACTTCTTCAAGAAATTTTACATCACTTGAAAGATCTTCGCGACGTAAATCTTCGAGCTAAGAATTATACCGAGAACGTGCTCCTGTAACCCCTCCCCCGACCCCCTCTACAAATCTTTACGCGGTAATACGACTAATCTTTTTACATATCAACACATCAAGTTTTTGATGCCACAATCATATTTTTTGTCAATACACAACATGCATGATACACATTTTTTTGCTTTTACTTATGACATATCACCTTTTTCCCATGTTTAGGGGCAAAAAGTGGTGCATAATGGAATAGAAGAAGATTAAGGAGGATCATGGTTGGTGATGTTAATTTCCGTTGATTGATATGTTTCCAAAAGCAACCCAATTTTTTCTTGAGGGTCTTTTAGTCTTTTCATCTTTAGCTTTAAAGTGAAAAAGAAAAAGAATGATAATGATCCATGTGTGTATAAAGTATAAACTAGTGAGGTTTTAGAAAGAAAAAAAGAAAGGGTAAGAAATGTTACCCTTTTTATGGGGATTAAGTATCATATTATCTTAAGTTAAACTTGTATAATGTGTATTAAAATATCTATGTTATGTTATACCAAGTCTTGTGTAGAAAATTTATATTTTTGTATAGTTTTAGAGAATATGTTTCTTCATATTGAATTTGTCTTTGGAGTAGGAAGAAAGGGCAATGGGTCCTATTCCTAGTATTTTATTTGTCTTTGTATATAAAGTTTGGTATTTGTCTACTCTTAAGATATGTTATTTTATTGGCATTGTGTTGTACCTCAAATTTTGGTTAGGTGTTTTGTCATATTTAGAATGTTTGTGTGTGCCCATTACTCAAATTTCTTAATATTTAATCAGAATCACAACTTCACAAATATAATAAATTATATTGAAAAATAAGTCACGCAATCTGCCTTTAGAGTATGAATCTCTATCAAAAAATCTCAAACATTCAACACTAAGCTACATTTACAATTGATATTTTCTTGTCAACGTATCATGTAACTAATACAAGTGTTTAAAAAATAGCTAGAATGGAGTAGAATAAGATGATCTTTTTTAGCAAACAAAATATTTGTCTTTTATGCATTTTTTCTAAACCATTTCAGCGTCAGGGGTGGCAATGGGTGCGGTTTGCAAGCGGTTTGGGGAGATGTCGAGTGGCAACACCGCCGCTACAGTGGCGGCATGGAGCGGCAAGTGAGGATTTCGGGATATTTTACCGAATCGGCAAGGGAGGAGCGTGTGAAAGAAATAGCCGTTACACGGCTATAATTTAGACTGTTACTCATTAAAAAATATATATAAAATAAAAATTCCCTTTATAAATATACACATAATAACCAATTTCAATTCACATTTTATTCCAACTCTCATTCTTTTTACACAAACAAATCAACTACAACACTCTAAACAAAATGTCTCCATCCTCATCTTCTTCATCCGAGGACGAGTTAGTTTTTCCCGACGAGTCTTCCGAAATATTGTTATCCGGTAGTACTCTATCCAGCTATTTTGCCGTGAACGATTCCATTGAAGACACGGCAAGCTCAAGCACTACCAAAACCCGAGAGTCTGTCACAGGAGTTACTCGACGAAGATATCTATAACCGTCTCCGATATGATCTTACGGAGCACGTAGTGGTTCAAGACTTAGCATACCTCGATGACTAGTTATTCTCTAAGTTTTATGTAATTTTCTTTTAATTATTAATGAAATATTATGTTTTTATTAAATTGTTTAATATAATTATGAATATAAAAAATGAAAAAATAAAATTAGGTGAGGCATGGGATCATGGTTGCTACTAAAAAAGTATGGTGAGGCATTAGAGATGCATGAATAAGGTGGAATGATATTATTAGTGGATGGTGAGGCATGGGATCATGACTGCCACCACCCTCATATATTCATACAGAATCTTAGAAAGCTAGGTGCAACATCTACCTACTAATATTATTGGATTGTCACCTCAACACACACTCAATAATACCTCAATAACTAAAACATCATCTCTAGCTATAACTATTATTGGCGCAAAGTGGATCATATAACACACACAAAAATACCCCACTCACTTAAAAAAAAAAAAAAAAAAAAAAAAAAAGCGGTCGTGAATTGCCCGGCGAGAAACCCAACGGCGAGCGAATGGCACTATCGATGGTGAAGAATGGCGGCACCACTAGACAAAAAAAAACTCAATAGCGTGCCATTGAACCCCTTCACCGTGCACTCTTAGATTAGTCGTGTTATGAAGGACGGTATTTATTAGAAAAAGTGTAAGATGAATGTAGGACCCAAATACCTACCTAAAAAAAGTAATAAAAGTGTAAAAGTTAATGATGAGTTTACAGAGTGGATTAAGGAGATTATTGATGATTAAAAAATGTGATTAGTTATAAAAGTAAATAATGATTGGGATCATCTCACGTTTGGTGGCAAGTTTATGATTACATCCATACCTCAAACATCCAACATATCATCATCATCCTCCTTTGCGCCGTTCATTTTCTTTCACATGTTTTTCTTTATGGTTTTTTTAGTTTATTTGGCTAGCACAATCTATATTCTATAGTCATAGGAATATTATTGTTTAAACTTGTAACATGTTTATTTTGCATAAAATAAAATTGCATACGTTTATTTGGGTAGCACACTTGTGGTCGAAGAAAGTTGACCACAAAAAATTTCGTTTTAGGTGGGAAAAAAAAAGTTAAGAAAGAATTACGTCCTAAAAGTGTTTCCCAAAGTTAAAGTAAAAAAGTAGCTTGTTTGTGTTGCGGGCTTTTTGCGACAACACTTGTGTTATCCCTTAAGAAATGTACCCCATTTGGGTATATGGGAACACTTTGTTATAAATCTTTCATAGTTACTAACTTTATTTTTTTTGAAACGACATTAAAGCCACTAAGGGCAAAAAGAAAAAAGATACAACATAAGGCTCCTAGCTAGAGCGGCGGAAAAAAAAAAAAAAAGTCTCATTTCCGCAAGAGAATGAATCCACCGATTTCATGTAACCCGATACTTAGAAGCCTTATTCGAAATCCACAATAAATAAATTCTTTGAACCACGGGAAAAATATCTTCATTACAATAAGCAATCCTCTCATTCGATGATGTCGCGTGACTAATTTTGTTTCTTCAATTCCATATATGCCAAAGGGTCATTAAACAAACTCCATGAAACACTCTGCTAACCCATTTGTCTTTAAGGAACTCGAAGGATCCCATGAGAATGTTAGACAACGAGGGATATCCCCACCAGCTCCAAATCTTGACCCAAAGGCTCTTTACTCTAGGGCACGAGAGCAAACAATGATCCATGTATTCATCAACTAACCCACAAAAATCACATAAAGTAGAGGGGAGTTAAACTCCTTGCTGCATCAGATTGACGCTAGTAGGGAGGTGATTTAAAGCTGCTTGTCAAGCGCAAATATTTACCTTGCGAGGCACCCAAGAATTCCACTTAAAAGATGGAGAATCTACCTCGTTGACGAAAAGCTTATTATTGATGGCTTTACACAACGACCTGACAGAGAAGTTGCCTCGTTGACGAAAAGCTTATTTTGGATGGCTTTACAGAGAAGTTGTCTCGTTGACGAAAAGCTTATTTTGGATGGCTTTACACAACGACCTAACGAAAAGCTTATTCATGTCATCCACAAGCTAATTAGTCCAAATCAAACGGCTTTTTTAAAAGGAAGACAAATTTTGGAAATTCCTTTTGGACACTATGTCTTAAATGAATTTTGGGCCAAAATATTTGAACTGGATTTTATCTTGTCTTTGATCGTCTTCAGTGTCGGTTCTTGTTAATGGCTCAGCCTCGAAAGAAGATGAAGCGTGGGTTAAGGCAAAGAGACCCTCTCTCTCTTTTCTTTTTTCTTATAGTGGCGGAAGCTTTACAGGTTATGATAGTAAAGGCGTGTAACAAAGGCAGTTTCAATGAGCTCTCGTTAGCAGACAACCTAACTTTATTTTAAAACTTTGTTATAGATCTTTCATAGTTATTAACTTTATTTTAAAACGAATGAGTTTTCTATAGTTCATGTTTTATGTGAAGGATAAGTCTTTTATGTATATGTACGTAGGTGGTGTTTGAATTCGACTTAATAGACTTAATGTGGAAAAACATGAATTCATTAAGTATAATGATAATTGTTTGTTTGTAACTTAATAAAGAAAGATGACTGAAAATATTAAATAATAAAACTGAGTATGTCTGCATTACGTCATCTTTTAATTAAATATGGCTTAATAGAAAAACTTTTAACAAAACCGTCTGAACCACTCCCAATTTATGTACCTAGTGAAGTTTAATCCTAATAATTATTGCGAGAACATAAGGGTTTCGAACACAAACTACCTTGGCGATTGCTGCTTTATATAAAACTACTAATCTCTGGAAAAGAAAAATGGTGTATGTGTAATTGTGTATGTCACTAACCAACTGGGCTTAGCTAAGTTGGCCATCAAGGTCTCTTTAGGAGCTTTGGCAAGTGGTGTTACCACATGCGAGAGGTCTCAGGTTTGAGTCTCTCCATGGTGAGATCTGTTGGTTTGTGGGAGTTAAAACACACGTAAACGACTAGAAGTGTGTGAGCCGATGGGGGCACACATGTTAAACACGAGAGTATGTGACGAACGTTTAAATACTTGAATATATTAGACCCGTTTTATGCATGCATGAAAACCCGATCTTATGCACGACTCATGGACTTGTTCATATTTAACTTGGGTCGGTTTCATGTTTGCCTTGGGCCTAGTACATGTAAACGAATGGGTATAAGGGTGTTTGGATTGATTGCTTGGAGCTCAAGATATGAGCCCAAGCTTGAGTCAATTATTGTATATATATATAATACACATCCATGCAATCTGATGATAACCCACGATTCCCAAATTGTCTGATATGCAATTATAAGCAATTATATGGGACCATTATAATATATAATTATATTATCCCTAAAACTCACCTAAAAGACATAATCGATCTATCCTAAGTTGATACCTAATCGGTTTTCTTTTATAAACCGAATCAAGGGTACTTTGGTTTTAAGTCAAAACTTTACTTGCATGGTTTTCCATTCAAGTAGTTAAGGTTTTGCTATTAATTAATTGTTGCATGTTTCTAGTCAAACTTGATAGCAAGTATTAGGTGGTTTCTGCTTTTGGTTTTATAGGACATAACTAGTCAAGGGTTCTCGGCAGATTTGGTGTTCTCGGACAGAAGAGAAAGAAAGTGTTCTTGGTTATTCTTTGTTCGTGACTATTCAAGTAATTCAAGGGGTTGATTGGTAAACGTTCTCGACTAGCGTCTAATCGAACGTACTTGGTTTAAGTGTTTGTGTGTGATACTCTTCGAGGTATCTATTTTAGATACAAGGTTTCGTAAGGTTTCTTGTTCCGTTACTAGAGATTAATTGCCAATCAAGGTTAGCTTTTCTTTATTCCCTTTTAATTAATTAATAATGTATTAATTATGTGTTTATTAATTACGTGTTAACATAATTGTATTAACTAGATCCAATATCCATTGCGTGCTCGTAGAGGTTCTTGGTTAGCTTCTACGAAATCCCAACGGTGGCATCACGAGTCAATTCGTTTTGCGATTATGGGTTACACGCTTCGATATTAATAAACATGTTTTAAAAGGGTTGCATGAAACCTAGTTTAGTTATTTTGTTTTATTTTAATTTTAACAATTACATGCAATACTTGTCAATTTTTAATAAATAATAACTAGTCACACACAAATTAAAATTATATTGATAATTAGAATTAATTTGTTAATTAGAATTACTTGTTAATTAGAATTTAATTTACATGTTAATTATAATTACCTTGTTAATTAAAAATAAATTGTTAATTAAGAATCTCATGTTAAATTAAAATTACTTGCTAATTAGAATAAAGAGTTAATTTGAATTTATTAATTGTTAATTCTAATTATTAGAATTATTATGATAATTAGAATTACATATTGGTTTATAAATACATAAAATTACGTTATTACTTGATAATTGAGATTGCCATGCTATTTTATGTGTTTTCCGGCCACAAGACCCACTCAATTGCTTTTCTAAGTGATGTATGGGGCGATCTAGGTACTGCATCCTAGTGACGGTCTTGTGGTTCTCCATTTGGGGGCAAGAGGACTCGGAACAATATGTGTTTGATATTAATGTTTATGCTTATATGTTTGTGATTCCTATATGTGCATTATTACTTGCTTTGACACCTAATTGTATGCAATATGGAATAATACATATCGTAACCATAACATTAATATTGGTCTTTATTTACACGCCTAAATACCATGCTCATTGTGACCTGCTATTTAATTCGTGGAAAATTGTTTTTGTAAAATAAAGTGACCTAACATATGAAACACGTTTTCAAGAATTTAAAACTTGACGCTATGGACACTTGGGATGTACGGCTCACCCACTAGAACAAACTCAAAGGGGTTTAAAGAAGCGCATGTCAGACCGAAAGGATGTCTAAGGTTATGCTTTGCTTACTCGGTCCTCTGCCTCCCCGTATGCTTCGATTGAGCTACCGTGAACCATGATGATCACTACGGTGTCATTACCAAAAGTTTTAAAACTAGTGTTACAAAGTTGTTTTGCATGCTTCTTTGTACACGACTTTTACCACATTTATATGTAGTACCTATTTGTTAATATTAAGTCTATGCCACCCAACTATGAACACGTGCACTTGATTGACTTCTCCGTCGGACCTAAGGGCCTTTCAACCTATGGTAATTATTTCTCCGGGTCGGACCTCCGGTTATTTTTACACGTTCATACTTGGTCGACTTATATCGAGTTAACACAGTCGGACCTCGGACCCGAGGCATAAGATGAGAACTAAACATGCTTTTGACATTATTACTTGATACTAATGCCTTAAATGAGTCTCATAAATCTAAGAGTTGCATTTTGCAATTAACGCTCGTCAACTTACCTCTTGTCCTATTTTTTTTTACACACGGGTCGGACCTATGGTAATTAAGTGGGGTTGCAAGATGGATCTTAGTCTTAATTAGTAATTAATTGGGTAGTTAATTCTTTTAAGAATGTAATTATCGAAAATACTAGATTTGAACTTTTATGTTACGATTAATTGTGTTATTGCAACATAATTCGTAAACAAATTTGTTTTCTTTGAAAGACAAACTTAGTCTTTTTCCTAGTAAGAAGAGTGAGACTTATACCTATCTTTTCTCCTTAGTTGACAAACTAAGATAGGATTCAAAATTGATAAACTCTTATATGATCATTCATTACCCTTTTCGTGCTCTAGAGTTAATTGAAAGATAGAATATTTTGTGTAATCGGAAACATTGTGTTTAGAGCTACTAAAATAAATAACATCCTGCACTTGTCACGATGTATGAGTTTAAACCGCAAAGAGTAAAGGAATTACTAGCATATTTGCTAGGTAATCTTCTTGGACTCTTATTATTCCTAAAGTGCTAATTACCCTTGGGGCTATGTGAGCGATAAAGAAGGAATTGCATGCTAAAGATTCATGTTAATTGAATAAAAGAATGGCTAGTCCATTGTCTACATAAGTAAAACTTCATATACTCATTCAATACCTAAGTACATGCTACTAGTAGGCAATTGAAGAGAATAGGAAGTATATAAAGCGCTATATGCTTTCTACGGAAATGTAACACTTACAATGTTGACAAATCCGGTGGGAGGTTGCATTTATGAGTGAAATATCATTCATGTAATGTTGTCAATTTCAGTGGGAGCTACGGATTTATTCCTTGATAGTCACCCATATCATTTCAAACTAGCTTTGAAATAATCTATTACTTTCGAATATGAACAACCATTGCTTAAAGGAAAATTGCATTTATTTTATCGATAACTCGTTGCCTTCCTGCTTTGTCCGCTTCTCAAGTGTTATCTATAGAATAATAATCCACAATTCCTTATTAAAGTTTATGGTTCTAAAACTACTTATGATATCTATGACATTATCATATCGTTTGAACAATCAATCATGTGTTGTTTGTTTTCATAATATGATGTTGTACCTTTCACAAGTGGGAGAAATCTCAGTGTGTGCAAGGAACAACAATATTATTGGTATCTCTTGACCGCAAGGTAAGGAAACTAATAATTTTACAAGGACTTAAACACGTTAGATGTTTAATGCCCTACTACATTCTAATAATGATTCTACTAGGACGTGAACACGCTAGATGTTTGTTGCCCTACTACATTCAAATGTCATGATATAGTGTTAAGATACTTCAACATTTCACTACATGTTTTAGTCAACATAATTATGGTTATATGATAATGATCATAATTCTGAAGTATAAAATTAACTTGAAATTACTATAGAACTCAATAGTTTGCGTTCATGATTACTTTTGTTAGTATAATTATGATTACTTGTTAAGACATAATTATGAAGTCCTTGAATTAGTCAATGACTTATAACATAAAGTATATATAGTAAATGTGTTATGTCTTATAGTTAACACATAAACATGAGGCTTTGAATTATTCAAAGACTTATAATGTATTATTGAAATGTTCTGTTTTCTTGTTAACACATGAACATATAACCCTTGAACAGTTCTGTCTTCTTGTGAACACGTGAACATAAGGTTCTTGTATTGTTCAATGAATATACATTATTGCATGCACTTGGTTCGTAAATACTTTATATGAAATTTGGCTTGACCCAATTGACAAGTATTTGGTCCCAAGAGAATTAAGTTATCAATAGAATTCTGATATAGTTTCACAATTCTAATAACTCATAGGATACCACTTCATTATGGTATGTCTAATGTGTTGGATCAAACCTTATTCATATTGTTTGGTTCATGATAGCTTTAATTGCTCTACCTCCAAAACATATCAAGGTTAGAAATTGCGTGTGTCATGAATACACTCAATATAGTTCAAACCTAGAAGGTATTCAAGACAACACATAACGAAAACCCTAATTCATTAGGGATTTGAGGTTTACCACTCAAACCAATTGAATCATAAACCCTTTTGGATTTTTGATTTTCTACACTTCTAGCTTGAAGATTGTAGTTTTGGTGTTCTTCCTAGCTTGACGAAACACAAAGCTGCTGCTAGAGCTTTTGGTTAAAGAGTGATACTAAATTAGAGTTTTTATATAAACCCTAATTTGAGTTGTTGGAAGGAATTCCATTATGTCTTGATTTAAGTTCTAAATTTGTTAAAATCTTATGAAGCATTTTATTAACAAATCTTGTGATGAGAACTTAAAATGTATTTTGTTTCCATAAAGAACAATTTATTGTTTCTTAAATACTTAGTATTTAGAGAAGTGTCTCTACTTACAAAAGTAAGTGGGAGTATATACATATCTCAAAGTTTTTGAGAACAAAATACTTAACCTTCTAAAATTCACTTATTAATGTTATACAAAGGTTAAACATGAAAATGTTGACCAAGTATAATGATTACTCTCATTCATAAATCCGAAGGATGCCTCATCACTGAGTGATATTTTATATCAATCTTTGAGGATATAAGTTAGAAGATTATTGTAAATCGCCTAACTACTAAAATACATTATCACATCTTGAATCGATAAATCTTTTAGAACTATGAATGACAAGATGCGATCCTTAAAAGGCAAATCAAGTTTTGTGATTGATTGTTATTTCGCCTAACAGCTTAACCTATGAGGTTGGAATGAGTTTCTTTGAAGAAAGACTCACAAGGACAAAATTGTATACATATTAATGCATGACATTTTATAAGAAGTTTTTAATTATACTTAAGCAATTGACTATGATTACATTTTCTTATATAATACACGCATTAATTATATAAAGATATTTAATTGTCATACATGTGATTTGTATGTTAAATATGACAATTAGATTTTATAACTCTTTCTTTATGATTAACTTTTGCGAGGACGGTGTGTAATCAAAAGGGTTATGAATCTATATTATCTTTATGAAGTATACAAAATTTGAGAAATCCAAGTTTTGGATTGTATCATGCATCTAAGAGCTGAGATCTTGAATTTAATTACAATATGATTCTGATTGAATTAAGATATCTCTTGAGTATATCTGACATTGAGTGGGAGCATTGTGTTTTTCTTTAAAATTTACATGTTGAAGATATCATTCTATTTAAGCTAGATATTGATCCTTAAGCTTGGAATGAAACTTCACTTGAAATTTAGGGAATAAAACAAACAACCTTGGAATAGATGTTTATATGGAATAAACAAATGCGGAAAATAAAGTCTAACACAAATGCAATATATTATTCAAGCAAGTCTTCAATGATATATTTCACTTGGAATAATTTACATGGATGGAAACCTTGTGTTTTTAAACTAAGGATTCATCATGTATATATTATATTGTGTATAAGACTAATTGTTGCTTTTGTACAAGAACAAAATGAGCTGACAACAACAATATCTAATTGAGAGTGTTTAGATTATTGTTTTTATAAATGTTTACGAATTATAAAGCATAGTGTTGTATAAGTACAAATGATGCTAGAGGATTATTTATACTAGTTGTAGTAGGATTTTATCATTTATGAAAAATCTGCTAACTAGTTGTGCTCAACATAGAGCATTGTTGCATTACACATTAATGAATGAGAATACTTTACAATTTTAGAAACTGTAAGATGATCACAAGATGTCGTTGATTTCTAATATCTCATGCAAGGTAGGGCGACATCTCCATACTATAATTCTTGCAATAGTATGAGCATATGAGATAAGACACTCATCTTATATTTCAAATCTCTCACTATAAGTGATATTTTGAAATAAGTATTCGGAAAGTTTATTCAGATGACTATTTAGTTTTTCTTTTAAAGAAAGGTTGAAAATGTTGGAAACATTAGGCTTCAACTTACTAAATGAGTTTCATGCATATCTGTTTTAGTATTTGGATAATTGGGATTGAAAGACAATTTTTACTTTATGATGAATAAAGATACTTGGTATTTGTTATTCATTCATATAATAATTGTTATCCTATATTTGCATGTTTAATCCTTGAATAATTTTTATTATTCTAAATGTGTCCATTGTCGGTTAACAATATGGGAATATTGTTATGATAAGGCAAATGTGAGTGTTGGTTATAATTCTAACGAGAATTTGGATTGTTCCCACCAAACTCATATGTATTCACTAGAGATGCATATTGGATTCCCCAACTTTCAAACATTTACTTTTGGATCCTTGTCATGAGTAAAATATTGAAAATGGTTTGTTATCTTCATCCTTAGACTTGAGATACAAGCAAGTTACATTATGTGTGGATATCACTTTTGTAAGTATACGCAAAACGCTATCTGAATAAGGTAGTTATAAAAGCTATATTTCGGAGTGATGTGAGCGAAGATCCACAACACTTGTAGTCAATAAAGGATTTGTTACTCCACTTGATATGTGCAGAAGATACCATGGCTCCTCCGGATTTAATCGGTTCTCGGACCCAAAGGGTAATACAAGATGATTCTTGATTACATTTGGTATATCCAATTAAAATCTATAACGAGATTCTAAATGGTTAAACTATATGGAATGATTTGAGATCCATAATCCATGGTTTAACGGTATCTATAACAAAGGATGATTAGAGCAAGACATTGAATGACCATGCTCTTGAAAAACTTTTACGAAACTATTCTCTCGGACACTTTTAGTTAAAAGCGAGTGAGAGCGTTTGCTAAGCGTTTCCATCGTTAGTTTTGTGTGCCATTCGACACTCCAACTCCCAAGTGGGAGCTGTTGGTTTGTGGAGTTAAAACACACGTAACGACTAGAAGTGTGTGGACAATAGAGGCACACGTTAAACACGAGAGATGTGACGAACGTTTAAATACTTGAATATATTAGACCCGTTTATGCATGCATGAAAACCCGATCTTATTCACGACTCATGGACTTGTTCATATTTAACTTGGGTCGGTTTCATGTTTGCCTTGGGCCTAGTACATGTAAACGAATGGGTATAAGGGTGTTTGGATTGATTGCTTGAAGCTCAAGATATGAGCCCAAGCTTGAGTCAATTATTGTATATATATATATAATACACATCCATGCAATCTGATGATAACCCACGATTCCCAAATTGTCTGATATGCAATTATATGGGACCATTATAATATATAATTATATTATCCCTAAAACTCACCTAAAAGACATAATCGATCTATCCTAAGTTGATACCTAATCGGTTTTCTTTTATAAACCGAATCAAGGATACTTTGGTTTTAAGTCAAAACTTTACTTGCATGGTTTTCCATTCAAGTTGTTAAGGTTTTGCTATTAATTAATTCTTGCATGTTTCTAGTCAAACTTGATAGTAAGTATTAGGTGGTTTCTGCTTTTGGTTTTATAGGACATAACTAGTCAAGGGTTCTCGGCCAGATTTGGTGTTCTCGGACGAAGAGAAAGAAAGTGTTCTTGGTTATTCTTTGTTCGTGACTATTCAAGTAATTCAAGGGGTTGATTGGTAAACGTTCCGACTAGCGTCTAATCGAGCGTCTTGGTTTAAGTGTTTGTGTGTGATACTCTTGAGGTATCTATTTTAGATCTTAAGGTTTCGTAAGGTTTCTTGTTCGTTCTTGAGATCAATTGCCAATCAAGGTTAGCTTTTCTTTATTCCTTTTAATTAATTAATAATGTATTAATTATGTGTTTATTAATTACGTGTTAACATAATTGTATTAACTAGATCCAATATCCGCTAACGTCTTTCGTAGTGCTTCTTTGCTTATCGCTTCTAAAATCCCAACAAGATCGTGTGGGTTACGCCCATAGATGCGTCATTTCGAAATTAAGAGACTATCTTTTAGATAAATACTGTGAAATCAAATCACTAACTATAATATTATACTAATTCGCGGTTAAAAAAAATCGTGTATGTCACTGTCTTAATTTGACGAGAAACTAATCCACAAGACAGATCTGCAGATCAATATATGAAAACAATGGGCTTTGCTGGGCTATAACGTGGGCCTTTGTGTAATATAATAGACCAATAAACTGTCCAGCCGTCATTATGACACATGACCATTTCGCATACTATTTTCGAAGCTTCGCGTAACTACAGTTTGATTACGAAGTATTCAATTCGTACACACACACTAAACTTGTCAATGTGTTAAACCTAGTAAATGAATGTTTAACTTATGACTAAATGACGAATTAGAGTGATAGAATTTTAGAACCTCGATCGTGTTTTGATATTGTTGGCGTATGTGTCCGGACGACCTCGTATCCGGCAAGTTCGTTGGCCGGACGACATGTTTTACCGTCCGGACGGCAAGTGACAGTATCCAGTTTTTAAGGGATTCTCACCACGTGGCCTATCAACTAGAGTGGCTGTAGACCTACAGGCAGGCAATATAGGTCTGCGCGAATAGTGAATCTACAGTGATTCAGGTACATAGTTGAGGTAGTATAAATACCCCCAACACATTTAATGTTTTGCAATAAATACACACACCTACATTAATCATCGCATTCATTGCCACATTTACCTCTCCTTACTTTCACGCCGGAGCTTGGTCCCGGATATCATCGAGGCGAGGCTAACGTGTGTTGTCTATGTCGAGGAAGGAAGGCTTCCTTCCCAAGGCACCATTGATGAAGTGAACTCTCGGTCAAGCCGGACAGCGGGAAGGTTGCTTCAACAAATTGGCGCCATCCGTGGGACCACAATTCATTCTACCGGAGTTTTAGATGACGGGGACGGAAGATACACCCCCACCCCTTCCTCCCCTCCCACCGATGCGTGCGAGCGGGAGTGGGGTCACAAATGACCAACCACCCGGATTACCGGAACAGATACAAGCCCAAATGGCATCACTGGAAGCACTCATTCGAAAATACAACACCGCCGGAACCAGCTCCCATCACACCTATTCGGTTGTCATTCGAAGATGACGAAGACGGACGAAGAAAGGATGTCGGGCCGAACCCGGGAGACGACCTTAGTAAGCCACACAAAGAGATGGCTCGGTCACCATTCACAAGGCGGATCATAGAGTTTGTCGGACCGAAGCATGTCATGCCCACTAACTTAAAACTATATGACGGTTCGACTGATCCGGACGACCACATCAACCGTTTTGTAGGGGCAGCCAATCAAGGGGAATGGCCGATGCCTGTGTGGTGCGGATGTTTCAGCAAACTATGGACGGAGCTGCACAGGGATGGTTTAGCAATCTAGAACCAGGAAGTGTCGGCGGTGGGATGACCTCGAGATCAATTCACCACAAGGTTTGCCTACGTCGAAAAACATAAAAGACCCCACGGAGATTACCCGTATAGTAAGAAGGGCAAATAAGACATTACCGGATTTTAAAGAGCGCTGGACCGATGAATCCAGTAGGATACCGGGGGTTCCCGAACTCATGAAGATATCAGCATTCATGGGTGCTCATCGGTGCCCCGATTTGGCTAAAACGTTTTCTGATCAGATCTCGAAATCCGTGATAGAAATGATGACCAGGGTAGATGATTATATTCGAGCAGAAGAGGCCTATAAGAACACTGAATTGCCAAAGGGAGAAGCATACGAGTTATCTCGGAGGAGAAACCTCCAGACCCCAAGAGATAGGAACCTTAGGGGAGGGTTCAGTGACAGGAGAAGGAGCGACCGACGGCCTTGGGAAAGGAATGACTCTCGACAAAAGGAGGTCTTTTCCCCATACGTCTCTCCGAAAACCGAAATGCGGCCCAGAAATGAAGCCTGACGCAATGATTTCAATAAGCCCGACGGCCATCGGATCTTGTTCTCCGGCCTATCTAAACAGCCTAAGGAAATACTTTCCACATAACACCACCTAAACCTACCCCACCACCCCCGTTACAAGGAAAGCCGATCAAAGAGAACGAGGACCGGTTTTGTGAATACCATGGAGAGAGAGGTCATCTAACCAATGACTGCTACCACCTAAAAAGGCAGTTGGAAGTGGCTCTTGAATCTGGAAAATTGGATCATTTGGTTAAGAACGTCCAACAAAAGGGAAGGGAAAGACCGAAAGGCCACAACGGAAAAGGGAAGGTGATCAACATGGTCAGTCATTACTCGGAAGACCGCAAAAGGAAGGGCAGGTTCTATGACGAAGACTGGTGGATGATCGTCCCTATATCCTTTCCCCGGATAGGCGAGGACGACCTGTCAGAAGACCCGCCCGATTGTGGAAGCGGAGATAGAAGGTTATTTTGTGAGAAGGGTGTTTGTAGACGAAGGTGCCTCCGTCCAAGTCATGTACGAACATTGTTTCAGAAACTTGTGCCCATCAATCCAATCCAGGCTACGAGAAACCAGCTCTCCGTTGGTAAGCTTTTCCGGCGAGGTCATCCAACCGATGGGAAAGATCGAACTAGAAGTGCGTATGGGGGATCATGGCTTGTTCCGGACGGTTATGATGACGTTTACGGTAGTAAAGTCGCCTTCTCCCTATAATGTAATACTGGGTCGAACAGGTCTAAAAGAATTAAGAGCCATACCTTCTACCATCCACGCAATGATGAAGTTCCCCACTCCGGGAGGAATAGCTACCCTGATCGCCAAAAGAGCGGTAGTTATGGAATGTAGGAGATTAGAAGAAGGGCAGGATCCTAGGAGAAGTTGTTCTTCCGAGAGAGAAATAGAAACCGAGAGCCAAGAAACTCAGGAGGACCGAAGGCAAACGGAAGATATCCTGGTTAATGCGGCCTACCCTGAGCAACGGGTAACCATAGGAACAAGGTTCTCGCGGGAATGCCGGAAGCAACTTATCGAGATCTTGAGAAAGAACAAAGATATTTTCGCCTGGGAGCCGGCGGACATGACCGGGGTGCCGAGGCGCCTAATACAACACTCTCTCTGCGTGAACATCTCCGACACACCGATAGCCCAAAAGAGGAGAACATTCTCGCGAGAAAAAAACCAAGTGATCAACGAAGAAGTGGAGGAATGGGTTAGAGCTGGCATAGTCCGCCCGGTAAGATACCCTACATGGATATCCAATCCAGTGTTGGTTAAGAAATGTGACGAAGTCGGAGGATGTGTATTGACTTTAAGAACCGAACTCTTCGTGCCCCAGGATTATTACCTCTGCACGAGATAGACGGAAGATTGAATCCGTCATGGGGTATAAATATAAGTGTTTCTGGATGCTTACAAGGGCTACCACCAAATTCGGATGGATAAAGATGATGAGGAAAAGACGGCATTTTACAGGCAGGGGGACGATTGTTACACCAAAATGCCGTTCGGATTAAAGAACGCCGAGCAACCTATCAACGATTGGTAGACTTAGCATTTCAATCACGATATAGGAGGAATTTGGAGGCATATGTGGATGATATGGTCATAAAAAGCCGAACGGAACGTGAAATGATAGCTGACATCGCGGAAACCTTCGATAACCTCAGGAAGATAAACATGAAGTTGAACCCGCGGAAGTGTTCTTTCGGGGTAGAGGAGGGAAAATTCCTCGGCTACATGGTGACGTCGGAAGGAATAAGGGCTAACCCACGAAAGACAAAGGCTATCATGGAGATGAAATCCCCGGAAACCCTAAAGGAGATGCAAAGTCTAAGTGGGAAGCTAGCAGCCTTAAATAGGTTCCTGTCAAAGTCAGCGGAAAGAGCCCTCCCTTTCTTTGACACGCTGAAGAACATCACCAAAGAAAATAAGGACGAATACCGATGGACAAAGGAAGCCGAGATGGCTTTCCAGGAAATGAAGAGGCTGATACTCGAACTACCTTCTTTATCCACACCTAAGCCGAAGGAACAATTGTTCATATATCTCTCGGCTTCAAAAGGAGCAGTAAGCGCAGTGCTTCTGGTAGAAAGAGAGGGGAGACAGTCGCCGGTGCATTATGTTAGCCGGACACTACATGATGCCGAAAGGTATTACGCCCCTATAGAGAAATTAGCTTTATGTATATTGCATGCATCCAGAAGGTTGAGGAGGTATTTCGAGGCTCACTCCATCCGGGTCATCACCGATCAACCCATCAAGCAAATACTCAACAAACCGGAAGTCTCAGGAAAGCTAGCCAAATATGTCGTGGAACTGGGAGCATACAACATCACCTACGTTCCTCGCAATACAGTCAAGGGACAAGTGTTAGCGGACTTTCTAACGGAGGTAACGGTGGAATTGGGATGTAGGAAAAGCGCAGACATAATGGAAGTAGGGGAAGGAGAATGGTTACTATATACAGACGGAGCATCCAATAATAAAGGTTCCGGAGCAGGTTTAGTTCTCATCAGCCCGGAGAAAGAAGAACTGACCTACGCTCTACGGCTTAACTTCCCTAGCACCAACAACGAAGCAGAATATGAAGCCCTGCTGGCCGGCCTAAGGATCGCAAGAAAGCTCAAAATCAGGGTTCTAAGTGTGCGAGTAGACTCAAAACTTGTGGCCAGCCAAATCAATGGGGACTTCACAGCTACTAAGGAAAGCATGCAGAAATACTTAGCCCTAGCAAGAAACTACATATCCGGTTTCCAAAGCTTCAAGATCTGCAACATTCCGAGGGCCCAAAATCAGAAGGCAGATATACTAAGCAAGCTAGCGTCAGTAGCCTTCGACCACCTGACCAATAAAGTACTCGTAGAGGTCCTAGAAAAACCGTCAGGAAGTGAAGAAGTGGTTAACGCCATAGTAGAAGAAGAGGCGGACAACTGGATGACGCCGATCATCAAGTGTTTAGAAGAAGGAGTTTGGCCGGAGGATCCCAATGAGGCTAGGAGTCTAAGGATGAAAATTCCGCAGTACGTTATGGAAGAGGGCTTCCTCTTTAAGAAAGGATACTTAGTGCCGATGATGAGGTGTGTAGGGCCGCTGCAGGCAAACTACATAATTTGTGAAGTGCACGAAGGGTGCTGTGGAATGCATGCCGGACCAAGGACCGTGGTGGCCAAGCTTATGAGGCAAGGGTATTACTGGCCTACCATGCACCGGGATACTCGAGAAGAGATCAGGAAATGTGATTCTTGCCAAATACACTCTCCGGTACCCAAACTTCCCAAGACACCATTGACATCCATCATGGCCCCGTGTCCCTTCTACCAATGGGGGATGGACGTGTTAGGCCCCTTTCCGGAAGCACCAGGCCGCATTAAATATGTGATCGTGGCAATTGATTATTTTACCAAGTGGATAGAGGCGAAGCCGTTGGTCAAAACAACAGGGAAGGATGTCATAAAGTTTGTATATGAAAACATTGTGTGTAGGTACGACTTGCCGGGGGTCATAGTCACTGATAATGGGACCAATTTTGTCAATGACCCATTTAAGAAATGGTGTGAAGGGTTGAAAATCAAACAAATAAACACAGCCGTGGCGCATCCACAAGCCAAAGGATTGGTAGAACGGGCCAACAGGAGCCTGATGGATGGAATAAAAACGAGGCTAGGCCGAGAGAGAGCAGGATGGTTGGATGAGTTACCCAACGTTTTATGGGCACACCGGACAACTCTCAAAACAAGCAATGGAGAAACCCTTTCGACTTGACGATACGCAAATGAGGTCGTGATTTCGGCGGAGATAGGGATGCCGACACATCGGACAATGATGTTCCGGAGGATCGAGCGAGGAAGAGCAACGCTGAACTTAGACCTTTACAAGAAAGAAGGGAAAATGCTGCCATCCAAGAAGCTAAATACAAGATGCAGGTCAAGCAGTACTACAACCGGAGGGTCAAGCCGATGAATTTCAAGGTAGGAGATTTTGTTTACCGGAAGAATGAAGCCAGTCGGGTTGAAAACCAAGGAAAGTTAGGACCAAATTGGGAAGGCCTACCGGATAATAGGAGCAAATCAGAATGGCTCTTATAAGTTGCAAACGATGGAGGAAAAGGAGGTCCCTCGGACCTGGCAAGCTATAAACCTCAGAAATTGCTTCTTATAGTTGTTATTGTGATAAGAATCCTACTATCATTGTGTAACCTAAAATAACTATGTATGTTAGTTCAATGATGAAAGTTTTCCCACAGTGGGGAGACAATTTTCCGTAACAACTTGTGTGATATATAACAATTCCCACGGCTGGCCCCCATCGAGTATGAAAATACAAATATGCCCGAAAACACCTGTCGGATGCCCTTTAACTTTATAAGGATGCCCGAAATACGGATGCCCAAGTATAAAACACCGTTGGATGCCTGGTGGAATAACCACGCAGATGCCTGGGCACCGGTAACAGATGCCCAAGTATTGGATGCCCTCTAACTTCGTGAGGATGCCCGGAATCCGGATGCATGGCCTATACGGCCGGATGCCTTTAGAATAACCTAAGGAGGATGTCGGTATGAAATATAAAGTAAACAAACAACAAAGAAATGTGGAACAAAAGAAACATATCGCCAAACAAAAGGAGCATTCATTCACAAGTAAACGAATCACAAAGAAATATCACTAATTATTACAAACCATAGTATTTAAATTTTTGTTCACAAACACAAGTCATAAGATGGCAAAGGATCAGGCATTCGACTCCGCAACATTCGCCGAAGGATTGGATGGTCCGGGTGGATCTTTTCTAACAGGGACATCCGGCTCCATATTTAACAGATCTCCCAAGGGTAGACGATAGGAATCGGCCAGCTTTTGAATGAAGGGATATTCAGCTTCAAAGAGTTTGTCATACTCGGCCCTCCATAAGCTTGGGGCCTCCCGATTGACATTCTGGATACCCTGAAGAGCAGCCTCCATCTCCTCTTCGGTTCTGTTCCTCTTGGCACCCGTCACAAACCCTGCTTGGTAGGTCAAACTATAAACCTTGGCCATACCCTTCTTATATTCCACGCTCCCAAACAATGACGAGCGGTAGAAGGCAAAGTGTTCGAGACGATTACTTAACCACCTCACTCTGAGCCACCTCGGCCACCAGCTTACCTTTCTCCACCTGCAGAGCTGCCAAAGATTGATCCTTAGCAATCAATTCATTCTCTAATTTCCTAATCTTTTCAGCCTGCGCGGCGGAGGTCTCTCTCCATTCATCCCTATCCGGGTCACCCTATCAACCTCCTCCTCTAAACCCTTCTCTCTACTCACACTAGCTTTCAAGTCGGAGTCCAGCTTCTCCAACTCCCCAGCCAACCTTCCATTCTCGCTCTCGGCAGCAAAAAGTTTCTCAGCAAGTCCCTGGCAACCCTTATGACTTTCGTTCAGCTGCCAGTACCCATTCGAGAGATCCCTGAATCTTCTCAATAGTTCACCCTGAGCAATCACACTTTTCCCAAAATCCTCATACGCCCGGCGGATGAGGTCAATATTGTTCACTTGCTCTAAGGCCCCTCTCTCGGCAGGAGTGGCGAGATTGTCGATCATCTCTCGGCAAGACCGATACGAATTTATCCGGACGTCGTCACGGAGACCCCTTTGGGGAATGAAAACGTTAGTGGCCTCATCTACAAGAAAAAGCAAAAGATATAGTGAGAAAAATTTTAACAAGCAGACATGGGCGAATATAATATTGAAGCATACCTGAGTCTAATAAAACCCTTTCAATATGGTCGGGACCATGACTGCGAGGGGCGGATTGACCTGAAAGACGGCCAAAAAACAAAGTTAGTAACTGGAAGTGATAAAACGGACGAGGAGGATTGCACGCGGTTTAGCGCATACCTTCGGAATTATGAAGTGGGGAGTTGAGCGGAGGAGTATGACCACCTCCTTGTTGGGACAGCGGCATCTGTTGCAGATGATCGCCGCCTCCGGCCCCATTATCACCCATCCCCTCACGGGCCACGTTTTCGTCATCACCCCCAGCAGCAGCAACAGGAGTTTCTTGCTCAGCGTTAAGGTTCAGATTCACCTCCTGATCCTCCGGATGGGCTTGGTTCAAAGGGTCCGCATTCACCACGGGAGAACCTGAAGAGAATTGCTCAACAAAACCCGTTCTCCTTTTCTTCTTTTTCTTACTTTGGGCTTTGGATGTGCCCTCACCACCTTTTCTCTTGGACGCTTCTCTCTCTTTCTTTTCCCTAGCTTCTCTCTCTTTCTTCTCCCTAGCCGCCACGACCTCCGGATCAGCCTCCTCGGCTCTTCTGGCAATGGCATACTTTGGAGGAATGTCTTCGCCTACTAGAAGGGGATCCGTCGTTCTTTTAGGCACTTCTCGATTGGGGTCAACGGCGGGACCTTTGCTCACGACGGTATCGTCCCATTCGGGGAGCTCAAGATATTCAGACATATTGACAACTGCAAGAAGAAAGATTGTTAAAGGAAAACACAAAGTTATAAACACAACGAATCCCATGGCACAAGACAAATAATTACCATGACCCCCGGCATCCTTTAGAAGAGGCTCGAACCCCGGATTCCTGAAAACCGAGGAAAGGTGACACATCCACAACAAGCTTATGGTGGGTTTCCTTAGCAAAATGAGGGTACTACTCAGCTTCTTGGCATCCTCCTCGGAAAAACCATCCGGATAAGGATCTGTAATCTTGGAATCTTTGTGCCTCCATGCCATGGCATACGGGATCGCCCTACGGTCAATCAAGAAGAATTTTTCCTTCCAGTGCTTAAGACCGGTGAGCACCTCTTTAAAACACTTGTAGGCTTTCTTACCCGTTCTACTCTCAAAGGAAAACCAATGCCCACGTCATATTAAACGGTAAAACGCCCGGAACAAGGACACCCTGGGGCGGATACTCAAACTATAGCACCTAATCTCAAAAAGGGTCACCCGGTTCAAACCTAAAGGAACTAACTGAGAAAAGTGGACCCTAAAATGCCTGATCACATTCAGCAGGAAGGTAGAAAAGGGAATCCTAACACCTCCGGTATCTAACTGCTGAGGATATATACCAATCTTGTTGGACGGAAGTTGGTCCATAGTCATATCGTCCGGAGGAAGATGGGGGCGAAGGTCATTGGGAATACCGTATTTTACAATTATGTTGTCCAGCTCGGATTGTGTTAGCTTAGACGTGTAAATATGCATATCAAACTTCGGGACTACCGAAGGTTGAATAGCTTCGGTTGTAATAGGAGTGCTCTGTTCCTCGGTTGCTTGTCCGGCCATTACTAAAAAGATGCCGAAGGAAATGTACAAATAATTACAGGGGAGAACGAGACAAACCTTATAGAAACGAAGAAGAAATCCGACGAGCAAGAGCAGCTCAAAATATGAGAGAGATGATGTGTGAGATAATGACTGTGGTAAAAAGGGCATATATATAGGCGGTGAAAAAACCCTAACAGACTGTCGAAGCGTCCCATCAGTCAGTAAACAGGCACGTGGCTCAATCCCACCCGTCCACGTCAATCTCAGAAGACAGAAAGACATGGATAAAAGCCCATTGAATGGCCAGGCCCATCAGAATAGCCCAATACCACAAATGCTACTAAGGCCTGCTGCGAGACGGAGCAAAATGCTCTCTTTTATAAATATTTAACAATTTCTAGTATTGCACCATCGGTTTTAACCCGGTGATACAATCTTTGGGGGACATGTTGGCGTGTATCCGGACGACACGGTATCCGCAAGTTCGTTGGCGGACGACATGCTTTACCGTCCGGACGAGTGACGATATCCGGTTTTAAGGGATTCTCACCACGCGCCTATCAACTAGAGTGGTCAGAGGCCTACAGGCAGGCAATATAGGTCTGCGTGAATAGTGAATCTACAATGATTCAGGTACATAGTTGGGGTAGTATAAATACCCCCAACACATTTAATGTTTTGCAATAAATACACACACACCTACATTAAATCACTGCATTCATTGCCACATTTACCCTCTCCTTACTTTCACGCCGGAGCTTGGTCCTGGATATCATCCAGGGCGAGGCTAACGCGTGTTGTCTATTGTGCAGGAAGGAACGCTCACTTCTCTCCAAGACCATTGATATAAGTCAACTCTCCAATAAGCGGACAAATGGAGGTTGCTTCAATGATATCTTGTAGTATCAATATTTAAAAACAACAAAAAACAAAAATAACATTTTTAACAAACAGATCTCATGATTCTCCTTTGTGCATACAAAAGTCAGGTGTAATGGTCACCCGACTTCAGCTTTCATCGCCTTTTAATACATCACTTTACCATAATTTTTAGGCGTAGTGGTCACCAACTAACCAAACACATAAAAATATCTCATTTTATACAAATATTTCCCATAATATACTTCACACACACTCACACAAAAAAAGTTTGTTTTGTTAGCGGTGCATACCACCGAACCAAGTCCATTAAAGGGTCTTCGATGCGACAACGCTTAGGGTGCCATGGTGCTTAGTCGTCATCCGGGTCTCTTCACGTGCTAAACATACCACCATTACGGGTGGTCTAACAACTAAATCTTCATAAACTCTCTTCGCAACTTTTTTATCATCATCTTCCATCATCTTAGTAAAAGATTTCTTAAATTTTCAAAAATTTCTTTCAACCTTTGTAGGCTTATGAGCTTATCACACAGAAGCATTTTTAATCTGATAAGCCCTACAAAATGACAATGTATGGTATGTTTAGTGATGAAATGCAGTATTAAGCTTTTTGAGGCGATAAGCGGTGAGAATAAACATTTTGATTTTTATAGTGGTTTGGTAAAGCGAATTTTCTTTCTTATTTTTTAGGAATCTTCAATTTTATAATCGCTTTAAAAAAGGAATGATGAAATTGCATACCATCGCTTCACTATTCTTCTTTCAGATCTACTTTTAAAACACACCCGTAATACATGTGCTTATTGAAATACTTTCTACAAGTTAATAACATTTTGTGAGATAAAAGTAGTTTACATAGCTAATCGGTATAATAATAAAGATATATTGATGTTTTATAAAACATATATCAAACATATTACTTTTGAGGAAAAAAAATACTCACGTTGACAAATCTATTTTTGTTCAAATACCTTTTTTGGTCAAATTTCCCAGTCATAAAGTGAAATTATTTTAATCACTCAATGTGTACAAGACAATATAATTTATAAAAGTCATATGTTTCAAATTTAGTTCAGCTGAAGGTAAAAGTTTTTGTTTGAATTTTGTTGAGACTTTATATTATAAACTTCAGCTTGTGCAGCTATTTAAGTAGGACATAGTAAGGGATCCTAATCTTTCTCATTTTCTCTCGTCACGCCGCTTTCTTTCTCCAAAGAACCTTCGTATTGGGTCTTTCCAAAGAAAGCGACCATAATAAAAAAAAAATCTTTTTCTAACATTTTAACACAAACTTAATTTCATTAATAATTAAAACCTCAAATTTCATTAATAATTAAAATAGTACATCGATTATAAACATTACAGCGGTTATATTTTAAAAGCAAGTGGAGAAACATTCGATCGTATACACGACCCTCATTTTTAAAAAATCTTGGTCGATCAAGTAGCCACACAAAAGCGATCAAATTCAAATCGATCGCATAAGTCGATCGAGAATCTGCGGGTAGCGTAACATATATGAACATAAAAACTTTAGCTCTAACTTCCATTACGACAATAACAAAATTCACTCTTAAAATTACAAGAGTTAATATACAAATATTTTACTAAACTTTTTTAAAAATATCGTCTAAAGTTACAAACTTTCATTTTATTCATTTAGATTAGTGAACTTAGAATTTAGATAATTTTACAAATTTTAGAGTTACTTAATGCATATTTTGGATTGTTATATTACATAAATGTCGTGCTTTTACAAGTTCAATTATGTTTACGTATATTTTATAAGTTCAAAGACCAAAATATGTTATGTTTTATAAGTTCAAGAACCAATGAATAAAATCAAAGTTAGTTACCTTAAGCAAATTTGGTTCGTTACCTTAACCAAATGAACAAAATCAAAGTCGATCGAGCCACCTTTATCATGGGTAGCCTAACATATATGAACATAAAACTTTAGCTCTAACTTCACCACGACAATAACAAAATTCACTCCTAAAAATTACAATAGTTAATATGCAAATATTTTACTAAACTTTTTAAAATATGTGTCTAAAGTTACAAACTTTCATTTTATTCATTTAGATTAATGAACTTAGAATTTAGATAATTTTCAAATTTTTAGAGTTACTTAATGCATATTTTTGGATTGTTATATTACATAAATGTCGTGTTTTACAAGTTCAATTATGTTTACGTATATTTTATAAGTTCGGTGACCAAAATATGTTATGTTTTATAAGTTCAATGAACTCAAACGAACAAAATCAAAGTTCCTTACCTTAAGCAAATTTTGTTGGAAAATTAAATAACGTGTTGTATATTGACCCAAATTACAATTACAACCGCATGATTAATCCCGTAAAAATAGTCTATGTTTAAAATAGGGATTGAGTCGTAGAATAACAACGTATTTTTCCAAGTGTCCCATTTTTGTCGTGTATTTTTTTAAGATGTGGAATAGAATATCTTTTTCCATAAGTCCCTGCTTAAGACGTGTACTTTTTTTTGTTGTAAAATAGCGATGTACTTTCTATAAGTGTTTCAATTTGAGTGCGTCCTACTTTCATAAATGTTCCAATTTGATGCGTCATCTCACGTACTAAATTAGAACACTTATGGAAAATGCGTTCTATTCTACGACTTAAAAAAGTACACGTGCTAAACAGGACACTTACTGAAAGTACATCGCTATTCTACAACTTAAAAAAGACATGCATCAGAATGGGACAACTTTGAAAAATCACGTTGCTGTTCTACGACTCAATCCCTTTAAAATAATCTTAACAATCCAATAATTACAAACTAGTTATTATAAGAGAAATGACAAAATACCCATTTTATCAACATATTCATCAAAATATCTATTTTTATCAAAAATCCGAAAACCCCACAAAATTAGTATGTTTTATAGAGTTTGCGAAATTTATGAAAACTACAAAGGTTTGACTTTGCTCGATTTCTTTTTAAAAAAAATGCAAGGTTTGACCTCGCAAGGTCAAACCTTGTGAATTTTTGAAAATTGCTACACTTTTATTCGGTTTTTATGCTTCGCTCAAAACACGAAAGTTGTAGATATACCTTTTCTCGTTTAGTAGCTTTTTTACTCACCCAAAAAGGAATTCGTATGAGAAAGTTATGGCCAAAATACCACAACAACATTTTCTTGTTTAGTTGCTTTGGTATTGCAAATGGTGTGCATGTGGATTTGGGAATTGGTAATACTCCTTTGAACATTCCTGAATGCATGGTTTCTACTCCCAATTTGGTGCATGAGGGTGACCCACCTACGAATTTTGGTACCAACTCATTTGCATCTATGTTCAAGGACTCACTTACTAAACAGGTTGTTAAGGTTACTGAGATGAGAAATAGCGAGTGTGTCGCGGGAGCTAATGTGGCTATTCCTTTGGAGGTGGTTAATGTGATTAGTAATCGATTTACTAATACATTATATGGATATTTTATTGGTAAGTGCCTTGCTTTTCCGATTGTTGAGAATTATGTTCGTAATACGTGGGCAAAATATGGACTTCAAAGAGTTATGCTTAATAATGGTTTTTTCTTCTTTCAATTTGCTTCTAAGGATAGTATGGTGAAGGTTTTGGAAGAGGGTCCTTGTTATCTGCTTAATGCCCATTTTTAAATGTTTGGACTCCTAATACCAAATTGAAAAAGAGGACATTACTTATGCTCGATGCGGGTCAAAATTCATAATATTCCGTTAGTAGCTTATTCCGAAGTCGGTCTTAGCTTAATTTCTACTCAGATTGGGCGGCCTGTTATGCTTGACGCGTATACGAGTGCGATGTGTCTCAAATATTGGGGCCGTAGTTCTTATGCTAGGGTTCTAGTGGAAGTTTCATCTTTGGCTGCTTTACTTGACTCGATTGTGGTGGCGATTCCTTTTCCTGATGGTTCTGGTCATTCATTGAAAACGCTAGAAGTTGAGTATGAGTGGAAACCTCCTAGGTGTGAGACGTGTAAAATTTTTGACCATAGTGATGGTGGTTGTCCTAAGAATGTTAAACCAAGTGTTTCTCAGGTTGTTGAGAATGATGGCTATGTCGAGGTCAATAATCGTAAGAGTAAAGGTAAACATCCAAGTAAAGAAAGCATATTGATGGTATTCGGTTTTCTAAACCTAAGGTTGCTCTTCATTATCGTTGGGAGCCCAAGGGTAGGTCGGTTAAAGGGGCGCTTCATCCTGGAGAGGACATCCTCTGAGTAGCACCGGGCAACGAAGTCTACAATAGCTTCAAATAATCCTAAGGATCCGGTCCCGTCTCCTCCTTCTAATGTTAATTCAGTGCCAATGTTAAGGCTACTAATTCTTTTGGTGTTTGGATTCATTGGTGGATGAGGACGTTCTGGGAGATGATAATAATGGTAAGGGAACACAAGATCAGCGTAGTAGTAACACGGAGCCAAAGGCTCAGGGAGAGCCTTCTAAGTCTTCTTGTTAGGTCACTAGTTTTACAAACACAAGTAATATAGAAAGAGATTAAGGCGATTGAACAAGTAAAACACACACACACAAAAGATAATAAGCACGGTTATGCGTAGGAGTGTAATGAGAGAAAAACTTGTACAACCAACCTTCAAATGAAGGTTTACATAGAGTATTTATAGAGGAAAGCTAGAGGCAACACCCTAGTTTCCATCCTTTCTTTAATAGGCTTGGGCCTAAGCTCATGGGCCTTCTATAAGCTTTGGCTACTAACAAACATAAAGGCCATAATAAACCTAACTATTACATATTAATTACTAACACTTGATTATGGTTTATGAGTGATTCCAACAATCTCCCCTGCAGTGTTGGTGATGAGCGGTGAAGCGTTGAGGTAATAGTAGCTCGACGTTTTCCGACATTCTTCTTTCTTGTGAGAAGAATTGCCTTGATTCGAACAATCTCCCGGTGTAGAGAGATAGTTTTCTTTGAATGCTTATGCTTTGACGTCATCTTTAACATTGTTCTTTGATCATTGTTCTTTGTGGTGAAAGTGATAGTATGTTGTTGTGCATCAAGTTCGCTTCAGTGCCGCTTTCACTGCCCAAAGTCTCCACGTCATTCTTCAACATGCTCACACGCTCTTTGACGCTGGAATTCAATACGATGAAGTTCTTTAAGTCTTTAACTTTGTAGATTCTTTGGTTTGACGAAGAATCATTCATCGTTGTGTTGCTTTTGAATAGAACTTCCATTAGTGATGATGTTGGCGTGAGCATGAGAAGAATCAAGACGATCATCCCGCTCCGGAGCTTCCATAAGAAGAAAACATTTCAAACGGTTAGTAATAAGCGGTTCCGACACTTACAAGTTTGAACTTGAGAGTGTTAACGACATAGTGTGAAAACACAACTCTAATTCTTACAAAGGCCGTTCTGAACTGGAGTCCCACAAGTGAGATAACGCGATGTATCGAAGTACATCTACGATTCAGATGAGTCGCCGAGGTACAATCAAGCATCACCTCATGACTATAGACCGTTTGAGACACACTTCGTAATCCACGGGGAGTTACCGAAGTGACTGCTTGCCGAGGCGTTTGATGTTGACCACAGCGGGAGTTTCCATTCAATCACCGAGGATCACGGTTGTGAACCTCTCATAAATGTTCTAGAGCAGTTGCTAAGATCTCATGAAGGACTCGATATGAACCACCGATAATCTTATTTGGTGATCAACAAGTGATAAAATGTTAAGTGTACCTAAGAGATCTTTTGATGAATCTCGTGGCTCTGACTCAATAGTGCGTTTTGGTTTTCTGAGCGGAGACTAGGGAGAGGTCTCCTTCTTCAATACCAACGATCTCTAAAAGAAAGCCAATAGTTTACGTTAGGGTTCTCTGAGAATGAAACAAGCTTACGCTGAGAGAAACTTGAGTGGCTAGAAGGTTTAGTGCATGCGTCACCGGGTCCATGACGACTTTTAATCTTCAATACCGGTGTCACTAAGTGACAACCAAGAGTATATGAATTGAACCCGATGTGCGCTTAAGTTGAATAATACGGAGGGCTATTTCTTTTCACCCTTTTCTTTGCATTTCTTTTGATTCTTCAACTCCTTCTTTCTCCGATTCTCATTTACTCCTTTTATAATCGTACCTAAGGACTTCTAAGTACTAATTATTTGTGATGTCCTTGGGTAGATCCCTCCTCTGGCGGATCATAGGACAGTTATTCCTAACCTTAGTCACCTTATAACTCCATGACTAACCTATGTTGCCATTAAAACCACGGTTGTGAAGAATCTCTCAAAGGGTTTGTAAATGAAAATCATGTTTGAACCATCGTGAGAGATAGGATTTTGCATAAATACTCCCCCACATGTACTTAAGAGTTTTAATGGTTTAAATGCATAGTGAGGAAAGAGCGCGACATTTTGAATTGATCCACCGGAGATAGACAATCCCTGCGAGACACGGTTCGTTGCATAGTTAAAGAGTTACATTGTCGACTTTTAGGTGACAACTAGCTCTAATAACTACCTTGAAGGTGTAGACAAACCTCGAAAGGTTGTCATACCGTCAAAGTTCATGTCTACCAAGAGTATCTCGAATGGTACTTTCTACTTGGACAAGTCCTTTGCGAGACACGTTTACATTACTAGCGAACTAGCTTGAAATTATTACCCATCCAGACAAGTCTTTTCGAGTTACTAACGGTTTAGTACCGTCGATTCGTTGGTTAAGTCTCGAGTACACAGATTCATTTGCATTTTGCACAATCATATTTCTTATCACACAATTTTCTCCCCTCAAAATGGCATATAAAATTGTTATTTTGAAAAGTTGAGAATAAATATGACCATTTCGAGTGTTGCGGGAAGATGACCACTATGAACAATTTGTGAACAAAGTTTTAATTCAAATACTCCCCTCAACAAGTGATATAAGCGGTTGAGGTTTTGAAAATCTTACTTGGAAGTACTTGTTCTTTTGAGCAAAACCTTGAAAAATGAAAGGTTTAATAGGTTTTACTCAAAATAAGAAGCTTTCGCTCCTTTTATAAGGATTGTGGCATCAAGCGTACCACGTGGTCCTTTCTTGACAATTACGGGTTGTACTCACATTATGTGTGTTTAGCCATCGACATATAATCACACATCCAAATTTATAATGAAAGAACCAAATCAAGGGGTACCGGAAGTCCAGTGATGTCGCCAGGGAGTGCGAGCAGGCGTTGATAGCGGTGATGTTGATCTGGGTCGACCACCAACAAAGCTTTCCAATGTTCTCAACGATCCCTTCAAACAACCTTTCATCAATCATTCGATGATCCTCCTCACATCCTGCGATCCTAAGAATTCCATCGCTAGGAGATCCAATCTTTTACGTATGTCCTTGAACCTATATGCCAATCCGTCCCTAACCATCTTCAGGTATGATCCCCAACTTGTGAAGTTCACTACACGCCATTAAGCAATTTCTTTGTAGTTCACTATGGTAAACGCAGCGAAAGGTTTCTTTGATGAGTGTATATTGTGAGAGCTGGTTGAGGTCGGAAGATCTAGTGAGGTGGAGTGAAGTTGACACGAGTGCGATAGGATTCAACTCGCCACCGAAGATCTTCAACACGTTCTTTGATGACTATCGTCGATGAAGATGAGCAATGACTTGATGAATTCACGTTGTACTTGGTTGAAAATTGTCTCATGCGACCTTGTACTTTGGCAAGGTACATGTCTTCGATGTCGTTGATAGACAAATTCTCAAAGTCGACAGGAGAAAGCATAGTCCCTTTCATCTTGTCGTTTGACCACGATATTCTTTAGGAAGGTGTAGTCCCACTTAGATGACGAAACAACATGTTTGATGGCAGCGATATCCTTAATCTTCGAACACCGCATGTTGAGACTTCGAACTGGCGACACGTAGTAGATTCTTGATTCGACCAATGATGAATCCGTACATTGCATCTCTACGTCATATGCTTCCACTTTGTCGAGAACAAGTGATTGGCACGTTCCTCGATGGCTATGCGATTCGAGTATATAGTTGCTTCGAAAATGGAAGTGTCAACGATGTAGCGTATTTCCTTGAACCATCGCCACCATGTGAAGAAATTCCATGTCTTTGTTGAAAAAATATCCGAATGGATTCCTAGGTTCGAGTTGTTTGCCAATTGTTGGTAGAGGTCTTGACCGATCGGTAATATGGAGGGTTGTCCCGTTTAGTGAAGTCGACGTTTGCTTATGGGTTGAGCCAATCCATGTTGTTAGACATGGCTCGAGCAATGTTCTCAAGGTGATATTCGACCTCGATGGAACTTTGGGCTGTCTTTTAACAGCTTGAAATGCTTCATTCTTGATTCGCTTCAACTCGGTTTCGTCATCTTTTCACATGGAACTTTTCTTGCAAAAGTTTTGCATGCTCAATGTATTACCGTCTACCAAATCGACCTTCTTCAGGGTAGGGAGTGTTTTTAACAAGTAGAGAACCATTCAAATCCATCGGTTTATCGTCATCTAGCGAGGATCTGACGTCAACCATGGGTGCCTTTTTCTTCTTCTTTTCAAGGCCGAGATGATGATTCTGGTTTACGAACTTGTTTGGGAGAGGTGGGTTGTTGTAGGGCTCAAGGATCTCTTCATCGTCACCACCCGTATACCAAAGTGATCACCGGTTTTATGAGTCGGGGTGGTAACTCGGAATCGCCCTGAGGTTTATCGTAGAAGAACGAGGAGGGACTTTTGTTGAGTAGAGTCCGTTGGAGAGGAGGTAACATAGAAGATGATTCACCGGACTTCTTGACGTTTAGCTTTATCATGCTTATCCCGATCCTTGTCTTCATCGTCTCTAGGGCGTTTAGACTTTCTTCTTGAATCTACATGCTTTTTGAGTTGGTAGTCCAAAGAATGCTTGAAACAGCCTTTCCTTCCTCGAGTAAATGTCCCAGATCGTGTAGACATTTGTGTGACAAGCTTGGCCACAATTCATTATCCGAGAAAACTACAGGATCGAGATGGATTGATTGTGGCGGTTAAGGTGCGGATCTTATAGTTTGCTTGCTATCTCGCATAAGATTCGGATATAGTTGTGCTGTAAACATCTCCTTTGTGACTTTAGGAGCGAAATCTTGAAGGTACTTGTTAGTGTATCCTTCGATCATTTCGTTCAGTTCCTCTTGACGATGACTTTTCATGAATTCTGAATAAACTTCCTTTCTCCTTTCATCTTTTCATGCTCGTCATACGGATGTTGTATGTGATCGACAAAGAAATTCAACTTCTTTTGGAGAATGTCTTTCTTTCGATTTGTTTGACACATTCTCAATTCGTTTATGAGCATGAGATATCCAAGAGCGAGGTGGTTTCTTCATTTGGATGATGATTTGGTTGATCTCTTTGATGGTGGTGGTGATGAATGAGAAGAAGAATCATGAGGATGAGACATGAGGAGACTCGGGGTCCTTGGGCGGTTGAAGTTTCCTTACGTGAGTGTGTAGGACTTTCGAGCGACTTGTCATAATCGGCATCTTTATCTTTTCGGACTTCTCGGTTTGGTTTTCTCAAACTCATATTGATAGTATCCTCCACAAGCTTTTGTTGTTGCACCAGAGTGGTGGCACGGATCCCTTATCGGGTCGATTAACGCATCAGGACTGGTGAAGAGCTGGCACCACTTGATCCTCCGAGGCCACCCATTTGGTCTTTTGAAGGTGACTAACAATTTAAGCTTCTTCCCGTAGGATTGATCCAGTAGCTCTTCTTCTTCTTCGTAGCTCTCATCATAGGGCACAAGTCTGGAGTCTTCCCTTTCCTTTATCGACTTGAGGACTTGGTGGTTTTGGTACGGAAGGATTGTCATCCTTGCGCTTTGAGTAGGTAATCTCTTCATCTCGTGTCGGTACCTTGAGCTTTCGTCCAAAAGCTTTCTTTGCGGTTCGGTGTGGAATAGGTTCGACTTCCTTACGGGAACAATCCTTTTCACGAGGAGGTTCCTTTTGGGAAGTTTCCTATAACTTCGAACTTCTCGCACTTCGGCACTTCCTCTTCGGTTCTCCGGTAGGAGTTCACGAAGGTTTTCATCAAGATGACCAACTTTGCCTTCTCTTATCGCTACTAGATACCTTTTGTGCGTTTCAAGCTTCGAGTTCTTTAGATGTAGGTGATCGGTAATCTGACACCTGTTTCTTTGTTGACGATTCCTTGATTCTCGATCGATAGTGTAGATTCACCAACATATCGTGATTATGCGGGTCATTGAGCCTCGTGGAATATCGGGATTAAGTCCAAGTGCTCTTTGGATCAAAAGCTTTGTGTATCCGACATAGGAATCTTTGAGCCAAGCTTCTTGTGAAATAGAATCACGTCCTCCCATATCGATGCTTGATTTGATGTCCTTCTTCGATCGAGACCGTAAGATTTGCGGTTCCATGAGCTTTGGATGCTCATAACCACTATCACGACTGAGACCGATTTGGTGATGATAAGGTAGAGGGTTCTCCACGGTTGTGGAATGTTCTTAAGCTCCACATGAGAATGCTTAGAGATAACTCCAAGCTTCATCATAGCCAATATCAAGCAAGAATTGTAGAACAGGTCCCTCGGTGGGTGTGGCAAAGAAGTCGGTTGGCTCGATTTCGGAATGAGAAGCCTGACCATGAAGTCGGCATGAGTGATGGTGACTTGTTTGTGATTAAGTGTCATTTGTCACAAGACTTTGACCGATGATCCTCTCATAGAGTTCGTAATTGTCAATGTAGATTTCCTGTCTTGTAGCAGTGTGAGAGCATGTTCGTATGGATGATTCCTTAGAATATCCACAATGAATGAGACAAGAAGATTATGAGCATGTGAGGGTTTCAAAGACAACCTTGAGGTTATTCTTTCCAATCTTTCTCGGATAGCCATTTGGAAAGATATCAGCACTAGTGAGAACCTCGGGTGCATCCACATTCATTTGAGCGACCATGTCGTGATCTCGAAATTACATTAGCCAAAAGAACCAACATATCGAAAGACATAATGTTAGTCAACGTAAGGTTTTATTGTCTAGTTATTGAATATCTGATGTCAATGATTGTTACGAGTCCTAAGTCACTTGTTTGTCCAATAGTCCAATGGCGCCGTGAAATGTTTCATGAGTTAGTTAACTTTAAGTTTTAAAGTTTATTTTATCACTCATTGTTCACAACATATCAAACGATTAAGTTTATTAGTGACATTATTGGATTCGTGACGTTATGATTAGTTTATTTACAAGTTTGTACATGTAACAATTCACAATGAAGGTCAATCAAGGCATAGGCGTAGATTAGGCAAAGTTACGCGTAAATAGAAGAAGTATATGCGTGGCGTGAGCTTATCGTAAGATCCTTACTTACGCATAAGAAATGTTACGCAGCGTGGGAAAGGGGTCCTTATCGTGGGGCTTACGCCGTGGCGTATAAAGACCTTACGCGTAAGGCTTACTCGTGAGAGTAGACCTTATCGTGGAGAGTGGCGTTTCGCATATCCTTCACGGGATCTGGCGTAGTCCCATTGTAGAACCTTATGCGTAGTAGTTACGTGGGATTTCTCTTCGCGTAACTTCCTGCGCTGTAAGGTGATCTTATCGTAGAGATTCAATGACCTTGATTATGAGTTTCACGAGTAGCAAGCCCGAAATAAAACATCATAACATCAATCTTAACATATATATTCATTCTAACATCAAATCATGGCATGAAAGCTTGTTTAAACATTTACGCGTAGAAACACTTATCGTGGGTCAAAACCCTAAGGGTTATGAATTATGCATAATAGTTTTAACCATTGGATTAGCACCAATTCAATTCTGGTAGGTCATGGATGTTATGAAAGTCTAATAACGGAGTTATAACATCAAAATCGTGATGAATCAAAAATACCCAAACTCAAGAACTTTAAACCCTAATTCCTAATTCTGAGTAAATCAATGTTTCAGGGTAGTTATAGAACCTGGATATTATAAATTCAATATCATATAAGCATAACACATGTGACAACTCGTATTTTCAGGTCATATTTCAAAACATTATTCATGCTTCATCATTTATCGTTTATCGTAAACTGGGTTTACGAGTATCAAATTCACGTAACCGTGATGGTTTAGCTGTGAATTCATGATCATATCATCGAGGACATTTCATATAGACTAAGTTTAGTCTACATATCATTAGCAACATGATCATCATATTAGTTCATGCATGGATTTGCATTTTTCATTAAACGTTTACTTTCTTAT
The DNA here is from genome assembly GCA_022545495.1 of Chrysanthemum lavandulifolium. NCBI lineage: Eukaryota > Viridiplantae > Streptophyta > Magnoliopsida > Asterales > Asteraceae > Chrysanthemum > Chrysanthemum lavandulifolium. The sequence continues at coordinate 64,513,477 of CM040241.1, forward strand.
TAAATAAACGTTATCGCGCAATCAATTATTTTGAACAATTGATCCATTAATTCCAAAAATCATCCCGATATATTCTTATACTCATATTAAGTTATAAAAATAATATTATGAGTTTACCCAGTGTTTTAAATTTATTTTGTATATAAATTGTTATATTTATATAATTACGACGATTTCCTTAAATTCAACCCGATAAATATTTATTCACTCAAATCTTTCAAGAAACGTATTTTATAATTTTATGACCTCAATATATTTTATCTTGACCCGTGGAAAATTTATTTTATCCAACGCTACCCTAAATATTCAAAAGGACTACAACTTATCATTTAACTTCAAATAACTTACTAAATATTACACATATACTTGTAAAAGCTACTCAAAACAAAACTCAAATGTTGTGCTCATGTATGTCGACATATAGATGATGAGTCACAAGAGATTTAGCAAAATATCTCTTATACATATACATTATTATACATATACTTCATTTCTTTTCATTTGCAAAACTAGACCAAGTTTCCATCTTGCTTTTCTCTCAAAATATCTGCGACCAAAGGATCAAAGAAAGGATCACTCCAAGTTTTCAAGACAAATATAAATACACACTAGTATCATTTGTTGTTAAGGTTTTGTAATACAAACCTCAAGTGATTAGGAAAACCATTGTGTCCATAAACCTCATCATATCACTAGTAAGCATTCATATTCATATTTTCATTTCATATTCATTTTCATGGTCATATCATTTTATTTGGAGCAAACATGCAAGACTTGTGTATATTTATACCATTTTTACATTGATTTTTAGAGTTATATACATAAAAGTCATCCTATAATTATTCCCTTGGTATTTATTGGTCTTGATGATGTTTAGGAACCCATGACACCCTAAGAAGGTGTATGGTAGGATTAGAATAGCTTTGGAGTTGTTTTGAAGGGATTGGAATAGGTTTAGTACGAGAAAAACTATTTTTGACAAGTATATTTAGTGGTCTGATCTCGTTTTGTTTTTCTCGAAAATCCGACGATGAGGCACGAATTTTTGGTCTAGATATTTAGAAAATATACTTTAAAACGAATCCGTGGCGGCTTGAACGGATTAAAGCGGAGTTATAACGAAGAAGTTATGAATTTTTCAAGTTTGACGACCTAAATATACATTTTCGAAAAATTTCAAAGAAAGTGTTTTTGTTTTGTACGAGTCAAAAGCAGTCCTAAGCTTCATAAATTATTTCGACTTATCAAAATATATTAGTATACTTTGATACGAAGCTAAGGACGATAATACGTAGAAAGCAGGATTTGAAACGACTAAGATATACACGTTTTCATAAAATTTCCGTAACTATTATTTTAGAAAACTATATTATTTTTACGAGACAAGTGTTACGGTAACTAAAGCGACCATATTGAAGGTCGTTTTAACTATGATGTAGAACTTTTGGAACGAAATGTCTTCTAATAAAATCGAGATCACCAAGCATATTTTTCAAAACGACCAACCGTTTGTATAGCGGAGTTGTAATAAATTATTTACGGTCGCTTAAACTTTGCCGAAACTCACTTTTTACACAACATTTGGACAAAATCACCATCTTTAACCTTTATTATCTTTATGTTCGAGACCTCTATGACGAAAACTCATGTACTAAAACTTCTAGATTTTGATACAAACTTTCCAAAACCGTTGAGTTCGTTTCCTAACGTTCGACGTACACCATTTTACGACTAGTTTTTCGAAGTCATTTTTGTCACTTTCATGAAAATTCCAACGACATGATATTACGACGAAAAGTTAAAATTTCATAATAAATCATTAATAAACCATTGTAGGATGACATTTTGACGTAAATACTTGTAAAGTAATTTAAGAATGGTCAAGACGTCAAAAGAGTATTTTTCGACGATAAGTATTATTTTCAAAACTCACAAGTGGTATAAATAACATACTGAAATGCATGCATAACATTACATCATAACTCATTACATATCATATCATTCGTAATAGGTCCAGTTAAAGTATCACGCTATACCTCGATGTACTCACTCTTGTCATCATATCGGTTTATCAAGTGAGTTTTCATAGCCCCGATTTATTCAAGTTTTACTTATTTCAAACCTACGGGGAGAATACATTGCACAACATTTTTATTACGATACCAAGTATGTTAAATTCATTTACCTTTGCATAAGTTACCACGTTGCCGCTAAATGTCCCATTTCATATGCATGAGCCGTTAATTTCCTAGAAGCGTGTGTGGTGGATAGATCTATCGGGGTGGCGCCTCATCCGGGTTGGTGAATCCCAACTAGTCATATGGATGCATTTCATTCATAAACATTATTAGAGTTGTTTGGCAAGACACTGTTGGGCGAACATCACGGTGAGCTTGGTATCATGCGCTTAAGCAATTGTAACATTTTTCCGTGACATGATTGTCATACCTGGTTTATACTTGTGGTAGTCGTATTAACATTTACATAAACCTATGAACTCACCAACCTTGTGTTGACACTTTTAGCAATGTATTTTCAGGTAACTAAGGCATTATCATCATGGCATGGTTAAGGAACCACCTTTTTGAGTCGCGGCGTCGACTTATATCATTGTACATTATGGCACTTTCTTTCAAAACATCGTTTGGACTTGTAATATGTTTATATTTCCATAAACTTTATAAACTTTTGGGACCTATGTTGTAACTCCGAACGCTTTTATTAAATATCCAACGATGTATTTTCCAAACGACACTTTAGGTCGTTCAATATAACGATGATTGTGATGCTATGACAATCAATCCCGAGAATTCCATTCATTGCAAAGCATGTAATTTGGGGTGTGACAACATAACACTCTTTTGACCAAAACCCTTCACATTTGAAAAAACCCAAATCGACTCATAAACCCTAATTATCAAAATCCATTAATTCGTGTTTCTGGGTGTATTTTGAGCATAGAAAAGATATCATTGATGTTGTTAAAGCATTTTGACACAATCTTTTTAACCAATAACACCCAACAAATGATTATGTGTTCTAACCCTTACGCGTAAAATACAAAATTCAATGAATCTTAAGTTTTAACCGTTGGATTCGTATGAAATTCAAAACCAATGTTTAAAATTACGTTAAGAACACAAAACCACTTACAGATTAATGATCAGAAACACAGATTTCTTGAATGAATATTAGGCGTAGGATCTTTTAGGTTAGAAGTAATAAATGTGAGGTTAATGTTAGGTGGAGGATGTTTTTATTAAAATAACTTTAACATTTTGACAGTTTTGGTCCCTCCACTTTTCCTTTTTCAAACAAAGCCTTTAACTTCCATTTTGGTTATCAAACAAAGATTTTAAGAAATAACTTGACGACACTCCCCTTGACTTAAGAAAATAATGAAAGGTTATAAGTTTTAGTCAGGGAGTGTCATTTAGCCGTAAAAGTTTACCACCATTGATAAAAGAAACAACCGGGATATGATAACATGCAAGTACACGTGATGTTTTGAAGCAGTTAAGTGATAATTTTCTCCCTCAACACTTGATCGGAAAAATCTTGAATTTTTGAAAGATTATAGTGTTGATGGAAGAAATGTACTTGCCATGTTGAAAGAAAATTAGATTAGAAGAATATTTTTGTTATTTTATAAGATTTTATATTTTGTATTTTGTTTTGAAAAATTATTTACAAAAGATGTTTTGGTGTTTGACAGGGTTTTAAGATCTTTTAAGAGGTCATCAAGTCCTCTTGAGTCAAACACCTCATACCAATCCGGTGGACCAACTCATTAAACCTAGCGGAGGCAAGGCTTTGGTGAGAAGATCCGCCAATTGGTATTCAAGACTACAGTATAATTCAACAGCACTATGTTCCACTCGTCCTTGATGAAATGATAGCGTAGATCGATGTGCTTTGATTTAGTCTTTGAATCGGGTTGCAGAGATTGCAATGGCACTGATTGTCGCATACATCGGGATTCTCATCAAATACCTAACCATAGTCTTTGAGTTGTGTTCTCATCCGCATGACTTGAGCACAACACGCGGACATGGCTACATATTACGCTTGGTTGATGACAAAGATGTACAATCCTCGCTTCTTTGATTGCCAAGACACCGGTTTATCACCGAGAAATTGTAGAGCTCTGAAGTACTTTTCCTCGAGTCTAAGCATCCTGCGTGATCGGCGTCAAAAGCGATTAGTTCAAAACCGTAATCCTTCTTGATACCGGATCCCCAAGTTAATGGTTCCCTTGATGTATCGGAGATTCTTTTAGCCTCGAGAGGTGGGTTTCAGTTGGTCGCAATCGATAACGGGAGCATAGATAAACCAAGAAAGACAATATTAGGTCTCATAGTCGTTAGATACATGAGACCCAATAATACTTGGTATTTGGTAGGTCAACTAATTTCCATGTAAATCGTCGTCTAGCTTCTTGGTATGAGCCATTGGTGTGGCATAAGTGTCACAGTTGTCATTCAAATTTGTTTAACAATCCAAGGGCATATTTGGGTGACTCAAGAAAATACCACGGGGTGATTGATGAACTTGCAATCCTAGAAAGAACGTAAGTTCACCCATCATGGACATTTCAAAATTTTTCTTCATTAGTTTTGCAAAAGCGATTGAAAACTTTTTATGTGTAGACCCAAAATGATGTCATCCACGTAAATTTGAACAATTAAGATATGTGCCCGTGATATTGTATAAAAAGAGTTGGGTCAACCGAGCCTTTGGTGAAATTATTAGCAATGAGGAAAGATGATAGCTTATCGCACCATGCAGGGGCTTGTTTGAGACCATAAAGAGCTTTGTTTAGTTTGTAGACATGGTTCGGGCACTCGGATCAACGAATCCTTCAAGTTGGTGACATAAACCGTTTCTTTCGGTTGTCCGTTGAGAAACGCAGTTTTGACATCCATTTGAAAGACCGTCATGTTCATATGAGCCGCGAACGCGAAATATCCGAACGACCTCAAGACGAGCAACCGGAGCAAAAGATTCTTCAAAGTCTATTCCTCTTCCCGACGATAACCCTTAGCAACTAGGCGTGACTTGTTTCGATTACGTTCCTTCAAAGATCAATTTGTTTTTCCAAATCCATTTGAGACCAATGACGTAGACCCACTGGTCTTTCAACCGCCTTCCATACTTCAAGACGTTTGAATTGGTTGAGTTCTTCTTGCATGGATTCAATCCAGTTGTCTTTTGTCATTGCGTCTTTAATGTTTTTAGGCTCAGTTAGCGGACGGTGAGTGCATAAATGCAATGTTCACCATCTGTGAAAGACGTTGTCTCATAACGACCGGTTGATTCGGGTTGCCAATAATATTAGCCGAGGATGGTCTTTTGTCCATCGATGTGTAGAGGTTGATGTTGGTATACATTGTGCGATTCGAGGATTCAAATGGTTTGTTGATGATTCCAGCGACATCGGTGCGGCGATGTCATTAGCAAACGGGTTAAAGAACGCATTTGGATCAAAATCTGCGGTGGGGTACTTCATTCGAATATCATCGGTGGTTCATCATTGTTGGAGCGGTGTGTTCAAGCTGTTGTGTTGGAGTCAATGATGTAGGTGCATCTTCAACGATAGTTGTTGTAGCGGTGTATCGGTATAGGAATATTATCGGGTTGTGCGGTGAAACAGTGGATACACCGGAGCACGTTCATCAATATCGTCACCGAGCGAGGAGCAAATAACCTTTCCATTTGTTGACGAGTGGTGGGGGCTTTGTTCGGTGATGATGGGGTTGGGGAAGTTTAAGCGGTTGTGACCGGGTTCTAAGTCATTATACTCGTAAGCCATTTCCGTGAGTTCATCAAAATGAGCATGAATCGTTTCCATCACACTGCTTTGTCTGACGATTCGGATCCAGGTAACCTTTAGAATTCTCACAATATCCAATAAAGACTCAATGTCGACTTTTGCTTTGAGCTTTCCAAAATCATCACGATCATTATTCGGATAGCAAAGGGATCCAAATACATGAAAGTGTTTGAGATTCGGTTTATGGTTGTGGACCAGCTCGAAGGTGTTTTGTTGTGGCGTTTGTGATCATAGAACGGTTTTGAGTATAGCATGCGATACGGACACGCCCATAAGTAATCTGGAAGTTTAGCATTGATTAACATTGTTCTTGCGCCTTCCACCAACGTTCGGTTTCGTCTTTCAACAACTCCGTTTTGTTCGGTGTCGTGCAATAGATGTTTGATCTTTGAATTCCCACTTTCTCATAGAATTCACGAAGGGTTTGGTTAACAAATTCAGTTCCTTTGTGCATTACGATTAGCTTTGACGGTGTTGCGGGTCGAACTGTATTTTTGTGAGAAAGGTGATGATCATTTGTGGAGCTTGGTCTTTGCTTGAAGAAAGTAGACCCAAGTCCATCGTGAGTAGTCATCAACAATTAATAAGATGTAGCGTTTGCCATTGATCGTTTGCACGCGCGACGGACACAACCATGTGAAGAAGATGAAGCACATCTTGAGAGTCGTGTTCCACCTTTGAAGGAAAATGAGCACGAGTGCTTTTCCCTTGTTCACAGTGAGCAAAGGTGATCTTTTGAATACCTAATCGTGGGAGACCTTTAACTAGTTTGTGTTGAGCAAGGTTGGTGATGGTTTGAAAGTTTAGATGTGAGAGACGAGCGGTGCCATAGCCGAGATTTTGTTAATGTTGCCTTTGAAAGTAGCGAGATAGAGATGAAGCAACCATGTCTTGCATAGAGATAGTGTAGAGACTAGAATTACGCGAGCTAGACATAAGGTCATTTCCTTGTAGATCACGAATGAAACAAGTTTTCTCCACAAAAGCAACCTCCAAATCTCCATCACAAAACCGACCTCTCGAAAGCAGTTATGACCTAGGCCTTCCACATAGTAAACCCTGCTGATTTCGATGTTCCCATTGACATAATCTCCGTAGCCCATGATAGCCGCAAGTGATCATTCCCGAACTGGCAATGCCAATGAACTTTGCAATAAAGTTTGATAACAGTTTAAGGTTGCTGTCATGTGTCGGGAACATCCGCTATCAACAATCCAGAATGATCTATCACCGCATTACACAGGCGACACATATGGAATAGAGGTAGATGTGGAACCCGAGATGTTAGAGGTTACGGCGGTATATTAGATATACACACATTAATAATTTTAGGCATCCATTTAAATCTAGTGTGTTATATATCCATTTCGCCATCTATAACTACTCTTTGCTTTAGTCTTAGTGAATGCACTATGTGGTACTACATTCTTAGGAGGTGGCCCAGAGCTCTGGGGACAACAATTTTTGCCTTAGAATCTAAAGAGGCGGTCTACCAAGCACGACTTAGAATGATTAGTGGGCCTAGAGGTATTCTCGATTCTTAGGATTCCGTAAACGAGATTATAGCTTTAGCAACACATTTGTCATGACAATCCGAATTCATACTTTTACGACAAATAACACAAGGTGCATCGATTGAATATCAAAAGTACTTAACGGTTTAGCATTCGTTACATCACTATTTCTATTACATTTGCCGACGCATGACATCTATAGTGGAAGCAACGTGAGTCTTATTCATAGTCCTAGGGTGTTCTTCACTTTAGCATTCCTTATTGATCTTTTCTTAGGCCGCAACTTCCTATTCTTCGATTGAGTGCTCCTAGGTCGTGAAGTTCGGACGTTTGGAAAATACGCAACTATTCTGTTTCGAGTAGAAGGAAGCACGTTAGCAACTTGTGATTTGGCGGTGAGGATTCTAGGTGCACGATTACTAAGTGTTCTTGGTGCTAATCTCTTAATGATGGTTGGCGGAAGTTGTTCATACTTTCCTAACATTTCTCTTAACTTAGAGATAGTGTGAATCAAATCTTGATTTTGAGCGAATATTATCGGCCAAAATTCATGACTTCTCTAGTGTGAGCAAGATGGTGATCAAGTTCGTTTGATGCTTCATGTCGAGTCTTATTGAGTAAATCAAATATGACATCATATTCTGTTTAACTGTTACAAGTTCTTGTTCATATTTAGAGATTTGACTTTTCAAAGACACGTTTTGATCATCCAGTTGCTCAATTTTAGGATCGGAAGATTTTGCACTCAACCGAGCGATTTTCTTTTGAAAACTAAGTTGATGAGTGTGAATATCTTTTCACACCAATGAAGACGACGTTTTGCATTGTAAAGTTCGTTAAGTAATTGTTTATTTTAGCTTTTAAAGACTCGATCGAAGCACATTATCGGTATTCTCAACAGCTTACCACGAGTCAATAATGTCGCGAGATATAATCGGATGCATGTGGCAAAGAATAGAATAACACAACATTATGGATATCGGCCTGAGATAACATCTTCCAAGAGTCGATCAACATCTTTCTCAACATTTTCTTTTTGCGTTTAGTATTAGAAATAGATGTTTTAGTTTTCTCGAAACGACCTTCATCACTCAAGTTCCTTATGAAAATCCTTTTCCCAAGCTAATGCACAACTTTTCAAATTTTTAACATTTGGTAAAAGATTTTTACTAAAATGTCTCTTTGTTCTCGCTAAAGGCGATTGAAAGTGTTGAACTTTGATTTGAATGATGTTCTATCTCATGTTCTAAAGTTTTGAGGTCGACCATGAAAATATCAAAATATCTAAGAATTTTGCGATTTTCGGGTTTTGAGTTCTTCATCGATTGAAGGTAAAGGACCATAAATTTGTGCATAATCCGGTTGAGGATTAACATTAGAAGACTCGGTGTTTTGATGATAACCCTTGGTGTGTTAGAAGACTCCGTTGGTGTGTGCGAAAGTGACGGTTTGAATAATTAAAAGGTTTGTTGTAAACAACGTTTTAATTTTGATCGACTCTCGTCTTCGCATCTAATTCCTCTTGACGATGATATTCAACAACACTCATAACATTATCATTAATTTTATATTACCGACCGAAACTTGAGTTTGGTTTGAATATTTTGAGTGAAAGCTTTGGTTTGTAATCGCCTAGATTTGGTCCATATCCTTTTGGATTGGGTTTTAAAGTACACTTTTCAATAGTCATTCTTGATTCACCATGTTTGTAAACAACGATTTTAAACTCGTTAATTTTGTTTTGCAAGCCAATAATTTACGCAAGAAGGTCATCTACCCGATTCGTTGAATGCTTTTGTATCTTGAGAATGTTTTGACAATTTAACAACTCGACCTTAGCTTTTTGATTTTCCAAGGTGAGGCGTTAATTTGCTTTTTATGTTCATGTTTCGATTGTTCTATTTCGACAACAAACCATTCTTGAAGCGGCTAGATCACGATCCGTCTCTAAATATTTTTCGTTTTGATGAGATTTAGCAAAGCGGCTTCAAAACCTTTTTCACGGTTTTCTTGAGTTTTGAAAAGTTGAGTTGCATTTGTAAGCATTCAAAATCCTTGGTTAACATGCATTTTGCTTTTAAGTCCTTGTTTAATGCATAACATTCCTCCATTTTGATTTGATGGTCGTGAATTAAGCGAGCAAAATCTGGATGAGGCAACAGCTCGCTTGTTCAGCGTGAGTCACAACATGATCATTATTTAGATCCTCAAGTACAACCACGCGAGTCAATTTGATTATCAAAGGAAACCATAAGGTCATCTTGATCGTCAAATGTAACTCTGAGGTTTATTTGAAAATCGTCGAGAATGAGATGTAGATGACTAATTTTGAGCAGATCGAGCCGTCTGGATTCGAGATATTGGCGGAGATATTAGTTCGAGATATGATGATGGTTTGTTCGGTGGTGAGACAAGCCATCGGTGTCATCTATTGGGCTGTGTCACTCATGTGTAACTCATGCATATTAGCCATCAACATAACGGTGCATTGGCACCGCAAGTCCTCCGTATCATCATCCGAGTGCGCATCGCCATAAAGCTCATTCCTTGTTTGTGAGAGATCCACTGACTTCATCCTTAAGAGCCAAAGAAGAGCCTCTTTGAAATAAGCACCGCCCTAGTCCTTGGCTTTGGGCATGCATTAGCCAGTGTCCTTCTCATTGCAATTGTAGCATCAAGACCATTCAACCCATTCGGAGCATTTCCTGTTCCACCACTTGAGCTCATTGTTATTCCTACCCATAGCATTAAACCCTTGACCACCTCCCATTTGACGACCATAACCACGATTATGAACTTCAACTCGTCCATTGTTCACATGACCTAATTTCGTGTATTGGATGAGAGCGAATACGATTGTTGGATTTGTTGGTATAACGGCTAAAAGCATTAGCAATCATAACAAATCCACATTGCGATTAACGAGCGGATCGGATTCCTCACTAGTTTGACTATGAAGTGCTTGATCATTGTTGTTGTTGTAAGGAACCAATTGATTTTGTTGAGGTTGTTGTGATGGATCGTTTGGTGCGACTGAGGTAGTTGGTTGAGTTGCTTGTTGAGGAGGATAACTTTGTTGAGCATATAAGGCAAGTTGTTGATTTTCCGGATGTGTAGGTGGAGCAATTTGAGCACGGAGAATCCTTTCCCGGTCAACTTCCTTCTCATGAGGTTTCAAGTAATCGTACAACAATCCATATGTAGAATGATGCATATTCTTCGCCGACGGAGAAAAATGACATACTTCTCCATTCGGGACCAAGACTACTCAGAACTTAGTATTCACCGCAATTCTTGGCATGATGATGTTGTGTTTATCCAAATCATTGATGATGTCCGAAAATCGATGATGATAAGACTCTAGTGTCTCTCCGTGTTCAATCATGAAGTGTTCATAAGCCAAGTAAATTTTGGATTCCAAATCCTCCCGATTAGTCTGAGATCCTTCCATAATAAGATGAATATGGTCCCACATTTCCTGCGCCTTTTGAGCATCAACACTTCAAGAATTGGGTTAGGTAATCCTAAAGGATATATTGCATTGCAAGCTCATCGACTTCATAGTGTAGAAGTTCGTTGGATTTAGATCCGCAACAGTAGCAATGTTTGTTTGTTCATCTCTTGGTGGAATAGCGAGGGATCTCCGGCACAATGACGATAGGCATCTCAAATGGACCTTCCAAGATAACCTTCTTTAAGAACTTTCCATGTGGCTTCTTCGGATCACAAAACCTAAAGAACCTTATCACCCATTGATCGTAGTTTCTGGAGTGAGCATTGGAGGTCTATCAGTGATCCAACCTCATGAATTGATTGTTGGTCGCTAAAGCTTCACACATCTTTGCAAACCAAGTGGGTTCCTTCATAGTGTTCCTTGATGGATGTTGATTGAATTCATTTGTGTAGGGTTGAACTTGAAGACTTGGCGGTGTTTGAACCATTTGTGGTGGAGGAATTGCACCAAGTTGTGGAGTATGTTGTTGATTAAATTGTTGTTGATAAATTGCTTGTTGTTGATTCCATTGTTGATGTTGTGGACTTAGTTGTTGTTGTCGTTGAGGATAAGTCTAAGGAAATAGTTAGAGTATGGTGGTTGAGACATGTTGAAAACTTGTGTTGGTAAAATGGATCTTTGTAGTCGAATGAACCTTTGATGAAGAAGTATCCTTAGGCGTAGAAATCACAATAGCCAAGTAGCACTTATCGTAAAAACACCAAAGTTACAGCGTAACAATAAGGAGTTACTGCGTAGATTTAGCTTCTGCGTAAGTATGGAAAATACTCTAAAGTTATCGTAGACAAAAGTTATGCGTGAAAGTTAGGCGTAGGATTATCTTATGCGTAAAGACTAGGCTTAGGCGTAAGAAAAATCTTATGCGTAGGATTTCACGCGTAAGCTTATCTTATGCGTAATTTTAGGGTTTATCAGTGATCTTTTACACTTCACGGTGCAAAAGATATCCAAAGTCGACGTATTTTTAGACTTATCCAAGTAAGAAAACATGGAGTAAACCACGAAAACGAAGATCAAACCAAGAAAATACTTACGGCGTAGTTTTAGGGTTTTGTTGTCGTGGGATTACTCGTAATTTTGATTTTGCCCAAAAATGTTTCTAAACCGGTTTTGTGTGATGAAATAGCTTCAATAACACCAAAAGACACAAAAGTGTGAAACTTGATGATCCAAAGCACTCAAAACAATTATCGTGAAACGATACCCACTTAACAAAAACAAGCTTAAAAACTTAGATCCACGCGTAAAGTTTGAAACTTTTGCCAAAACAAGTATTTTAACACCTTAAAGCGTTGAAAGTACAAGAATCTTGGATTAAAAGTGTAAAAGCGAGTTTTTGCGAACCAAAGTATCAAGCGTGTGTTTTAAGCGTGGGACGAAACCCACTTCAAAAACAAACACGATTCGCCCAACTAGTAGGCGATTGATACCACTGTTAGGTCACTAGTTTTACAAACACAAGTAATATAGAAAGAGATTAAGGCGATTGAACAAGTAAAACACACACACACACAAGATAATAAGCACGGTTATGCGTAGGAGTGTAATGAGAGAAAAACTTGTACAACCAACCTTCAAATGAAGGTTTACATAGAGTATTTATAGGAGGAAAGCTAGGGCAACACTCCTAGTTTCGATCCTTTCTTTAATGGGCTTGGGCCTAAGCTCATGGGCCTTCTACATAAGCTTAAGGCTAATAACAAACATAAAGGCCATAATAAAGCTAACTATTACATATTAATTACTAACACTTGATTATGGTTTAGGAGTGATTCCAACACTTCTTCTGTTCCATCTTCGAGTACTTCAACTACGAGAGGTAACCCATTTTCTAAAGTGGGTGAAGTGGTTGATTCGGCGGTGATGAGGATGAGGTTTATGAGCGAATGATAACATAGGAAATTACTTTTCATCTTGGTGGAGGTATCGAGCTTGAAGATTATTTTTCGATGATTATGCTACTCAGTTTACAATCTTAAAGGCAACTGAATGATTTCAAGCTTCAGTCGTCTAGGAAGTAACTTTTGTTTGTTGGTTCATTGTTTGGCGTGTTTTTTTATGTTTTCTAGTAGTCCCAGTTGTTGGTAGCTAGTTGGTCATTTATAGCTGTCATAAATGATTTTGTAGTAGTTCAATGTTGCTTGAGGTTAATGTGATATTCATCACATTCCATTGTACTTAAATTTTTGGTTAATAGTATTTTACTGAGGGGTGGGATTACTCCCTTTGCCCAAAAAAACAAGGTTTGACTTTTGAGGTCAAAGATTTTGCGTATTTTTTAAAACTAGCGAGAATGCCAGCGATCGCTGGCGGATACTACGAAATAAAAAATTCAATAAACCATGCTTTATAATCTAAAACGTTTTATGTGACGATAAATTTGCGGATGCCAAAAGTTTCATGTCGCATATTTCAACTCTTTAGAATATTATAGTAGGGTACCCGCACGTTGCGATGGCGGGTATCAAGTAATAAAATTTTCGGCAAAAAATGTTTTCAATTTTATGTTTTCTCTTACAATAACTTTACCAATAGCGAAAACATAATGAGTTTGAGTAACTTTAAAAAGTGATGGATAATATCAAACTAATTCATATAAAACAATTGAAAGTGGCGTGATTTTGCGTTGCGGTGATCGATAATGTTATGGGGTTATGGTCAAATTAGTTGTTAGTGGTCAGTAGTCGAGTAAGTAGAAACATTTTTATATGAAATATATATATTTTTGAACATGTTTGTATCATTAATATTGTTTATTACATTTGTCCCATATAGTTAAAGATATAAATAAAGAATACTTATAATGTATACATCTTGTAAAGTATATATTTATGAAAAATGTTTGAATCGTTAATATTGTTTATAGACTGTCCACATAGATAGAAGATATAAATAAAGAATCTTTATAATGTAAAGAAAACTTACATGTTTAAGAATCGTTTAAGTTATCCATGAAAAGTATAATAATTAATATACTAATATATTAATCATTAAATTAACACTTAGCACTTTGCATCATTTGCCTTAAAAAATTATTCCGACTTTTACAAAAGTTTATTCTTTTGTGGTTAATTTTATTTAAAATAATTCAAAATTTATTTAGATTGGTTATCAAACACTCTTACGATATAATAATAGTTTTGGAGCTTTGTAGTTTCTTTGCGTTTTAAAATCGTATTCGTTTATATATGCGTTTTGCATTAAAACTAAACTAATTCAAAAAGAATAATAAACGAAGCGTTAAAATGTTGTGGAAGATAAATTAAGTAAAACTATTTATTATAGACATTATCGTTAAAATTTGTAATCTTAAAAAACACATTAATGACATTTTAAAAAAATTTAAGAGCCATTATAAGTAGTATAGATTTGTAAGGTTTGACGTCGCTTACAAATTTTTTATAAAATTTGCAAACTCGCGCAAAACTTGAAAAATTTATAAGCATTTAGATTTTTTGATAAAAATTAGTATTTGATAAACTATGTTGGTAAAAAAAAGAAGAAGATAATTTTATCATTTTCCCTTATTATAATCACCCAAAGTCAAAAGACAAATATTAAATAGGTTTCGACATATGTCATATGCGTGAAACTTGGACACATTCATGCTGTGCTTTTATTATTTTAACGCGTTAAAGTTGACTAGTTCATCACTCTTTTATTTCTACAAGCTATGGTCACCATCAAACAATTCATTTTTTCAGCATCAAGAAATCAATAAGTTGGAATTTTGATAAAGTTTTGTTAACTCTTTATTTATTTGTGTTTCCGATTCGACTTTGCGAGCCAACTAATCTCAAAACGACTGCTTTTAGTATAGCTAGGAGTCGACACAGCTGAACCTCCGTAACCACAAAACTATTAATTTTCTCCGCGTTGAATTCGAAACAGTATTTTGATCACTCAATGTTTGGTTTAGTGGATGGCAAAATCCAAGAATATCTTTCACAATTTGGTCAAACCTTTCAAATTTACTTCAACTAAAGGTAAAATCCTTAAGAGGGTTACAAGCTTATTTGATTTCGGCTTATAGTTTGTTAAGCTTATATGTGTGCTTATGAACTTATTTGGTTTCTGCTTATATTTCATAAGCCTCAATTTTCCGGCTTATTTTGATGTTTATCGGCTAATATTAGTTTATTATGACATAATAAGCTTATATAAGCCCCAAGGTTTCAAAATAAGCCAGAAAATCCGGGCTTATGAAATATAAGCCGAAATCAGATAAGCTCGTAAGCTCACATATAAACTTAAACAAACACCCAAGCCTCAATTTTTCAGTTTATTTTTTTAGACTTATAGGCTTATATAAGTTTCGTGCATATAGTTGTTATTAGAACCCATTTCATGATTTTGTTAAAGATTTGATTTTTATATGTCTGTAGCTGTTATTAGTTTCGTTAAGTTATAAAATTATCTTAGGGGGAGTTTGGATTAGCTTATTTTGCGGACTAATGAGCTTTTTTGAATTAGGAAAACTCATACGCCCGTTTTTTATTGGCGTATAAGCTGATCAAGTTAAGCTTACGGCTTAAATAAGTCATAAGCTGATTTAAAAAGCTCCTAAGCCGAAAATGTGAGCTTATGAGCTTTTCCAAATTCAGATAAGCTGATAAGCCCACAAAATAAGCTAATTTAAAATTTTATAAGCCTGAGAAATGCTAAAAGTAAGCTAAACCAAACACCCCCTAAAACATCTTAGATCCACAAAAAAGGTGTAGATTGGCCGGAACACCCTGACCCCGGGTGCCTTTTGGCTCGCCATTGTCCACCCCACAAGGAATAACTCCGGGCAACTCTCCTGGCCTAGTGGGGCACCAACTGGAGTGAGCCGAGACACTCGGAGTCTTGAGCTCTTATCCACAAAGTCTCTCCAGTGAGCCCATAGGTTAAATACATCTTAGATAGTTAAATACCCATTTCAAGATTTTTCCAAAGATTTGATTTTTATGTGTTTGTAGTTGTTATTAGTTATGTTAAGTTATAAAATAATCTTAAGGGAGTTTGGATTAGCTTATTTTATGGACTTATGAGTATTTTTGAATTAGGAAAACTCATAAGCCCGTTTCCTCGGCTTATGAGCTGATCAAGTTAAGCTTACGACTTAAATAAGTCATAAGCTGGTGTTAAAAAGCTCGTAAGCCGAAAATGTGAGCTTATGAGCTTTTCCAAATTCAAATAAGCTGATAAGCTCACAAACTAAGCTAAGTCAAACACCCCCTAAAACATCTTAAATAGTTAAATATCCGTTTCAAGATTTTGCCCAAGATTAGATTTTTATATGTTTTTTGAGCCGGGTTTTGATTTAAATGTTGTGTTCTTGAAGGATTTTGTTTTTATGTGTTGGAAATTAGAAAATCAAGATGATGAACTGGAACAGATTGCTGCTCAGGAACAGAAGATTTTTAAGTTCCAAACACTAGTTTCCGCAACCAAAAATTTCCATCCAAATCATAAACTTGGTCAAGGAGGTTATGGTCCTGTTTTTAAGGTATCATTCATCTCTTAAGTATATGCACTTTTGCATGGCTTGTTTTTATTTAAGTTGCTTGATGGTTGGTTTCTTTTAGGCCATTTAACAATTATGTGGTGTGGGTGAAATGCTACACAGAGTAAACTATTTAAAAGGTGGCGTTTGGCATTGCCTTTTGCAAATGAATACGTGATATGGAATAATCAGAATTGGATGCATGGATAGTCGGATGTAACAAAACGGGCTATACGAGATTATGTTTGGATGTACTTATGCTAGTTAATTAAACTTAAGGTTTTGATGAGTAAAAAAAATTTGTTCAAGTGTTTGGCGAGTTCGTAATAGCTAGAGTCTTAAGGATGTATATTTAAGAGAAAATCACTGCTACATAACAGGTTCGGTTTTGTTGCAGCTATTCCTAAACAGATTTTCAAACTATATATTTGACCCTTAAAAAATAAGGCAATCTGTTTCACAACAAACAGTAGAAACTGATACATTCGTGATTTGAAAACATAATAATCTGATAATCATATAAAAAATAACCTGTAATTTATCCAAACACTCGAAACTTGTTATGACATATGGGGTCTTGGAGTTTAGAATAAACAACCATCACTTTCAAACACAAATCCAAACACTGCCAAAAAATAAAGAAAATAGTGTGTATGTATGCAAGTAAATTGGTCCCTTTTTAGTACTCGACACTTATGCGAAATCTTACTGTAACATATATGTGTGTAAATTTTATTGGTTTACGGGTATAATGATATTGATAGATTGTACAAAACTTGATGTTTGGATATGTAGGGTAAGTTGGAGGATGGGAGGGAGATTGCTGTAAAGAAGTTGTCACAATCGTCGAATCAAGGAAATAAGGAGTTCACAAACGAGGCCAAACTATTAGCACGTGTACAACACCGGAATGTTGTCAACTTATTGGGTTATTGTGGTAACCCCGAGAAGCTTTTAGTATACGAATACGTTGTAAATGAAAGCTTAGACAAGCTTCTTTTCAGTAAGTTCCTTCCTCTTTCGTTGTTTCTAGTATGTTTTAAATATAATTTAGTTGTAATGTTATTAAGGGGGGTGTTTTGATGTGAGCTTTGAAAGTGATTATGAGATACTGTATCCTAGGAGTGTTTGCGATTGACCATTTCAATCTGCTTATCTGCTTACTATTAAGTGCTTAAAAATAATCAAATAACAGTTCCATCTGAACACTCAAAACTGCTTGATTGTTTAAAATTTGCAGATAAGCACTTATATAAGCTATTCCAAACACCCTCTTTAGATCAACTATAAGCGGTGCACATGGATGTGCTTGTGCTGCTTTAAGTTGTAATAATCACGTTTAAAGGTGTTGATTGTCTGACAAACTTTGATTACTCAAACGGTAGTTTTATTGCAACTGGTTATTTGGCACCTAGTTATCTTAATAATGATTTATCTATTTTTTCTTTTTACTTGAAGATTCAAAAAAAGGAAAGGAGCTAGATTGGAAGAGAAGATTTGACATTATTGGTGGTGTCGCACGTGGCTTGCTTTACCTTCATGAAGACTCACACGATCGCATCATCCACAGAGACATCAAAGCTAGCAATATTCTATTAGACGAGAAATGGATACCAAAAATTGCGGATTTTGGTATGGCTAGACTTTTCCCTGAAGATCAAACTAACGTTAACACCCGTGTAGCTGGTACCAAGTATGTTTCACTCGTTTTATCATCACTTTGTTATACACAATCATTTTACTTGTAAAAATGCAAAAAACTAAATCGGTATTTTTTATTTTCGTTTGATTCAGTGGATATATGGCACCAGAGTACGTTATGCATGGCAATTTATCTGTAAAAGTAGACGTGTATAGCTTTGGTGTCGTGGTTCTAGAGCTCATCAGTGGTCAAAGAAACTCGGGTTTTAACCTCGACCCCGAGTGCCAAAATCTACTAGATTGGGTAAGAACATGGCTTTTTCTTAATGATTTTTAAACATTTTTAACGTCAAGTGTTTGAAAATGGGAGTGTATTTTACAGGCATATAAGCTGTACAAAAAAGGCAAAAGCCTAGAAATTTTGGAGTCAACATTGGCCTCATCAGCGGACCCTGATCAAGTTTCCACTAGTATACAAATAGCCTTATTATGCACCCAATCGGACCCCCAACTACGGCCCATCATGCGCCGTGTGGTCGTGATGTTAACCAAGAAATCAAGTGCATTAGATGAACCAACTCGCCCTGGAATCCCAGGTACACGGTATAGAAGGTCCCGCAAACCTGCCACATCATCATCATCATCATCTACAGCCGGGACTTCTAGTACATTGAGTTCCCATTCCTCTATGCCCACTACGACCTCCACAGCTACCCCTGTTCTTGACGGTCCACAATCTGCTCCTCACCATAGGTCTCGAAGATCAGTTACCGTGAGTTCAATATCAGATCCTTATGGTAAACGCCCGATGAAGATTCAAGATTGATCGAGTAAACTCACTAAAATGTGTACATTTTAGGAAGTAGGATTGAGGTGAATAGTAAGAGCACTCGTAGTGGTACATATTTTGCTCGGGGTCACCACTGCACCTGCTCAGGGTCGGATCTTGGTCGCCTAGCTCGTGGTGGTGACCACGAGCAAAACACAAATGATTCTTTTCTTTTTTGTTATTATTATAAAAGTGATGAATTGTCTTATACAGTATTTTTTTACAAATTGGAGGTAAAATTTCCCCTCTTACATTTATTATATACAGTAAATGATTTAGTTTGCATGACATAGTTTTGAAAAAATAAAGGCTGAGTTCTAAAAAACACATCATGACATGACAAGGATTTGATATTCTTATCTGTAAACCTAACTGCATTATTGTGTTGATGACTCACTAGTTTTACTAATTTGAGTTAACAAATGACAAATCCATGGCAGAGTCGGAAAGTTATAATTGAGGGGAAACTTTGATATTTTAAAAAAATTATATTATAAATCGGTTCGTTAAGGAGACAAATTACAAAAATAACCAGATATTTTAAAAAAATTACACTACAATTTTTTCGCTATAGACACGTGCCCACCCTTCCCCTCATGTCGACAAATCACTGCTTTGGTCTAATCAAGTAGGGATATTTAGAATTTATACCCACTCAAATCAATATAAGGTTCTGGACAACTGGTTCACAATCATAGGACATGACTTTGCATTACCAAATGTATGATTAGAATAACAATTTGTTCACGTATGTTTAGGATCTTTTAAGATTCCAAATGTTACAAAGGATATGCATGTATGATGTAAATTTTTAATGCTTTAAATATCTAATATGCATGCATGTATGTGATGAATGACAAATATTCTCACAAAAAATGTATGGTTCAAACCCAGGGGCGGAGCTAAGGCTTGGCTACCTGTGGCACGTGCCACATATGGATTGCCAGGTGAAGTAGTTTTATTTTTACCCAAAAGCCTAGTACTAGGCATGAACTCAGGAATCTTGATACTTTTAATGTATTAGACAAGGGTTTAAACAATGTTTTGGCAACACCACAAGATGATTTACAAAAAGGTGACTCATTCACTACCAAAAATGCAAACTTCCTTTCAAGGGATGAATTGTCAACAGCTACAAATGAGTTGAAAAAAGATTAAAAAAAAGGCATGCAAACTTGCTCTTGTAAGTCGTGCAACAAGGGTAGAAAACGTGCACAACTAGTGTTAAATTCGGATAGATTCAAAAAGAACACAAAAGCAAAGAGCTATAAAGATAATAAAAAAAGGACAAAAGAACAAGTTTCAATTAGAAAAATGAAAGAAAAAAGCAGGTGCACCACTTTTAATTTAACTAAAGAAAGCTCCTATGAAGACATGGAATCCAGTGATGATAACATGGATGGTTCATTGCAAAAACTAAAAGCTTTTGAGAAATCTAAAGAATGGAATTCTTTTTGTTAATGGAATGCAAAGTTCCTCGGAATCCAAGTGTTAAGCGGCTATCGTAGTTCCCTCTCATTTTGCTCAATGTTTTGAGGGTTAATTATTTAGTTAGAACTTGGGTAAAAAAAAAAAAAAGAAAAAAAAATTGTGCCACACATACATGAAATTTCTGGAATCGCCACTGTAATCAAACCACCACCAAATAGGTCAGTGTTAACGCGTTTAACTACTCTAGAAGAGGTATAGGATGGGTTCAAGCCTCATTATATATACATTTGGGCGTGATTAGGGTTACAAACGGTCGCGGAGATATCTTTGTTGTGCCGCACACATTAAAAATAAAGACTCGTTTTCTTCGATTAACCTGACAAGAAACTTTCATTCGTTTGCCGTTTGATGACTGCTCACGCAACCGTGTTTTTTTCTTTTTTAAGCATGCAACTAAGGGTTTTTTTCTTTTCTTTTCTTTTTTTTTTTTCTAAAGACAAAGATTTATAGAAACATTGCATTTAGTTGGAAACATCATTGTTTTTTACAAAATATTTTGTGGAAAACAAGTTGTTTTCTTTTGTAACCCACAACCCTCCTTTTCGTTCTTCAAATAAAAAATACAAACATCAACTAAACGCGTTTTGTGAAGATAATTTTCTTTTCCAATTTTTTACAAAACTAAAGATAGAAAATAAGATTTTTTTTTTCTCCAACTAAATACATTCATATCATTTCCCTTTTCATTTTATGTTAAAACGTTTTGGATATAAGATTTGGTATATAATCTTACATAAAGATATGAAAGTTACTCAAAATCCATATGTGTATATAAGATTTGATTTATAATCATAGATAATGATTATTTCGTATCTTCTACATAACAAAAGATTATTTCATTTAGAAAGTTAAATCCTCATAAAGGTAATTCCAATAAATACTAATTATAAGTATATATTAAATCACAAAGAAAACGTCGTTTTTGGCGTAATCTTCTGATCTTGTTCTGATCTTCTGAATGGCTGGGCATGGTTTGAGTTCTTCTGAAAAAATAATATATATATTAGAACCGGCCTGCTACAGTAAAAAAAAAAGAAAAAAAAAGATTATATTACTATTTATTAGTGCAATCATCCTGCTTTAAAAATTCATTGCCGAAAAAAAAAAAAAAAAAAAAAGATTATATATTATATTACTATTTATTAGTTCACAATCACCCTATTTAAAAATTCACCAAAAAAAAGATTATATTACTATTTATTAGTCAAGACAATCACCTCCATTTAAAAATTTGCCTCCAAAAAAAAAAAAAAAATTAGAACCGGCTGCTACGGTAAAAAAAAAAAGATTATATTACTATTTATTAGTCTTGACAATCACCCTGCTAAAAATTCGCCTAAAAAAAAAAAAAAAAAAAAAAAAAAAAAAAAGGATTATATATTATATTCTATTTATTACCACAATCACCCAATTTAAAAAATTCGCCATGCACACGAGTGATGACCAACGCCAGATCTCGTTCTAATCAAAGCGGATAATGAAAGTAAATAAAGATTAATTAGGACAAATGTAAATTATTGTTTTGATCCTTCACATTTTTAGAACAACCAGAAATATACACTTTAGCGGTAACTAAATAACCCGTGGCTAAGTCACAAGAGCTGTAGATCAAATTTTAGTCCTGCATCATTGTATAATCTGTTTTTTTTTTCCCTTCTTAGAACGGCTAGTTAGTAGTTAAGTGGTTCGAGTCATGTAATGACATTCAAACGGGCAGTATGCCTTCCTCGGTCCTTCGCCTTTGGGAATAAACCCCAATAATTTTTCCCGCTTCGCATAGGAATAAAACTCCATTGACAAGCCTCAAACCTAAGACCCCCAACCCCACCCCACCACACCGGAGGTGCACATTTCGGTTCACCGGTTCGGTTTGACGACTGGTCAAACCCGAACCGGTTTGGGTCAACGCGGAAAAAAACCGGTCGGGGAGGTTAACCGGTTCGGTTCGAGCCGTGTGAAGAGGAAAAACCGAGCCGGTCCAAACCGGTTTGGAGTGCAGATTTAGGACGGTCTAGACGGTTAACGGTTTGATTGGTTCTAGTATTTTTATTTTGTTTTATCGTTTTCGGTCGTCGTTTGTCATCGTTTTCTTGTTTCGTGTATTAATAAACTAGAACTTTTATTTAATAGAGCGGAGAATCGCGATACATCACGCATTACACATAAACTTAAAACATAACACATAATAACATAAACATAAAACATCGATAACTTGATAAGCTACTCAACGTCGACTCGAGGTCTCGAATCAGGCATCAACTGCAGGTGCATGGCGGCAATTCTTCTGTGTGTGAACCCTCAACGCCACGTTGGAAGTGAGTTTGAAGAAACATTTACAATGCTTACATTGAGCCTTTCGCATGCCATCCGACATTTCGACGTAGTTGTAGTGAGCCCAAACATTTGGTGCAGGTCTGGGTAAAAGCGAACAATCACCGGTGGCGGGGTGGCGGAGGTGGTGCGGGATCGGCATCGACCATTAGTGAAATGCTTCCGATTTTTATTTTTTAGAGTGTATTTTAATTGTATAAAAGTTGCAAAGAAATGAAAACACAATCTATTTTTTTATGCTAGTCTTACAATGGCAAACTTGTAAATATAAAAAAAATCAAATTTTAAAAATTTACCCGCCTTCCCACTCAAAAAAATTCAAATTTTAAAATTTTAAAATTTTTATATTCGGACCGGTTTTTTAACGATTTATAACCGGTTAACCGGTTGAAATATTTTAAATCTTTTTGCCGCCAACTAAAAAATTCAAATTTTTAAAAATATATAACCGGTTTGGGAATCGGTTAACCGGTTTAAATTTTGAAAAAAAGTTGCCTCCAAGTTCAAATTTTGAAATTTTAAACATATGTAACCGGTTTGGGACCGGTATGAACCAATTTTTTTTTTCTTTTCGTTTTTCGTAGTTTATACAAACTTACACTGAATAAACTTCAACTTTTATTTATAACGTCGGAAATACATAAACTGAAATGAAATACATAAACTTAAAGGAAATACATCAAAGGATATACATAAACTTAAAACATAATACGTAAGCATAAAAGTCCTAATAGTCTTCATCGGATCCCCTAGCTTCTTGAGCAGCTACATCTTGTATTATTTGTTCATCGGAAAGCATCTCGATTTCACCCTTGTGCCTCTTCCTCGTAGACCTCCCGCCGAAGTCTGCGGCATTTTCAAGATTAGTTTTATCTTGCACTCGCTTCATTGCGTCCAAGTGATCTTCAAACTCATACACATCTCCAAAAAAGGGTGTGAGTCTATTTCTCGGTTGATAAAACCCTTCCTTGTTGAAAAAGCGGATTCGAAGCTACCAAGTAGCTTGTACACTTAGTACATCACGAGCCATTCGGGATAGAGCGGAAACATTGTTTCCTTTGCTTTCCAAAATGCCAACACATCAAAGTTTTCAACTTGTTCGGGCGGAATATGTGAGATAAAATTGGTTGTGGTATATCTTTCATATTCGGTGTTCGCGAAACAATCATTTTTTAACCGTTTGTTGGGATTATCTCTTATCCTTTTATGCAAAGCAAGTATCGGATTCCTACAAAATCCCTTGATGATGATGAAGAAGACTCGGTCGCGATGGGAGGTGGGTTCATCGATAACTTGCCACGCGTCGTTCGGGTCGAGAAACTTCCTTTTCTTGAGCAAGTTTATAACACCTAGGCGGTGAACCTAATCGTTGTAGTGTAGTAATTAGGGTAAGCCACGGGTATTGATATCGTTCTCTAGGGGAATAGGAATGCTAGTAGGAGTTACTACGCTAAGGTTAAGGTTGAGGAAGATTATTTTTATCTTTTATATTTTATGAAAATGGAAAGGTACGAATCTCGGGTATTGGATTTGGGGGTTGGTATTTCTACCGATTACTCTACTATTATCTAATTATCTAAACTAAGGTTGTGGGAGTCTATGTCTAATTAATGTGTGCTCGTATGATAGTTTAAAGATGTGTTCACTTAGTTTGTATTACTCCTTAATTATCTCTATGATGGTTGAGTGTCACGTCTTATTCACTAGTTGCGTTGTGTTTCTAAAGTTGTGGGTATGCGTTTCTCCCAACTCTTTGAACTTACCAAAGGTCTTGTCTACAAATCCACTTAGAGATTATAGACTCCTACTCTAAGGCGCTCTTGGATGTTTTAGCCTACAATCGCTCGGGTAATCATACTCTAAGGTTCACAAAGATGAATCAAGCATTAAGTACATGCAGAATGACCTATCGCATTACTAGATCATTAATCAACTAAGATAAGAAACAACCAATCAATATTTAATAATTAAGTTTCATACTTCTAAGCAAACACACAAATAAATTAGTAGGACATGGAGAACATGCAAGCATACACACAATAATCAAAGACATAATTGAATTAATGAAGCGAAGACTTATCTTGGTGTAAGATAGGGTTAAAAACCCTAAAATCTTGTACAAGACACCTTAGGTTCGGTTTGGGTTTTACTCCAAAGACTCTCCACCCAAAGACCGAAAAATTCGGATTATATATATAAGATTACAATTACGACGGCGTGCTTATGTTTAGTGGCGCCGTCGTGTCGCCGCCATTAGGGTTTCGTCTTGGCGTTAACCTTGCGGCGGCGTCACCTTATGTCCGCGACGCCGTCCTCTTGACTTCGGCGTCGTGCGGATCGCATCTAGGCGTCCCGAGTAGCGACGACCTACTCTTTCACAACTAGGCGCCGTCTCTTGAAAACACGAGTTTTGAGTTCGACCCGTCACAATAGTGCAGGACGGCGTCGCAAAATAACACCGACGTCGTCGCCTTCTACATTCAAATATCCGTGAGTGTCTTGATTTCGACTTTGGCCATTTTCTTCATATATTCGCCTTTACGTCCAAATAAGTGCCATTCCGGCATTTTGCCTTCACGAGACCTAAAAAGTGAAAAGGAGCGATATTAAGCAATAACGGATACAAAGTGATCAAATAAGGACTTAAACGACCCACAAAAATGGTACCTTTTAAACCTTATCAAATATCCACCGCACTTGTTATTTGCTTGTCCTCAGCAAATGTGCTTTAGCCAATTAATTTATAAGTTAGGGATCATGAAGCATTAATTCAAAACGGTCCACAACACATATAAGCCCCAAAAGTCATAACAAGCACGGAAGTTACATACTAGCACCTCACATGGGGTGTTTGGATACTCGCATCTCTCGGTGTATATGGAATATAACAAATTGGAAATGGAAGATAAACACTCATTAACCGGGTCCTAGTACATAGATTACCATAGGCTTGAGAATAGATCAAACCTCCATCGCTTTGGCGTAAGCACCTAGGAAAGACTATCAAAGAGGTCTTTTAAAGGGTTGTAACGTTAGAGCTTACGGTAGGAAATAAGGGTTTGGTGGGATAAATTTATTTAGTGGTGGTAAGTCAAAAATCTCTATGTTAGCGCATATGAAGAATGGCGTTGCTAAGCCAAGACTCGACAATCTAAACTCTGAATAACTTGAAATAAACAAACATAAATTTAAAAGATAGATGTGGGATGGTGGCAGGTATGTTTTTTTTTTTTTTTTTTTTTTTTTTTTTTTTTTTTTACACTCTATTTTTTTGTTTTCTTTTCTCTTTTTCTATTTTTTTTTTTTTTTTTCCATACTTTTTACTCTACCATCCTCTGTGATGACATCAAAATACTAGGGATTTATAAGCACATCCCTACACTTGAGTTTTATTACTCTAATACTAATTTGACCCGATTTGAAAAGATCAAAACACTTGGGGTACATTATTACGTAAACAAGGGAATTTGAATTTAACGTTCCCTTCCGTCATTTCATAAACTTTAACTTTTCCCATGAATCACAATCATCCCAAAGCGTATCTGAAAGGATATGACTCGACTTAGCAACTTATGCAAGCAACTAGATAATTGAACTAAGGGTTTGGGGTGATAACAAACAATTGCACTAAAAGTGAGTGCATAAGGGGTAGGCTAAGGCGATTTGGGTGTATATTTGGGGTGGGGTGTAAACAATGCTCTTCATTGATATTCGGGAAACCGAAACATCACGAGAACCGCGAAAGGATAGGCTACGAGGGTTAACTAGGGTATCGTGTACTAAAGATGAGTACAACGCAAAGGGTGTGGGGAATTACTCAACCGATGTGGAAGAAGTAATTATATTACGGTGTATCAAACAAGGGTTTATCCTAATGCCTCTTATCATTTAGTTATTCCTAACTACACAAGTGTAGCCTCACTGCGATCTCGGAATGCATCACAAAACAAGTTCTAGAATCTAATATACTACGGTTCACACTCTAAGCATTAAAGATGAATGCTTTAATTCCTACTAATCTAAGGCGATCCTCGCATTTTGGGTGGAATTTGGGTGGTAAAGGGTTTTGTGCTAGTCATATAACTTCCTATCCATGAGGCGCTTTTGTTAAGACTAATATTGACCCTATATGTCATGAAAAATTTTAAATTTGGTGCCAAAATTACTAACCGACATTTCTCATGGTTTATTACACAAATGCAATTTGGACAAAGCAAATAGTCAAGGATAAGCATAGTTTCAAAGTTCCGTTTTATTTTCCTCCTACATTTAAACCGAACATTGTCCCCATGTTCCCCGAAAATATCAAAGTTATGATAAAAGAAGGTAATTAAAAGCGAAAAACTAATACTCCCCGATTATTCGGTGGGATCCGTAAAGTGGTGGTTAAATTCTTTTCAAGAAAATTTATGCGTGAAAAGCTCCTTCCAATCTTATGTAACTTCTTCTTGACAAACTAAACTGCACTCTTGAAGAAAACAAACGAAACCTTCGCGTAAAATCGGCGGTAATAATATATATAAGACTCGATTTAAACTAGGATATAATGCTTGTGGAATGGATGTTTACAAGAATTTCTAAGAAAATTAAGACACGGAAAATTCCAAAATTTATAAGTAGCTCGAAAACGAGAAAAATAATCGATGTTTTACTCCTTCACGACGTCGGTTTCAATCTGACGCCGTCAGTTATCTGACAAAAAGCGGTGCGATTTTACGGAAAAATTCGGAAAATTTACATCTTTAGAATCGGAAAAATTTACGCAAAACATTCATTATGACTCGATACAAGCATTTGACTCGAACAAACAAACATATATATCTTTTAATTAATTGTTATTCTCATGTTTACGTTTCTTTTGAAACGTGTGTAATCCTCCTACACTTATCCCTTATGTAAAATACCTTTATATGTAATTAAGGCGAAGTTAAAAACAAAATAAAGCATTTTACAAATTTAAACATGAGGATAAACAATTAATAAAAGATATATGACACTAACAAGCAAACAATTAAGCATGGGTTGCCTCCCACGAGCGCTTTTCTTTATTAAAGAGTCTTGTAGCTAGACTCATAGTGGTGCTTCTCGTTGCCTCACCACCGCCCTCTTGACTCTTTGTTTTCCCTTCATCGAAAGGTGTAGGCGCTTTATGCTCACCGTGGATTCCTTGCCAACGCACGATTATGGCGGCGGTTTTATCTTTTAAATTGGTCTCCTTAGCGTGAAAGGCCCAAACCATCTTGGTTTGATTCTTCCTCGTAATGCCCTTATCCGAGACCTATACAAGAGCACTTTTCTCCCTTTATAAATTCCTTAGGGTCCTTTTGTACTTTAGGTAATGAGGTAGGATTGCTTAACTTTTATCGGGGTTCCACAATGTCGCATACAATCCTTGAACCATAAAGTCTCTAAGCCCTTTTCCCGTCATTCTTCTTCTTCTTAACATTGTTATCCGGGGCTTTCGATTTTCACCGTAATCATTTCCATGATCTTAAAAGGATATCGTGGGACGATGGGTATTCTAGCGTACCCCTTCCCGCTTTGAGTATCATGATGCCTTCTCCGCATTTAATGGTTGCCTTGGCGGTGGCGGGAATGGTGTCCCAAGAATGAGAGGTGCGTTTTCATCTTCCTCAACATCAATGATCACGAAATCCTTGGATAAGCGATGTTAGCTACCTCAATTAGAACATCAATGATTCCTACGGGATGGACATAAGTATGATTAGCTAGGGAAAGTCTAAGGTCGGTTTTCTTTGGTTTCTCATTAGTTAGCTTATTATAGATTGACAATGGCATTATGTTCACATCGGTCCGCGATCGGCCAAGGCATTTATATTGTCCGTATCACCGATGCTAACCGGTATCACGAAATTCCACAATGGTGTTTCGTTTTTTGTTAACGGTTTTTTATGACCAATTCATACGGAGGTTCCATAGGTAAAGCATCGTATTCTCCTTCCGTCATCTTTCCTTGAGCATCCTAAGAACTTCATTGTACCTAAAGTTGTTTACTTGGTTTGCAATGGTTTTCTTGTTAATTTCATGCTTAAGGTAGTACTCGATGGTCTCGGGTTCATCATTAGGCATGGACTCATCCTTCGTGCTTTCCTCGGTATTCCACATCTCAACCTTGCATTCTCGGGCATGATGGAAGCGGCGTTTACAAATGAAGTGGGAGGGCAATCATTGCTTCTTCGAGCACTTTTTCTGGAGCCTTTGTTTTGGTAAATTCAATTACCAAATCCATCATTTCTTTCATTTTGCTTGTATTTCCTCTCTCTTATAAACCTCCTCTTTAAATTTGGCTAATCTCTCGTGAAATGCCATATACTCCTCATTTGATCTTTGAAGCTTGGTGAAAGTGGTATTGGGAAGTAGAGCAGGCGCCTTGCGAACTTGGGTTTGCTCATGACTTGGAGATTAGAAAGAGGTGTGGAGTGGTTGGTGGAGTGGTTTGACCATCTCTTTAGGAATTTGTGCAGTACTCTTTTACGCCTTTCCATCGGATAATCAATTCCTCTCGATGGCACTCAATTGCTCTTGAGTGTATCGGAGATTCGGGGAGGAGTGGATATGGCATTAACCACGTTAATCGGAGTTTGGGAGGTTCACTCCAATCTTCGTAGCTTTGATCGTGCGAGCTC
The DNA here is from genome assembly GCA_022545495.1 of Chrysanthemum lavandulifolium. Taxonomy (NCBI): domain Eukaryota; kingdom Viridiplantae; phylum Streptophyta; class Magnoliopsida; order Asterales; family Asteraceae; genus Chrysanthemum; species Chrysanthemum lavandulifolium. Next base: position 64,542,765 of record CM040241.1, read on the forward strand.
CCTATGATATCCCATGATTGCTCGCATTAAAGTCGCCGAGTCTTCCACCGGCACTCGATCAATGGATCGTCGGTAATGAAATCGGTATGATCATAGAAGATTTGGATTTAAGCCAAAGATCAATGCCATGGTGTGAAGTTTACGGAGTAATTCCTTAAATCGAGTCCATGCTTTGTAAAGAGACTCACCTTGGGTCATTGGAATGTCAAGATGTCTCGCCTAAGCTTGGTGGTTCTCCACGTGGGAAAAATTGAGCAAGGAAGCGAGAGGTAAGATCATCCCAACTTGAGATGGAGCCGGCGGGAAGTCGCTCGAAGCCAATTACTAGCTTGGTCCCGTAGAGAATTGGAAGAGGCGCGGTAGCGTGGTCTCCCGAGTAGTAGCATCAAGATCGATGGAATCGACAATTTTGAGAAATCCTCGAGATCTTGATTTGGATCTTGAACGAAGTCCATGGAATGCACATCCGTTTGCACCAACCGGATGGTGTCGGATCGCAGGGCCGTAGTTTGGGCTTGGTCGGGAAGCTCAATGGTGTTCCTATAGCCTAGGTGGCTTGGTCTCGAGTATTCACCAAGAGTACGGGCTCTTGGCGGGTCATTTGGTGGTGGGTTGATGAATGGTAGTGGGTTGTCACCTTCCATGATGAAAAGTGATGGGACTACGAACAAAGGTCACGAAGAAGGGGGATAGACTACGAGAAAGCAAAAAATGAGAAAAATTTACTTGATAGGAATCAAGCAAAGAACCTAAGCGAGGTGGACTACTAACTAGCTATTCTATTCCCCGGCGCGCGCCAAAACTTGATAACGCCACACGCGTGCGTTCGGGTCAAGGAAACTTCCTTTTCTTCGAGCAAGTTTTATAACACCACAGGCGATGAACCTAATCGTTGTAGTGTAGTAATTAGGGTAAGCCACGGGTATTGATATCGTTCTCTGGGGAATAGGAATGCTAGTAGGAGTTACTACGCTAAGGTTAAGGTTGAGGAAGATTATTTTTATCTTTTATATTTTATGAAAATGGAAAGGTACGAATCTCGGTATTGGATTTGGGGGTTGGTATTTCACCGATTACTCTACTATTATCTAATTATCTAAACTAAGGTTGTGGAGTCTATGTCTAATTAATGTGTGCTCGTATGATAGTTTAAAGATGTGTTCACTTAGTTTGTATTACTCCTTAATTATCTCCTATGATGGTTGAGTGTCACGTCTTATTCCTAGTCGCGTTGTGTTTCTAAAGTTGTAGGGTGTCGTTTCTCTAACTCTTTGAACTTACCAAGGGTCTTGTCTACAAATCCACTTAGAGATTATAGACTCTACTAAGGCGCTCTTGGATGTTTTAGCCTCAATCACTCGGTAATCATACTCTAAGGTTCACAAAGATGAATCACATTAAGTACACAACGAATGACCTATCGCATTACTAGATCATTAATCAACTAAGATAAGAAACAACCAATCAATATTTAATAATTAAGTTTCATACTTCCTAAGCAAACACAAAATAAATTAGCGGGACATGGAGAACATGCAAGCATACACAAATAATCAAAGACATAATTGAATTAATGAAGCAAAGACTTATCTTGGTGTAAGATAGGGTTAAAACCCTAAAATCTTGTACAAGACACCTTAGGTTCGGTTTTAGGTTTTTACTCAAAGACTCTCCACCCAAAGACGAAAAATTCGGATTATATATAAGATTACAATTGCGACGGCGTCACCTTATGTTTAGTGACGCCGTCGTGTCGCCACTCATTGTGGTTTCGTCTTGCCACGTTAACCTTTGCGACGGCGTCACCTTATGTCCGTGGCGTCCTCTTGACTTCGGCGTCGTGCGGATCGCATCTAGGAGCCGTCGAGTAGCGACGGCCTCTTTCACAACTAGGCGCCGCCTCGAAAACACGAGTTTGAGTTCGACCGTCACACAGTGCAGGACGGCGTCGCAAATAAGCACGGCCGTCGCGCTTCTACATTCGTGATCATGAGTGTCTTGATTTCGACTTTGGCCATTTTCTTCATATATTCGCGCTTTACGTCAAATAAGTGCCATTCCAAGATTTTGCCTTCACGAGACCTAAAAGTGAAAAGAACGATATTAAGCAATAACGGATACAAAGTGATCAAATAAGGACTTAAACGACCCTCAAAATGGTACCTTTTAAAACCTTATCGGTTACCATATTTTTCAAAATAATATTCCCACAAACTTTTAAAAGAATGGCCAAAGGACTCTTTTGCATCATCGAGATAGTTCGGGTTTGTGAAACAACCCAAATCGGTCACAATCAGTCGATAAGCAACTCTACCCCGCTTAAATTATAACATGGATTTAATCTTGCCGCACAAGTAATTAACGGTGGCAAAGTTTCAAAATATTTCAAAAGCTTATCTTTCATCCCGGAAACCATGCTTGTATAAACACCACCATGAAATTCAAATGCGGAAATTTGTGAAGACATCAAGTATAGTTGCTCGAGTACCAAATGAGTCGTTGGATAATAAACTCCCGACAATTTTTTTGTTGCGTTGTAAAAAACTTCAAGTAATCGGGTTAGTTTTTCAATAGTATCCCAATGATCGGCATTAAATGGAGCACACTTACCCTTTCCCGACAATTTCTCATCATGAAAATATTGCAAAGTCACATTTTGTTTTAAACCACTTATGAACATAAAATAAGTGGAGTTCCATCTTGTTTCAATATCCCAACAAGGTTGTAACCAAGGTTTCCCCGCATTTTCACACAACCGAATGTATGCATTATATCTTTTATTACCCTTTTTAAAAACATCGGTTAACATTCTTTTAAAACTTTCTTTCATTTCACTAAAATGCTCATCTTTTAATCCCGCTTGCACGGCCAAGTTAATGATGTGTGCAACACATCGACTATGAAAAAAATCGCCATTACAAGGTGGCTCGTATTCCATTTTTAGTCTACCCATTGCATTTGTGTTGTTACTAGCATTATCCAACGTTATTGAAATTTTTTTCTGTCAAGTTAAATTTATGAAACACTTTTGTCAACAATTTGTATAAAGCTTCTCCGGAGTGAGGAACCGGAAAGTCTTCAAATGCTACGACTCGCTTCATCATTTGCCAACTTTCGGGATCAACCCAATGTGCGGTAACACAAAGGTACGAAAATGGAAAATTACGAGGAGCGGCCCAAACATCGGTTGTTAAATTAACACAAGCATCTAAATTTAAAACGTATTTTTTAAATCTTGTTTAGCCGTTTTTCACATTTTCATAGCATCACGTTTTAGAGTCATACGACTTACATGATGGTACTGCGGTTGCATATAATTACGTACACCTCCGCTGCCGCGTGACGTCGTCATAGTGGTTGAGCGGCAAACCACGTTGAATCACCAAACCGACCAATTTTTACGAGTAAATCATGATCGTATGCAAAAATAGTCCGTCTCGAGCCATGGACGATTGACCGGCTTCCGAACCGATTTGAGTGCCTTGCAATACTTTTGTTTGATATGAGCCCTCAACGTCGAGTTGAACCGATGACAATATACTCAAGCAAAGTTTACATTGAGCATTTTTCTTACCGTCCGACATTGGGGCGTGGTTGTAGTGTTCCGTGGATCTTTTACGGTCGCATGGTAAAACTTTGAGAACCGCCACTGCACTTGTTGAACCGACTTTGGTGTTGGTGGTGTTGTTGGTGTTTGAACTTTCCATTAGTGTTTAGTGAAATACTTTCGGTTTTGGTTTTTTTGAGTGTTTTTTGATTGCTTGAAAGTGGTAATTAACCAAATACATAACACATCTATTTATACTAACATTTGTATGGCAAAATGGTAATTTTTGAACAATATTTAATAATATCCCCCGCCTCCTTCCCGCCTCTTCAAAATTTCAAATTCAAACTTTTAAAATTCAAAAAAATTGCAAAAACCCGCTCCTTTAAAAAAAAACCGGTTATGGTTTTCGGTTAATAAAAACCGGTCTTCAAACCGGGGTTTTTCTCAAAAATGAGAACCGGTTCTAACCGTGTTTAGGATAAAACCGGACGAGTTGGTCAAAACCGGTTTTGACCGGTTAAGTTTTTCGGTTTGTTTTCGGCTACGGTTCGGTTAACCGATTTTTTTGTGCACCTCTACCCCACCACCCGCAAGGGTGGCAATGACAAAGTAACGTTCTTGCTTCTTGATATTTAACTTGATGAATTCGATGCTATTTAGAAAGTAACTTAGGTGGTACTTAAATAGAAAGGGTAAATCATTTCTTGATGGGATACTCTTCATTTGTATCTTTTGGTGCAATGGTTTAGTCAATTGTATTGTTTAACACTTTAACGTGCAAATATGTTCATCATGAATGTTTAATGCCATTATACTTTTATAACTTGGTTGGCATCTTGTGTTCCTTCAAGTATACTTCACTTTGGATGGTTTGAGATCACAATCAATGCTTTCTTTTTCTATTTTATATGAAAATAATAAGAAACATGCTTCATTTTTAAGAACAATAGAAGCATTGAAGTATACTAAAATTTTTGAAGGAAATCAGGAATAAAAGTGATCGGATGTACAAAATTTTTAAGCTATAGCATAAGAGAAAGAAAATAAAAAGTAAAAGAGTGTGATTTTGATTAAAATGTCTGAGTTTAATAGAAACTAAATCATTTTTCACGTACTAACAAATCAACTCAACAAGTACCAAAAACACAACTCCTTTTTGATTGAGTGCATTTACGAAAATATGGTATTTTTTACGAATTTAAAATTACGAATCAAAATTTCATTGGGTTCCCATGAAACCACGATGCCCCCTAGTTATGTCACTGACTGAACCTCGAACTAAAAGTTATTTAATTATCATCAGGCACTACCAATGGAATCATTTTTCCATCGCAAAAGGTTCAGTTTATCGGTCATAGATCAATCTCAACTTCTACCATCAATAAATAAAACATGTACTCATTATCTGAAGTTAACTCTATAGTAACCGGTCTATAGTTCTTAATAAGGGCACATGAGGCGAGAGTTTCCTGCAGATCTTTTTCACTAAAGGAAAGAAGAAAAACAACAACACGGGCCAAAATAGTATCGACCCGGTTTATAAAAAGAAGGTAAAAAAGGAGGCAAGTGTTAGATCGAACGAACAAGAGAGTGATGAGATATACTAACATTTATACGTATGTTTGACGAAATTAACTGTTGTTCTAACTGGAGATGTAATTGTAGATGAAGATAATAAAATTATTTTATAACTCTCGTGAAATAAGTATTATTTTAAGAGATTCTAAAAATTACAGATTTTTTTCTAAAGAGGAGGGAGTGGTCACTGTCACCCAGGTCTTGCCACATCACCCTATTCAATAAAACCTTCCAACTCAAAACTACCCAATTTTCTCTATCACTACCCCAAGTGGAGGGTGAGTAGCCGATCCTCACCCATTCTACTGCTTGTAAAAACACATACACTCACACAAACAACCTTGCCCAGTCGGTTTCGTATCACCAAATTCTTCTACGATTTCTTCACTACAAGTGGTGGCGGTGATTCACCACTCCCTTACCCGGGCTCCTCTCATCCATCTTCGCCAAATTTTGTTTATGGAACAAATCTTATATTTTAAGTAGTCAATTTTTTTTAAAAAATAAAAACTTTTTCCAAAATTGCAGCACGTCGATACCACACGAACTTTTCTTTATAAAATCCAAAACAAACGGGCAGGAATATTACAAGAATAATAATCCCGAACTCATCATCTTTTTTACATATATTTCACTCTCACTTCTGTAAGCACCTTTCACAAACACACACACACACACACACACTAATCACAAATCCTGTGTAAGCATATATCATTTTCACACACTAATACACATATATACATGTCTCATCATCATTGTTATGTATATATATATGCTTCGATCTGTTTTTTAATAGTTAAATTTGTAAAGTTTGATTTGTTATTATGATGCTTAATTTGATCTGAGATTTGATTCAGTTATAAACATACACACATTTACACGTTCACTGTGTGTAAATAATTTGTTAAAACACACTTATTGATTCGATCTGTGCGTTAAATTCACGCACATAAACATGTTTAATGTGTGTGTACAATTTGTTAATTGGATATGTGTATTAAATTCACATATATAAACACGTTAATTTTGTGTACTGATTGGTTGATTTGTTGATGATGCAGGAGAATGGCGAATTTTACGGTTAAGCGTGTCGAATCGGCGCCAATTGACGGCCAGAAGCCTGGTACCTCTGGCCTCAGGAAAAAGGTTATTAGTTAGTACAGTTATTGATTCTGTTGATGATGCATGTTTACATTGTGATCTGATTGATCGATCTGTATTCGTTTCCGTAGATCTGTATTTGAATTTATGTGTTTGGATCCGATTTGTACGAACCGGATTTGGACATGGCTGAATTAGTGGAGTGGAAAGTTGATATAGTTTATTAAAGTATACAAAAGTATTGATCCATCTGTATATGTGTCGGTTATTGCGTGTGTTTAAGTGTAAATGTTAGTGACTTGTTTTAAAAGTAGGGGAAAGTTGGAAAAAGATGAGTTTTACTTTCTAATCGGTGTGTTTGGATCCGTTTGTTATTTGAATGTTGCTGTTTTCGTGGATCTGAAGATGGTAGATTTAGGTGTTGTTTGTTTCATTAAGATGTTTTGAGTTTGAATGTGATTACCACATCTTACTGTTAAGAGGTGGCCAGAAAGTTTGAGCGTGAATCAAATAATGTTGTTTGTTTTTGTTAAATTGTATCACATTGCGATGGCTAAGTACCTTTTATAAACATAAAGCTAAACATTTTTATCATACATTTAACATAGTCAATAAACCATTAAATAAATTATCTTAATACATATAAATTTATGATAATAAAACACTATTACACATCATAAGAGACAATAAGAGGCGATAAGACAAATCGCCCACCTCTAATTGGGTAAGAGGCAATATGTCTGACCGCGTCTGACTAAGAAAGAGGTAAGAGGCTAGTAAGACATTTTTTGTAAAAACAAACACACCCTTAGTGGACTGGAAAGCTCAAGTGTTCCTTGTAATGAAAAGTAGTTCACTTTGTTTTTTTGTGTGGTTATTTTAGATAGTGGAGATGATTTAATAGGTACAGTGTACTATAAAAAGCACGATAATGAGTGAAATAAGTACATAATTTTTTAACTTTTACCTAGAAAAATAGGAAATGCTATGATTGGATGATCGAAAGTATAGAGTGGATTGTGATTATGGACGAATTTAGCATATAGAAGTGATATATTTTCTGTTTTTGAATCTGGAAAATGCTATGATTGGATGATGAAAAGTTTTAAAGCGGTTTCGGATTATGGATGATTGTAGCATATAGAATATGTTGTCTTTTGGTATTAAGAGGTCAATTCAGTATCATTTTAAGACGAGTTTGCGTTAAAGGGCTTGATTCTCTGTTCTCGTATGAGAAGTCTGTGTATTATGCATGTACACGTAAAAAACACATAACTTCTGATGGTCATTGAATTAAGCTGTTATTCATATGATATAGGTTCTGGGAGAGCCTTAGTTACCAACCTGGTTGTACGAAGTGGTTGTTGTTAAGGCACAAATATATGATCTATCTACCTTAGCGACCTCTTCTATCTTATTAGATCTGACAAAGTGGTTGTTACAGCTTAGTCTTCTCATTTCAAAATTTGGTCAAGGTTGAAGCTTTATTTTATAAAATATGATAAATAGTATGAGTAGGCGCGTATAAATTGTATATTGTGACTCAGAGTTTTAGAGGCGGTTCATGACAATACATGCTTGAGACAAGAATGGGTGTGTGCAGCCATTGGCCAAAGCATTGCTTTAGTATATTTTAGCTAACAATGCTGTTTATATGTGTTTCTATTATGAGGAATATGTGCATATGCTAGGATTTAACTGCATACTAGTTATGCTGGACACTGTATAGATGTTAAGGAGTGTCCGTTACTTACCATTGCCTTCTCTTTGACATGCGTTATCAGTGTTAATGTAATAATATCAATTTTACGTTTCTTCAGCATTAATGTAATAATACTGTTTTTTATGTTGACCTTTTCAACAAACGAAGTCTCCATCGAAATCCTCATTTGACATGTTTGCTATTGTGATCTTTAGCTTCCTAATTTGTATGTTCTCTTCACAAATTTGTGCTATCAAGTACTATAGAACCATCCTGAATAGTTTATTTGAAGGACCAATATCTATGTGATACACTTTTTATTGCAATGTATCCTCTATTAGTGGTCATGTTTTTTCATATTAACCGGCAAACTAATGTGATTTGGACTTGATTTTCTTCAGGTTAAAGTATTCACTCAACCCCATTACTTGCATAACTTTGTTCAATCAACATTCAACGCCCTTTCTGCCGAAAAGGTTAAAGGTAGGGACTATGCTACTCCTTGTTTATCTGACTGATGCAGTTTTCTTTCGTGATGCATTTTTCGTTGACGGTATATATATTTTTTCAGGTTCTACACTCGTCGTATCAGGTGATGGACGATACTATTCAAAGGATGCCATCCAGGTCAGTCTATTAAAATTTTTGATTTAAATATTAATGTGAAGACCTAGCTTCATAAATCATCTCTTCTAAACACATTGAAGTCCCTCTATCTTTGTAAGAATTTGTAACTTTATGTATCCTGTTAAAATGAGGAGGATACTAACAACAAAGTATACATTCCATAACTGCAGCACTCATGTATTTTATTTATATGTTATCTTGTATGCTCTGTAACAACAATGAAACATGTACTTGGTTCTTTTTTTAGTGAGGAATTTAGATGAAATTGATAAATTTGTTCAAACCAGGTCTTATAGTTCATGTTCATTAAAAAGTTCTCTGTATGGTGTCTCTAAAGGAACGTGCTGTATGAGTGTCATCCATCTAATTTTATTTTCTTTCTAAAAAAACTGCAGATTATAATTAAGATGGCAGCTGCAAATGGAGTAAAAAGTGTCTGGGTTGGCCAAAATGGACTTCTGTCAACACCTGCTGTATCAGCAGTTGTGCGTGAAAGAGTTGGCGCTGATGTAAGTTGATATGTTTTATAGTTCTCTTGGTCAAACACTGTTGATGGTTAAAGATGGCAATTTAGACCAGTATGGGTCAGTTTCTCATTTTTGAAAAGTAACTATATAGGGGAACAAGTTGCCAATTTCAATGCATATTACATCCTAAATAGTTATATTAGAAATTTTGGATTGTTATTGTATTAGTATCATCTTGAAAAAAAAAACACAAAATGGCCCATGCTAATAATGACCCGTTATGAACATTAATCATAAATACATAAATATTTCAGGCTTCCAAAGCAAATGGTGCATTTATACTGACAGCAAGTCACAACCCAGGTGGTCCCAATGAGGTACGTTGTAACTTCTTATTGACAGCTCTAAACATGGTAAACAGTGGAACTTATGTTTTTGTTGCTCCTTTATCAGGATTTTGGAATTAAATACAATATGGGAAATGGTGGGCCAGCACCTGAAGGAATTACTGATCAAATCTCACGAGAACACAAAAACAATTAAGGAGTATTTTATTGCAGAAGGCCTACCTGATGTAATGCTGAATTCTCAAGCTACAGTAAATTTTGTAAAAAATTATATTACATGCATTATCTTATTATATACTTGACATATGTATACAGGTGGATATCTCGGCAATTGGCATTTCAAAATTTTCTGGTCCTGATGGTCAATTTGACGTTGATGTTTTTGATTCAGCAAGTGACTATGTAAAATTGATGAAGTATGCTCTCATTTCTTCTCATATATATATATTTCACAAAAAAGAACTGAGTTTGACATCAATTTATTTATTCTAATGATTTATTGATTTCTTTTCAGGACAATTTTTGACTTTGAGTCTATGAAAAAGTTAATTGCATCTCCACAGTTTAGTTTTTGGTGTGTAGCATTTCCTTTTTTTTTCTTTCTTTATCTGTTATCATTGATTCCTTGTAAGCCTTCAGTTGCTTACTTGCTTCCAATTATCTGTTTGTTACTAATTGTGCTCTGATTTATTAGCTTTGATGCGCTTCATGGAGTTGCTGGAGCTTATGCAAGTCGTATATTTGTTGAAGAACTTGGTGCAAAAGAGAGCTCATTGATAAACTGCGTACCAAAGGTATTTCTGCTTTTTATCTCATATTTTGTTTGCTTTTAGCTAAAGGTGTTGTGGATTGTGTGTTTTTTAAACGGGCAAATTGGTAAACTGAAAGCATTTAGCTTTAAGATGTACGTGTCAAATTGGTTGAACGAGTCAAATGGGTGAAAGCCACCTAAAGTTATTTCTAATGCGTACAACTTCCGAAGTCGTTTATATTTAGAGTCAAATTGTTACTATAAAATTATTGTTTTTGTACTCATTATTAAAACGTTAATTATATAATTATACAAATATAGTTACTGTTGTTTGGTGATAATAACATAAATCATCCCTCGTTATGTCCCCTTAACCCAACCCACCCGCTCTAAACAAAAGCCACTATATGCAAAAGAACATGTGTATTACATTTTTTTAACTAAACTATTGTATGATGTGAGCAGGAAGACTTTGGTGGTGGACATCCTGATCCCAACCTAACCTATGCCAAAGAGTTGGTCTCACGAATGGGATTGGTAAGAACCCTGACAGTAACCCACGAATTTGGTGCGGCTGCAGATGGTGATGCCGATAGGAACATGGTTCTTGGTAAAGGTACAAAAACTCTACTTGATGCAGATTTGAACAACCACATCAAGTTTTTTGGAAGAGTTTTAGTTGGTAATACTTATTTATTTTAAAATTTGTCTTGTTTCAGGTTTTTTGTCACCCCTTCAGATTCTGTTGCCATCATTGCTGCTAACGCTGTTGAATCCATACCCTACTTCTCATCTGGATTAAAGGGTGTTGCCCGGTAACTTTTTGTATATAACTTGCTTATGTTTTTCATTGTGAGTGTTCCATTTGGGCCTAATGGGTCAAAACCCCGTCCTATAAATGTTGCTAAAGGCCAGTCTCAGAGGAAAATGATTTGGGCCTGGCGGTCCTAACTCGACCAGTCTTGATATTTGAAAAGATTTCATTTTGATGATTGAAAAATATATTTTTCTGTTTTAACCAAAAGATGTTTTACATTCAGGTGTAATTTTTAATTAGTTGAATAAAAATATAATCTTTTTAAAAATGTTTCTCTGAAAATACAAAGTTTAAGTTTACATTACATCTAAATTTTGTAAGCAAGATGAAACAGCATATGAAAATTCAAAGTTGCATCTATATTGCATGGAAAAAACAATTATGCACAAAGGGTTCAAACGACTCGGCTTTAGGACCATAAATTCGGGTTTGAACCCGGCTTTGTCCAGGATCCCACCTAAATGGGGATTTTAATCAGATACAAGGATCTGTAAGCAACTTTCAGGCTCAACTGGCCCAGGCCTGTTTGTGCATCTCTAGAAGCTGTTTCTGATATTATCATCATGTAATCGGTGCATAGTTTGATGTGAGTGCGATGAAAGCAAAAAATAATTTGGAAATGTGATTTCTGCCTGTAGGAGCATGCCGACATCTGCTGCTCTTGATGTTGTAGCTAAAAGTTTGAACTTGAAGTTTTTTGAGGTACTTCTTCACATACAATATAACTAAAAAAAGTGCGCTTTTAAACAGTTTTTCCAAAACAAACTCTCATATTCTCAATGTTATGTCAGGTACCAACCGGCTGGAAATTCTTTGGTAATTTGATGGATGCTGGTCTATGTTCAGTTTGTGGTGAAGAGAGTTTCGGAACTGGTAAAGTTTTCCCTTCTTTATGTTGCCACTAAAAAAAGGGAAAAACTGTTGCTTTTCTTGTTAGTTTATGCTTTGAAAAATTACGTTGTATTTTTACTCTTCTGCACATCCATTTTCTCAGTCATTAGTGAGGGTGGCAAGATGGGCGGTCGGTTAACGGTCAAAGGGTTTGAGGTGTGGGTTGTATTAGAGGGTTAATATATACGGCCCAGGTGGGTATAATATCTAAATCTCAATATTTTAATAAAATGATTACTTGGCGATCACAAACCTCATTGACCAGTTTGAAATAAACATAACCCAGTTTGACCCATCCATAAGTATACGGGTTGATGTTGCCACCTCTTGTTAACAGAACAAAAAAGCGAATGAGTGAAGAGGATTTGAAGAACTTTTTAGTTAGTCTGAAGAAATTTGCAGCTGCTTAACAATTAATTCAGTAACAACTTTTTTTTTAATAGGATCGGACCATATCCGTGAAAAGGACGGAATCTGGGCTGTGTTGGCTTGGTTATCCATTCTTGCTTATAAAAACAAGGACAATCTCAATGGAGGAAATCTTGTGACTGTTGAAGACATTGTGAAGCAACACTGGGCTAAATATAGGCGCCACTATTATACTCGCTATGACTATGAGGTCTTTTATCATTTTTTAAAACTCCAGTATTGTAACCGACTTTGATATTGATCAAGTATTTTGTCTTTCTGTAGAATGTTGATGCAGGTGCTGCAAAGGAACTAATGGCTCACTTGGTCAAGTTACAGGCTTCTCTCAGTGATGTTAACACGTAAGTCCCATTTGACCCGTTTCTTTTTACCCAATTGCGATAAAATATTGACCATGTTTCAGACTGTTTAAACAGTTGTATTTACCTTGTGCTATTTATTTATGCAGTACCATAAAGGGTATAAGATCAGACGTGGCAAATGTTGCCAGTGCTGATGAATTTGAGTACAAAGATCCTGTTGATGGTTCCATCTCAAAGAATCAAGGAATCCGCTATTTATTTGAAGATGGGTCACGTTTGGTGAGTTGATTCGTTAATTTTCTGATATACTTCCTATTCCTTAATTTTTGAAGGGTTATTTGCATGCCAAGGTACTTTTCGTGGCCCGTTTTAGTCGTACTATTTTTGTAAATTCGGGTCCTTGAAAGATGTTTTTGCGTCCATATGTCATTATTATAATTTGTAAGCTTCAACATGTTTATTTAATTCAACAATTTATATAAATTAACATTCAAGGCAGTTTTAAAGCTTCTTTTTTACAAAATGCTAGCAACGGACACAAATAAATCCTCGAATGACACGGATGTAAACGAAAAAATTCAATGACTGAAACAGAACCTTTAGAAAAGTAATATGTAACATATGGACACACGAAAATATTGAATCAAAGGAAAGACGAGGGTACTGTGATTGTTTTTATATGCTGATTGAGTAAATAAATTGTACGACGGTTTTATATAAGTTGGTGACTAGGAGTGTGTATCTAAATCTGTGTTGTGTAGGTTTTCCGTTTATCCGGAACTGGGTCAGAAGGTGCCACAATTCGTCTTTACATTGAGCAATACGAAAAAGATTCATCCAAGACTGGAAGAGACTCCCAGGATGCACTTGCTCCTCTGGTAAATCATCATATCTTAAGATTTCTATTGTCGTTCTGTATACACAATGAAAATGTGATCGTGGGTCTAATTGTGGATCAGTACTCAGTAGTCAGTGCATCTTTTCTAATAAAGTGTGCACGTATATTTCGAGAAACCTGCATAAGTATTATTTAACTTTTTACGAGACTGGGTCTGATAAAGTTCATTTGATTTTTTTGTGAAATACAACTGACTTTTGGTTATGTTTGGGCACAGGTGGAGGTTGCTCTAAAACTGTCAAAGATGCAAGAATACACAGGCCGTTCTGCCCCAACTGTCATCACATAAACATACATGCTGCGGCTGCTGTCCACAACATATGTATTTTTCGTGTTTTTATAGCAATAAAGTTAGTGTTGCAGCTGTCTGGGCTTGTTTGTTAGTTTCACAGGCATCGTCTTTCTTTTTGAATGCTTGATGATTTACAAAGTTTTTTGTCTTTAATAATTCAGTTATATTGTATCTTGAGAACCCTTACATCAACAATATTACAAATTTGCGGCTTTTTGTTTTAATGCGAACTGAAATCTTATAAAGGCTCAAATTTTCGGTGAATCATAAAAGGTGAAAGAAGAGCAGTCTTGAGTTTGGTTCATAGCTTAATATAGGAACATGCGAATAAATTCTTAATTCATGTGTTAATTCGTTAGGCTTGGTCCAGTCGTGACCTTGAGGACGGCCGCTCGTTCAACATGGCGTCAGCTCTCTCCAAATGTGACACGTGGCCGGACGTCCCAAATGACAACCCAAGCTTTTTTTTTCTTTTTTTTTTTTTTTTTTTTTTTTAATTCAAACATTTTAACATTAAATTTAAAATTCATTCAAATTTAAAAAAAGCATTACATTCTGAAATTCAAATAAGCATTAAAAGCATTACGTAACTTATTCGACGTCAGGCGATCATGGGCGCCCGCAATCTTCGCGACCCATATAACTCGGCGATAACGCCGCAAAACTTACGAAGACATTCGCGGGATGTGGATGCACCAAGTGTGACTACCGTCAAGAGAATCGAGAAGCAATAGCGTCCCAATCGACGAATGGCGCGATTAGGGGTGTCATTCGTGACCGACCCGAACCCGACCCGACCGACCGGGCAGACCTGAAATTCCGGTTCGGGTCAATCGAGTTCAAAATATATTCGGGTCAATCAAGTCAACCCGAATCGACCCGATTAAACAAAGTCGGGTTCGGGTATATTTTTAGCCTCGACCCGCCAACCCGACAACCCGAATAACGGCTAAACAACACATTTACAATGTAAAATACTCGGGTTGACCCTAAACCCGAATTGACCCGACCGAATTGACCCGACCGAGTTGACCCAACCCGAATCGGCCCACCCGAGTTGACCCGAGTTCTAAACAAGGTCGGGTTCGTATGTTTTTAAGTCTTGACCGAGTTGACCGACCCGAGTTGACCGAACCGTACGGGTCAACCCGAATAACACCCTAGTCAGCGGACACTTGACCAACGGGCCAATACTAGATACGCCCTAGCATCAAGAGTTTGTCGAAAATAAGTAGAGTGATCGGTTATCTCCGAACAATTCACATGATAGCTCTCGGCTCATACGAACCGCAGGAGAGAATGTTCTTGCGTCCGAATCATGGTTTCGGAGAAGTATGTCGCCACTAAACGATTATGAGCACCCTCATGATCCCTACGTATGTACCTTCGTCGGGTTTTGGTTGTGATCTTTGTAAGCTTCCAAGCAAAATCCGCAAACCCATAAACTCACTAAAACTTCTTCATCGCCCAAGACGAAGAAGAACCGAATAAATGCTCGAATGATGACATATTAAAAATTGTGTTTCGTGGATATTTCGTTAGAATGGTCGATTGAATATAGATGAGAAATGGTGAGTGATGAATTGTGTTTGAGGAGAGTTTCAGTATTTATAGAGTGGTAAATTTTGTTTAAAAAGTTTTTTCTTTTTTTTTTTTTTTAAATGACCAAACGGTCATATTTTGAATTGAAGGGGAATTAAAGTTGGAAATTGCAAGAAAAGGTGGTCAATAACATTGGTCATATTTTAGCCCGATGTCTGGGATTTTCTCTCGTCGACCGATCTCACAACCGATCACCACATCCGAGCCAACCGATCTCAACATCGGTCGACCCATTTTTTTTTCGACGCCCAACTGATAAAAAGGTTGCGATTGCGTCTAGCCTTATGGCGCGCATGTAAACAAAAATTCACTTCGATTTGTTAGGTCTTTCAGTTCTTC
Source organism: Chrysanthemum lavandulifolium (assembly GCA_022545495.1). Classification (NCBI taxonomy): domain Eukaryota; kingdom Viridiplantae; phylum Streptophyta; class Magnoliopsida; order Asterales; family Asteraceae; genus Chrysanthemum; species Chrysanthemum lavandulifolium. The sequence continues at coordinate 64,558,458 of CM040241.1, forward strand.
TGGGGCTTTTGGTATACGAGTTCGGTTATGCGTTCAGTTGAGCAGTAGTGTCATGTTAAGTTATTGTATGTGAATATTTGTCTTTCAGAAAACGTATATAGTCAAATAAGGCGTAACGAGAGTTTATAGTGCATAAACTTTTCCAATTTTTTTTAGTGTACGTAACCTGTGATAAATTCATGCGTACGACACTCAGTTAAAAATTAGTAGCACGTTTTGTATTTGTTTTTTCTAGAAAAATAATTCTCACAACGACATGCCAACCAGTTTATCAAAAGACAAATCTCTTCTTTTCTATCATTCCAATTCACTCATTGTATATCCTTCTAACATAAATAATCACCTCAAACCTTCATAAATAATGTGACTCCAAATAATCCCATTACATTACTCTATATACTAAAAGCGGGGCGCTTTGCAACGTGTCATCAAATCAGATTAAACGCAAAGCTTCCGAATAGCGCGAGGTTAGTGGCGCTCAAGCCAAGACCGCAGCAGTTCAAACATTAAATGCAAAGTTCACAACTGCACAAAACATCCCCTCGGTTCAGTGTGGCTCCAGTAAGTCCTTTAACATTAATAATCTTTCGCAACTCTAAAAAACAACCCCGGCGCTTAAATGTCGTTCAGCAGTAAGTCCTTTAAGAATCCCACAGATCGTCGCGGGTTTCAACACTCGTTAAAACAAAAACAAAATTTTCCATGCTTTCATTGATGTGGACTTGTTGTCCATTTTATGCCTTAACTATCATCAAATTCTATTATACTTGTAGCAAATCTTTTCTTAATATCAATTTTAAGTTAACTTTCATATCAAATTTATGTACTTGCCTCTTTATTTATTATTTATACTATTGATTTAAGGGATGGGTATATTGGTACCCCAAAGAGCTTCGGCCTTAGCTTTTGCAAAGCTTCTTTTCCCTTTCTTTTTTGCACCCCTAAAACACCAACAATACTTTTCATGTTTTCTTGGATTTTTTAATTAGTTATTTATATCTTCATAAAATAAATTATAAATCATTTTTATTTTCAAGTCTTTTTCTTGACTTTTGACCTTAATTATTTTTTTCGTGTTATATAATACTTGATGAAAAGATACAAATAAAAATGCATTTAAATCATATATCCATTTATATAATTTACATCAAGTATTATATAACGTTAAAAGAAATAATTAAAGTCAAAGTTAAAATAAAATGACTTTGAAAAAGTCAAAATGGGCTTATAATTTGGGACGGAAGGAGTATTTATTTTAGTTTTTTTAATTTTGTTTATATTAAACTGAAAGACATAACATAAAATATAAAGTTTAATAAATCAAAATATTAAATCGATTAAAGTAGTATAGATTGAATGCACATATCCCTCCCTTCCCGGGTTTAATACGTGCATTCAATCTATACTACTTTATAACGATTTGCCTTCTAAAATTAGAAGCTTAAAAATCAGATTTTTTATTTCTTATTATGGAAAGATATTATAACGCATAAAATTAAGATAAGGACCTCCAATCACGAGATGACGTACGTCAAACCTTAACAAACCGGCCCTTAACTTCTAACAAACCCTGCTTCTAACTCCTAACCACCAAAAATTAAGATAAGGTCTTCCAATTATAAACGACATGTGTCGACACAACTAAAAATTCATCTTTATTTTCAAATTAAAATATCTTTTATCTACTTATTTATATTATAATCTAATTTCACCATATTTTCTAAAATTTTATTCTCTTTAATTCAACATCCATTTTAATATATTTTATGAGTTTTAGTTTTTATATTTTTAGTGGGTTTATTTTATTTTAATTCAAATTTTCAACTTTAACCTTTATTTCATTTATTCCAATCAATATAATCTTAGATTCGTCAAAATCATATACTTTTGAAGTGTTTGACGCGTAGAGATCGCGGTATTTTTATACGGGAATAATGATGTCGCGCGAAAGTTACGAACCCAAACAAACACTTACAACTAGAAGCCGAGTAAAGGTCCGTAACCGACCCGAACCGACCGAACCGACGTGACCGAGAACCGAATTTCACAAAAACATGAACCGAATCGGTTCGGTTCGGTTCGGTTTTGTCGGTTCGGTCGGTTCGCCGCTTCATGCTTTAGGTGCGTGTTTGGTCTGGTTTTGGCCTGACCGAATCGAACCGAACCGAACCGAAAACCGAAATCCGATAAGACATAGAACCGAAACCGAACCGAAAATGGTCGGTCCGGTTCGACTCGATTTTCGTTTTGTGCCACCACTACTTACAACTAACACATATATATTGAAGTGTTGTTAAACGAATCACTAAACGGGTAGCAACACATATAACTATCTTTATCGTAGCCATTGTCACTATCTCATCACATCACCACCTCAAAACGTTTGTTATTCTGAAATAATACTCCGCATGCATCTTCAAGAATCAATAATGTGCATAAGCATTTTTTTAAAATTGAATGATAAAAATATATGAATTATAGGAGTCTACGTGTCAATAGATAATTGGATAAGAGATGACTATCCGTGATCTAACCAGCACTCATAAAAGGACAAACTGTCGCTTTCAGTCCCTCAACAAACTTATTAACACACTAACTTCCAAAATTTAAGTTGTCTTCATATCATTTTCTTATAATCTTCCCTAAAACCTTACTCGTGTTTTCTTCTATGTCACCTCTACAAGACCACAATTCCATTCACATGTCACAAGATAAGCTCAACTCAATATTTTTTTCTATCTGATTTAGAGTATTAACCAACCAACAATGTTTTGGCTTTCACGTCTACTAGTTTTCTGTAAAATAAGCTTTAAAATTTCGACTATGTACGATAAAATTGAATTAGTTGGTTAAAATGTCATTGTCTATAAAAATTGTTTATCTTCATTGAGCTTTTCTAATCTCAATAAGAAAAAATTGTTGGATTTGTTAGAATATAGAAAACACCGTAAGATATTATGTTTATTAATTAAGTATTTACAGATTACAATACATAGAAAACCCTAATGGATCCTGAGCTCACAACCGGGATTGGGCCAAATCTATCAACTAATATTCCTCTGACGCCTGAGCGGCGAAATAGCGGCTGGAAAAGAAAACTAAAAACACTAAAGATAAACGTAAAGATAGTATGTATATGACTGTTGAGACTTATAACGAAGCTTGAACACGCGTCCGATCAGTGAAGGCGACGATTCCGATAGCATTTTCTTTGGAATTTAATTACGAATCCACGACCAATGCCGGAATAAGCAAACTCTAAGCGATTAGAGAATTATAAGCAAAACAATGAGTCGTTTGTTTTTTTCGAACCCGACAAATTGTTTAAGCTCGTGATGGAGTGTTGCTACAGCTAATCAGGCGATTCAAGTATACTTTTCTTTGAAATTTGATTACGAAACCATTAGCGCTGACGACATCAGTTAACTCATTATGGTTTGGGAGTTATGGTCGAAACAATGACCAAATAAGGTTGAAGCTGATTATTTTATGAGGGATTAAGGAATGTGGTTAGGGTTTGATGGGGTGACATGGAGGCGTCGGTTCTAGGCCAACTTGGTCAGATGATCGATCTTCTCGGATACCATGTTAGAATATAGAAAACCCTGTAGACTTATAACGAAGCTTGAACACGCGTCCAATCAGTGAAGGCGGCGATTCCGCTAGCATTTTCTTAGGAATTTAATTACGAATCCACGACCAATGACGGAACAAGCAAACTCTAAGCGATTCGAGAATTATAAGCAAAACAATGAGTCGTTTGTTTTTTCCGAACCCGACAGATTGTTTAAGCTTGTGACGGAGTGTTGCTATAGCTAATCAGGCGATTTCGGTATGCTTTTCTTTGGAATTTGATTACGAAACCATTGGCGCTGACGACATCAGTTAACTCATTACACAAATAAGGTTGAAGCTGATTTTTTTATGAGAGATTAAGGAATGTGGTTAGGGTTTGACGGGGTGACATAGAGGCGTCAGTTCCAGTCCAACTTGGTCAGATGATCGATCTGCTCGGATACCATGTTAGAATATAGAAAACCCTGTAGACTTATAACGAAGCTTGAACACGCGTCCGATCAGTGAAGGCGGCGATTCCGCTAGCATTTTCTTATGAATTTAATTACGAATCCACGACCAATGACGGAATAAGCAAACTCTAAGCGATTTGAGAATTATAAGCAAAACAATGAGTCGTTTGTTTTTTCCGAACCCGGCAGATTGTTTAAGCTCGTGACGGAGTGTTGCTACAGCTAATCAGGCGATTCTAGTATGCTTTTCTTTGGAATTTGATTACGAAACCATTGGCGCTGACGACATCAGTTAACTCATTACGGTTTGGGAGTTAGGATCGAAACAACGAACACATAAGGTTGAAGCCGATTTTTTAAGGACTAAGGAATGTGGTTAGGGTTTGACGGGGTGACATATAAGGCGATTCCGTGCCAACTTGGTCATATGATCGATCCGCTTCTTGGATACCATGTTAGAATATAGAAACCATGTAGGATAAATGTTTATTGATTGGTATTTATAGATACAATGCATAAAAACCCTAATGGACTGGCCTACAACCAAGGTAATAACTATCGACTAATAGAAATATCTATCGGATAATAAAATGCATCTTTTCTGCAATCCTAACCGGTAAAAAGCTAGATTTTTGTCAAGTCCATCATGTGAGTGGTAAATCAAGCTCACCTAGCATGCCCTTAAACATTGGTTTAACCAATTTATTCATTCTCTTCAATGATTTTATCTCAAAAATTGGGTTCCTTATTGCCCGAGATCATAATTGAACCTAAGTTACTTTCAAATGATCTCATCCCGCAAACTTACAACTAGGCTACACATTAGGAGGTGCAATATTTCTTTGTTGTGAAGCATCCAGCGAAAGAGTCATAAGTGTAAGGCCGAGATGAAGCTTTCTCCGAGTTATTAGTTAGAAAATCTAAATTAGAAGTATTAGTTAGAAATGAAGTTTTAAGTTGCAACTTAGAACTTGTTACAAGGATCCATGTAAAGTTATTCCAAAAGAAATCACAAGCACATATGGCGATAAATGGCTACAAAAGAATTTGTGATATGTTTATTACTTGTAGTATTGTTATTTTTCTTTTTATGTTTATTTTTATTTTTAGTCCTGAAAATATGAAAAGAAGGATAGTGCCAACCATTTTAAATAATACTATGAGGTCAAAAGTTAGGAATTGAAATTGTCCCATCATAAGTTGGTAACACATGCCTCACAAAAGTGAAAGATTAAAGTAAAAACTATGAAAGGCTACAACATCTAAGAAAAAAAAATGTATTAGAGCGTTGAGTGCCCTAGCGTGAGAAGCTCGCCAGTGCGAGGTGGCGCCACTGGTTGAGTGAGTTTTGTGACGTGAGTTCGTTGTGGAAGAAGGAGAAAAAAAGAATGTTGCCATTATTAAATGACTAGTTTTTAAATTTAAAATTTTTAATTTCGAATTAAAATTTTTAAACACTATAAATAATAGTTTATTTTAAAATTTTCACACAATTTTCTCTATCAGAAACACATTTTTTCTACCAAAATGTCTAGTGATGATTCTTTTTTCAATGCATGTGATGAAGATGATTTGAGTGACATTTTGTTGATTACACAAGTTGTTCGGTATCATTAATCGTTGCAACAAGAATCTGGAATTTCACGTACTCATAATCCGATACACCGTGATCGTAAGACTGCCGAAGAACGTTTGTTGGACGACTATTTTAGTGATGAACCGAAATATCTATAGTATTATTTTAGATGTTGATTTCGTATGAGCCATAAAACTATTTTTAGAAATAGTCAAATGTAATGAAACTTATACTTTTGATCCTCTTCCCGAGCATTTTAAGTTCTCTAATGAAATTTTAAGTTCAGTATGATGAATTAATGAAATTTAATTTGTTTGAAAAATGAAAAGAAAAAAAGTGTTATGTGAGGCTCTTTTGACTCAAGCCATGAAGGACGGGTATTTTAGAGTATGTTTAGCGAAATAGATGTTTTTGTATTGTTGATGTTCACAGTCAGCGATCTTTAGTCTTGAAAAGATAAAATTGTAGCTTTTTTTAGTTATATTTCACAAACTAGATGTACTTGTAGATTAAAAATATAAAATGACATAATTAGAAATACAAATAATAAACCAACATTAATATGAACAATAAATAAAATTATTGATATAAATCATAAAGGGAAAATCAGTAATTTTGTGAAATATAATATCTAGCATCTTTATAAAAGCTGGTTTTGGAAATATTTTTTAGAACTTTGTTTCTAAAAGTAATCCACAATCTTAGTTTGCCAAACAAATGTTATTTTTTGATCAAAGCTTACTTTCAATAATATAATCTTAAACTTTTATAATTTTTTCATAATCTCTCGCATCAAACATTAGGGGTGAGCATGGTTCGGTTTGGCTCGGTTTTTATATAAAACCGAAACCGAACCGAAAAATTTTGGTTTTTGATTTTTAGAAACCATTCGGTTTCGGTTTTGTGTCGGTTTGGTTTTCGGTTGTCGGTTTTTCGGTTTGGTTTTTCGGTTTTTCGGTTTCTATCGATTTATCGAGCTATGCTTTTCAAGTAGATTTGACGTATATTATAAAATACAACCATATCTTAAACCAGTACCGTAACAACGGTACTAAAATGGGTAAAGAATCGTCATAAATCAAGTCTGCAACATTCTCAAAGTTGCTCCAAGTTCCAAGGATTTAATTTGTTAGAGCTTGAAGGTCTGTTTAAAAACAATTGAAGGGTGTGTAAATGAAAAAGAATGATGTTGGAACAAGTTCTTCAATCTTTTCACGTAATTGCACCATATTCAACGAGAACAACCATTAACATTCAAACTTAATGTGTTCTTGTAACATTTGTGTATCCATTTTTTTTCACCTTAAAGACATTTCATGTTATGTATATTGTATGAAATAAAATATTAACAGAGTTATTACATTTGAAATCATCATCGACAATCAGTAATGTAAAGCCAAGATATCGCGATAACGTCTTTATATTATTTATGAACAACAAGCAAAGATATATTATTTTGACTTTAAATGTCGGTTCGGTTTATTGGTGCTTGTTTAAAGTTAAACCAAACCAAACCAAAAACTTCGGTTTTTAAAATATAAAACCGAACCGTCGGTTTTTCAATCGGTTTCGGTTTTTGGTTTCGGTTCTTGGTTTTGGTTTAGGTTGGTTTTGGTTTCTTGCCAGACACCCTCATCAAACATGTCCTTAATTTATGAGTGATAAAAGTGAGTTCTTAAGATGGCGAGAGATGTCCTTAAAATTTGTGATTAATGATTGCCACAGATTATGCCTACTAGGCATCTAAACACAAATGATACAATTCTACTTTTTTTTCGGAAGAAAACACTAAATTATTGAACTTAAAAAATGATAATCCATATCATCAACACAATCTTTTGGTCTCATTGCAAAGTGGCAAACACGAAATATATTGCGCAAAAGCATGTTATACGACAAACATTATTTAATACTATCATTAATAAAGATCTTTGTGTCACTAAATATCATCTCTAAACATATTTTGTGTGATTTTTGAAACATTACAAGATAATAGTAATTGCTATAGTTTGGTTTGGGGCACTTTAACCAAAACTCTAAAAATGGTTCTACTAAAGTAGATTGATCAACCATTTGCTGTAATGGTTTCTTTGATTCTATAGTTTTTTTTTTTTAAGAAGCAAAGATTTTATTAAGCCACATAGGTAACGACAAACAACAACAAACAACGAGCTCCAAGATATAACACCGGAGAGAGAAACATCAAAACAAAATGCACCAAAAACCAAAAAATTAAGGAACAAAATGATTTGCATTACCCTGAAAAATGAATTAAAAAAATGTTAAATATAACCGTAATATTGAAGTTAGTCCAAGCAGCAAGTGGTTTCCTTTCAAAAGGCTTTAAAAGGCGACAGTGTGAGCTAGTTTTCTTCAAAGTGAGTATATGTCAAGGTTAGTTGTATGGTAATTCCTCTTGTGACAGTTTCTTTGCTGGGATTTTGTTTCCATTTGGACACTTTTGGTCCTTTGTATTCTTCATGTTGAACTCATGAGTCCCTCTGCCATTTAATTTTCTTGATTAATTGAGGTGAGATGCCTTCTCTTTGTATTTTGTTTTCCTTTGTGACGGGTTCTAATGTATTGTTGACTTTCTAAAAAAAATAAAAAATAAAAATAAATATATATATAGCCGTAATAATAAACCACTCATTTCTAAAAATAATTGTTTCAAACCACCTTAATGTATCACTACATTTGCCGGTTTTCAACTCATAAATATAGCCATTAAGGCTTTGTTTTAGCAAAACTCAAATAAAAAAGTAGATTCATGGTTTAAAATAAAATTTGAGCTAAAAGTATCTTGTTTATCATGTGCGTTTCTATACTACATGCTAATGTATTTAGGACTCCTATAAAAGAAAGTCTTAAAAATATAAGCCTACACATCTTACTATAATTAGTAATTCATATAATTAAATTCTACACTATAATAATTGCATTATACTCCATCCGTCCCAAATTAGACTAAAATACCGTTGGTCCCTAAACTTGTCTTGGAGGATCGCGATGGGATGAACCTCGCCTTTTCATCGCCACGGGTCCAAACAGTGGCCATTAAATGCCGATTAGTCCTCGACGAGTGGGACGGTCAAACCGATTTCTTCGAGGGTATTATAGACCATTCACTTTTTAACCCAACCTAGTTAAAATATAAACCAACCTTCAACCATATGTATGAACGAGCAAGAGTGAACCCTAAAATACAATCAACACATTTTTCCCAAAGCAAAAGAAAAACAATAATGGCACAAAACGATAGGGGAAGGTTTGTTGAGTTCGTTGACGAAAGCATCGCAAATGAAAAGCGTTTGGGTGTTAAGAATGAGAAGGAAGAGGATGACATCTTGTTATCAAAGTTTAACGATTGGGAGAAATGATTACAAAACCGAAATTTTGTTTAAATATCTTAAGGAAAGGAAGGAAAAGAAGGAAAAGCGATGATAGGGAGAGTTGTGGGTCTAGCTAAGTGTATGTTTAGTTGATAGTAAACATTTGTAGTTCTTGAGAACATGTAATCGATGAATAAAGTTTTGTGATCTTATTTAAGTAATTGTGTTTGAAATCGTTTTGCATTTCTTAATAGGTTTCACTTACCCAAGTAAGTTACAATTTGTTGGTTTTCATAAGTTTGTTTGACTTTGGTAAGTCAAAATTCAAGATGTTACAATACACCATTGTCGATACATTGTTGTTTAATGCTAAGCGTTTGCATTTGAACCCGTGTTTGAAACCACTTGCCTGTAATTTTTACGAAGGGGGTGTTTGGTTTCTTTGTAACAATTGTTCTTGATAAAAGGGCCGTTTGGTTTAGGCGATACAAGCGGATGTTTTATTTGATACATTATGATTTAGTGCCAAAGTATTTGCATTTTCACCACATCTTTGTAAACCATTGCCTTTGCTTTTGCGGATACAAGGGGTGTTTGGTTCTCTGATTAAACTTTTCGATACAAGGTCTGTTTGGTTTGATGATACAAGGGCTGTTTGGTTTCTTGATATAAGGGATGTTTGGTTTTGTTGATACTAAAAGCACTAAAATACACCCAATATCACAATACAAGAACAGATTAAACAACACATAACCCAAATGATATTTTATCATTAATAAAGTCTGTTAAACATCATAACCAACTACATCAAATCTAATTTACATACCATTTTAGCAAAACTATCACCCAAAAGACGCCTTTATCTACCCCATGGAAAACCAAAATTCGGGCATTATGTTCACCATTTTCTTAACAAACTCTTGGTTGAACCGAATACCTTCATTTGTTTGACCAACAATGCTGTATGAGTTGGGCAAGTTGGTTTGCAATGCCTCATTGGATTTTGTTCAACAGATCCACACGATCAAGCGCAATTCCACGAGGTCGAGCTTGATTCTCTTGTATTAGCTCCCTACGGTTGATGATTCTGTCTTGGATCTTTGGCGATCGAAGAACTAACTTCATAGAATCCTTCTTGCGACCTCATCTTGAACCCGATAGCCATCCGATCATTAAGATTTGGCGAATCACCTACCTCCATGAGTTTTTTAAAATGAAATCGCCATTGGAAAGTTGTGTGTGTGTGAAAAGTGGTAGATGAGTTTATCGGTAAGAGGCGGTGAAGGGTCTAATACTTACTTTTTTTCACACTCGGTCCACGAATTTGTCTTGGTTCTGGTTGTCATACTTAAACTCCGCCCAATATTCACTTTAGAATACACAACTGGTCCTCAGTTTCCAACTTCACGTAAAACCATTAGAAGTTTGACTTTGTTAAGTCAAACTTCTAAACATCTACCTCGAATCCTAAATTTTATGTCCATTTTGACTTTTATAAACAAACTTTGACCTTAAATATGTTTTTGTATTATATAATGCTTAATGAAAGTTATATCAATGAAAATACATTTAAAATTCAATTTCATTTATATATTTTACATCAAGTATTATATAACACAAAAGATATTTAAGGTCAAAGTTGATTAAAAGTCAAACCGACATAAAATTGAGACCGAGGAGTATCAAATTATCAATTCACTCCAAAACAAATATTTAGTAATGGTTTGCAATATTGACTTTATAAAGTCAAATAGCGTTCTATATATTATTCAACATTCCACTAGCCATCCTTATCATCTAACTTCAAATACCATTATGCCTTTTGCACTTAATCTTCCAAAGGTTTTCAATCCTTCCGACATTCGACTCTAGTTCACGGTTAAGCCATTCACCATTTTCAACTATTGACTAACTAAAGTAAGTGGAAATACGGTTTTACTTGCTACAATCAAATAAAATGCTAAATGAAAGTTTGACTTTCGAATGTCAAACTTTGATCACCTGATAAGCCTGAAACATCAACATATGAACAATCTAATTTAAAGCAAACCATTTAAACAATTATTGTACAAAATTACCAAAACTATTTTGCAACGTTAATTTTTCAAGGGTATTCAACCCAAACTTAAACTACAACCAATCAAAGAAATCTACCACGGGCGTGGGGAAGCTCGGTGGAGTTTCAACAGACTTCTAGCTGACTCCCGCTTGTTCTGGTATTTTCATTCCCATCGTGACTCTATCGCTTTGCGATATTGATTGTCTTTAGCTGACCGAGAACACGCAAGTATACACTTTATTAAAGTTATTTCATGCTACGATCGAAAAGCTCGAAACACCACCGTCATGGTGACCATGGTGAATGTGTTTGTGTCTAGCAGTGGAAAAATTTTGCAAGGTAGATCACTAAGCGTGTTTGCGACTGAAAAATCAAATAGTGTTGAGATACACAAACATGGCAATTTAGGAATGTTTTATTTGATACATATGCATTACTGACGATTACACTTACTCAGAACGCCCAACCCCACGAGGGGTAAAGGAATCACAAGTAATGGTGTCATATCAAAGCAAACATATAAACCAAAAGAAATCTTCAACATAAATATGGAAATAATCCAAGTCAAAGACTTCAATATAGGTCAGTGGAAAAATAAACTCCAATGAAAGTCTAAAACATAAGTCTAAATGGTATCATAATATCAAAGCTAAATCTCTAAGGTAAGTCCACTCGACTCATCCCAAAGCAATACCCAGCTCGATGCTTAGATACCGCATGCGGAAGAAAAGAAAAGGCATTTGAGCTTACAAAGCCAATTGAACAGATATACAAAGCAAAAGAATCTGAAACGAAATTGAATCTGAAATAAAGTAAAGAAAGATAGTGAAATCATATTCTTTTCAAAAGATAAATTCGAGAATATCGGAATAAGTTTTATAGCTTAACTACCTCAAAGCCCGTAACATATGCCATATCGAAACATATCATAATCACATAAGGCAACATATTTGTGGGAGACCTACGAGTTATGAAGGGCGTGCATGCACGCAAACATCAATCATCGGATAACAAATAGCATATAACGGATAATATATGGCATATAATGATCTAGGATGCATCCATCGCCCCTACGACAAATATTCATATCATAATTCAAATTGAGCTCATACGAGATAATGAAGGGGCGTGGCGAACATCACTCTCGCCCCTGTAGTCATGTCGAGAAAGTGCATTCACGACACGGACATGGAACCCCCATGACTAGTTATATTTGGCTCGGGTGTCAACTATCGAATCAAATAAGAATGTCATAAGCGACATAGATCATATTTTATCAAGCGTTTAATCATATTTTCAAAATCAAAGCCTCATATCATATAGTTCAAAATCGGATGTTTATGATTCAAAAATCAAAGTTCGAGATAAGCAACACTCAAATAAACACATTAGGGTTCATAGCAAAGGTTTAGGAAATCCTAATATGAAAGCGAAAAGAAAACTTCATACGAAACCTTTCTTGAAAAGGTCGAATATCCGTACCTTATTCAAAGCAAAGATCAAAAGTCGAAACAGGGAAGCAAAGAATTACTCCTTCTGCGTAACCTATATACATTAACGTCGTATATATTATTAATGATTTCATAATCTTCACAATGATCTTTTATGTTTTAGGGTTTCTATAATTATATGAGACTTAAAGGTTTTAATACTAATATAGTAAATTAGGGTTTATATATCTTTTATTAACTTTTAGGGTTTTCATTCTTTAATGTCTTATTAATATTCATTAGCTTACTTGTTACGTCTTTTAATGACTAATTACTTAACCTAACTCGTCACATAATACTCTTTCCTTTTATTTTTCAACGTAAATGTTTATGATTTTATGTGACATATAAGTTACTCATTACGCGTATTAATCACGCATTTACTCTATTAGGGTTTATCATAACTTAATAATTTAACATATCAAAACTAGGGTTTATGTTTAACATAACCTTTACTTAATTAATGCATCTTCAAACTCATATGTAATTCAATTCAAATTAGGGTTTCGGTTATTAGGGTTTACACTAGTATTAGCTCATCTAAATACTTTACTTACTCGAGCTATTAAGTTATATTCATTACTCATAAATTAAACATGGTTCGGATCTAGTTAATAGGTTTGACCTCATCAAACAACACAAACATAACTCGATTCAATATCCCATCTTACGTTACATGTTTATTATTATTTAGAAGTTAAATGAGTTAGGTTTCTTATTGTTTCGGTTCACAACTCTCGGCCAAAAGAAAAAGAAACATAACGCCGATGAAACAAATATAACTTGACATATCGTATAAGATACGTTAAAGGAAAACAAATAAGCGATATACATTCAATTGGTTGAGCAAAATCGACACCAAAGGTGTGTTTGTGTGAGTCTCGGCGAAGCAAGGAGAAAAAGAAAAGAGAGAGCAAAATAACTAGGGTTCCAATTTAATGAATATGTGTTGTATTTATAGTTGTAGTATTTGAGTTAAACTAGGAAAGTAATTGGGTTTGGGTTGGGTTTAGTCCAACCGGTCACACCATTCACCTCGCCATCATGGGCTTGACCTTGGCTCATCTGAAACAACAAACCAAACGCGACCCAAAACATTTACTGAAACTTTAACTCTTCGTCGTACCAAATAAATTACGCAATATACTTTAATTAGGATTTCAAATATTCGCAAGTTAATCTTTTATTTCTTTAAGTGTTAGAAATATATTTTTCGTATTTTATAATTTTTTTTATTCTAAGGGTATTTTAGTCTTTATTCGGATTTTAAATTTTCGGGTTTTACATACTGTTATCCAAAGATTTTCAAATTCGGAGATGACCGAATCATTACAATGGTGAACGCTACCATAACACTATTCCCAAAATCGACATCGGACGACTTAAGGTTAATCGTGAAACAAGGGCACCTTCATCCTAGGATTAGCTTCATGTATCAACTACAACAAGTTTTACGATTAAATTTCATTCTTTGTTACACATCTCTATAACATTATAAGTTGTAAAGCGAAATTGTTCTTACCGCAATCACCAAAATCCAATGTAAGGGTCTCAAGATTTTGAAGTCTTGTCAAGTGAAAGATATCGGATGTTGTGATTGTGGTCACAACATTATAACGACCTAATGACAAATGTAACTTCTTCAAATTCCCAAGTTTTGCAATATCCCATAGTCTCATCTCGTTAGTACTAGGATCGATTCATCTTAAGAGACTCAGTGAGGACAACCAAGAATAAAGTCCCAAACTGCACTGCTTAAAAATTGACATGAATCAATTCTAGGCTCGATGATTTGGATAGCCATGAAAATATTCCAAAGTAGCCATAGCACAAACATGAAGTACCGGATGTTTCAACTCATTACGAGTAAAGTTGGGTTGAGAACGTGAATCGGGTCACCATACCGGTTGTAATAATCGGCTCCTCAATTCCATTGTCGGCCAAAAACAAGAGCCACTCATGAATACTGCTCATAATGAAAGTTGTCTATTCTAATAATTGATCTTGGCTCTGGCAAATAAGACAAACTTTCTTATCGACCCATAAGCGGTTAAGAATCTAGTAACAAGCCTACCATCAAACTCGTATGTTAAATAATAAAGAAATCCTCATCAAGTATGACATCGGTGAGCAAAGTTCACTTAGACCTCGGGTTTCGCTAAACTAGGGTTCTCACCGCTTCTAACAAAGGCAACCGATTCAAATGTTAGTGATCACTTCATCTAGTATGTTGGTAAAACGATCGATCGACATGGTTTTATTAGAAGTTGGGTTGGTCTTTTGAGTTCGAAATGAGGATTTATATTCTTGATTCGATTTGCGCTTATCATTTCGGATAATGAAGTTGTTTGTTGGGTGGGTGTATTTGTTCATGAAATTAAATCGTGTCAGGGAAGAAATCCGCTAATAGCCATACTCACAATTGGTCCTGGGTTGAAGGTTGGGTCGAAAAAAGTGAATGGTCTATAATACCCTCGAAGGAAATCGGTTTGTATCCCATTCGGTCGAGGATGAATCGGCATTTAACGGCCACTGTTTGGACCGTGGCGATGAAAAGGCGAGGTTCGTCCCATCGCGATCCTCCGAGACAAGTTTAGGGACCAACGGTGTAGAGTTTAGTCCCAACTATAAGTCAATTTAACTTTTTCAAGTCGTTTTATCACCAACATTTTGACTTTAATTATTTCTTTGCGTTATATAAAAGTTGTTGTAAAATATATAAATGGATATGTGATTTAAATGATTTTCATTTGTATACTTTTCATCAAGTATTATATAACATGAAAAAAAATAATTAAGGTCAAAGTTAGAAAAAAAAAGACTTTGAAAAATAAAAAATGGACTTATAATTTGGGACGGAGGGAGTAATGTACATTAATGACACATTAAAGTTTAGTATTAAAATAAATGTTACAAACTTAGAATAATATAAAATTATAGTTGTAATTTTTATCGTAAACATTCAAGTTTTATAAAGTTCGAATGAAAGATAAGTAGATATCATATATATGTTAATATACTTTATGTAAATTCAAACAGATCACTTTTTTCGAATTATCAAATGAAGTAAGCCTAATACTAACTCTCATTTTATATCGCTAAACATAAAAAATCTTAAAAAGCACGTTTAAATATCTTCGCCGCTACATGCGAATAATCGAATACTATGCTAGTAACCTTTAATAGATGATGTAGACTCGTCACCTTACGAGAAAATGGTAACTAGTCTACTATCTATTTATGTGATTATGTCAATGGTTCTAAGTCGCCATCATCATCACTATATCCATATTTTTACCTAATACAGCATTTTCTACAAGGTTTTCCACATCATAGCTAACATTTTTTAGCATCTACATGTAAATATTGTGACAACTCAATACAAATAAAAAAACCCTATTACTTATCTAGATAGAAATAATAATAATAATGATAATAAATAAATAAAATAAAAAATTACCTTCACATCGTTTACAAGTTCTAAGATCAAACCAATGAGACATAAATGTACGAATTGCCTAATTATTTTCTCTCAACCAACTACTATACTCTAGATAAATTAAAGGGTAAATACTGAATATATATAACAAACTTTCTCAAATTAACCAATATACGTAACATATTTATTTTATTCTCAACATACGTAATATACTTTCAAAAACTTATTAATATACGAAATATTGACAGATTAACACTTTAAAAGTTACAAGAAGTGCCTCGTCGTTCGTGTTGACTTTCACCATTGCCTGACATTTTTTTTACTTAAAAATTGCGATAATGGTCCATGTGGTTTGCTTTGACTTCAATTAATCCTTTGACTTTCATCTTTTATATATAATGCTTTTATATCGTTTATACTACGTTTTTACTCGATTTTTACACACGCTTTTATATAAGTTTTTACACGCTTTTGTATCATTTTCTGCGTTTATACACGTGTTCACACTATTTACACGTTTTATACATGTTTTTACACGCTTTCATTACGCTTTTTATATCGTTTTTTACATGTTTCACGTTTATATATCGCTTTTTATATATTTTTATATAACGTTTTTACACGCTTTTTTACACTTATCCGCGTTTTATATACGCTTTTAACATGTTTTTAACGTTACGGGTTTATGTGCGTTTTTACAAGTTTTGTATACGTTTTTACGCGCTTTTATACAAGTTTTTACACACATTTTATATACATTTTATACGATTTATACACGTTTTATACTACGGTTTTATAACGCTTTTTACAAGATTTTATCATGGTTTTATATGTTTTTTGACGGGGTTTATATATACGTTTTACGTTTTTTATACCGTGTTCACACATTTTACACACTTTACACATTTTTATACATGTTTTATACAGCGTTTTTATCTGCAGTTTTATATGCGTTTTTTTACATGTTTTACGTTTTACAGCACGCTTTTATATCGTTTTATATATTTTATATACGTTTTACGCTTTTTACATTTACACAACGTTTTATACGTTTTAACATGTTTTAACACGTTTTATCACGGTTTTATGTGCGTTTTTTACAAGTTTTTATCGTTTTCTGCGTTTTTACACATTTTTATATACATTTTATATCGATTTTATGTACGTTTTATACACGATTTTATATCGTTTTTACATGATTTTATACTGCGGTTTATATATGTTTTTATTAGGGTTTTATATCGTTTTTACACACATTTTACCCGATTACGTACATATTTATACACGGTTTGTATATGTTTTTATGTTTTGTTAACAGCTTTATACACGTTTTTAATGCATTTTTAAAGGTGTATAAGAACATGCATGAAAACATCTAAAAACGTGTATAAAAATATGTAAAAAGCATATATAAAACCAGATAAAACGTCATAAAATCGTGTAAGCGTATATAAAATATTAAAACGTGTATAAAAATAAAAAGATGAATGTTAAGGATCAACTAGAAAGTCAGCAAACAGCATGAACCATTATCGTGAATTGTTTTAAGTGAAAAAATATTAAAGAACTAACGATGAAAGTTGGCGTTAAACGACATGGGCCATTCGTAACTTTAAAACTAGTAACATGTCAATACTACGATATATTGGTAATTATTTGAAAGTATATTCAGTATGTTTAGAATAAAATAAGTATGTTACGATATTAGTTTAATTTGAGAAAGTTTATTCGTATATTTGGCGTATCACAAATTAAATGCATATATTGTACCAATTCAAGTATTTACTAGAATTCTACCACAAATACAAGAATGAGGATCTATTGAAGCATGTCTTCTTTTTTTACCTAATTTTCCGTCTCGATACTACAAATCACTAATTCTATGACGACTACTCTTTTTGGATAATTTGAGTCGGTGAACCTTTGTGACCACAAAGGGATTACTTTTCTCGCCATTTGATTCGAACTTCTCGACCTCTTCTAGAAGACCGATATTCTTACTTATTGGGTCACCCCTTCTGGTTATTTGAGACATGTCTTTATTGAGTTGACGAAAGAAATTGACATTTTCATTGACGAATATCTTGAACAAATGCGAATGATAAAACAATATAAAGTATATAGTCAAACAACCTTTTGAAAGTGTAAGAATGGTAAGAAACTCCATCAAAGACGTTAAAAAGAATTGAAAGGTATTTCCTTTTGAATATAATCATTTAGTTTACCAAAACCTTTTTCCTGTTTTCTTTGACAAAACAGAACTAGAACTAGAGATTGATCTTAAAAACAAAACAAAAATGACCTTATTAATGATACTTTTCGTTAAAATTGATTTCATGTGACCGTCGATGAAATTTTCAACAGTAGTGTTAATTTTAGTAAAAATATCAAATTCTATTAACTGCAATTAGTCCAAAAGTTATTCTCTTTTAGTGCTTGCTTAATTAGTCCATTAGTAATATTTAAATGGTAAGAATCGAATGAGAAGAATCCTTAAAATAAGAAAGATGAATATAAATATATTTATCGTTTGAGATCGTGATTTGAATTAGATCGTCCTTAATCTTTAGATCGTCATATATATTTTCTAAGAAAAATTAGATACGTATACGTATATTACGATCGTTTATCAAGCTTGAGTTAAACCGAATCACTATGTATTTTTTTAAATCGTATCGCGGTCAAATTGTTCTTCAAGATTAATTAGCGATCGATTTCACTTCAAAATCACTTTTGAACTAATCGTGATCGTCCGATTCAGTCGATCGATCTCGAATATCGATTATAGTTATTTATCGTTTCGTTTTAAGTTTTCTTCACTGGAATCCTTACCCATATTTAAAGAATAAACTTAATCTATGGGACAAAATTCTTTTACTCTCAATCAATGCCTTGTATTGTAACATTCCTACAAAGAAGGTAAAACGTAAGATACTTAACACCTTACATTAAAAATTCCGAAAATTTCACTCAGTAATATAATTACATTTTGACTTTTACAGTCATAAATTTTACTACGTAACATCAAAACGTTAAATTAAAAATCATCATTCTTGGCCTCAAGGTATTTGTATAGTATTAGCAAAACCATTAACTAACGCCAAAGCATTACTCGTAACTTCCTTAACTTTAACTGCTCGACCGCAAACATCAGCCTTAACTCCGTTGTCCGGGACATCTTCGAACCCGTCCGTACATGTCTCTTCATTAGTTAAAGCCGCACTCATCCATGTTTGCACGTTGCTAAGCTGGAAACGAAGCGACTCACCCGACCCACCTAGCTTCCTCATTTGTTGAAGTGAGCCACGGATACTGTCCACTGCGTCGTCAAAAACTTCGTAGCAGTCGTGTACTGCGGCTGCGATTCTTGGATTGGCTACAACACATATATTATTTAGGCACATTATTATGACATTATTCCTCATCATTAGAGAATTTTTAGCTTGAAAACAAAAATTACTAGCTGTTCAGAGAAGAAAAAAATTGTGAACTATTAGAACTTCAAAGATATAGTAATAGTTTTTCATTCATATTACTCTCTCCATCTCAAAATTATAGTTCTTTGCTCCTTCGTTCATATTACTATATCTTCAAGTGTGGTAAAACGTCATAATCAGGGTTTCTAATGTTTTATTGACATTTTCACGATTGTGTCACAAACTGTTATATCCACAAAAAGTGTGAATTGGCGAGAACAGCTGACCCGGTGCTTTTTGGCACGAGCCATTGTTCATCCTATAAAGAATAGCTCCGGCATCTCCTCACACCAAAGTGTCACAAACAATTATATATATCAAATCTATTATTAGACTCTATTATTTTGTGTCACTGTAAGCATCTCAGTGACTGAATTGACATTCAACAACATTTACTTTCGACTTTGTGACACTTCTGCTTCAAGTCATGACAATTTCTCTTTGTGCACAACGTGGCCTTATATGTAAGCAAGAAATAAGTAAAACTGCAAAAGGATTGATAATATGTTGGCAACTTAAGGTACGGAAAAAGTTATTTTCATACAAATACTTATAGAAAAATGTCACACGAAATTAAGTTACTCCCTTATATGTGTGAATATAAAACTGCGTACCATAATCAGTGGTGTGAGAAATGTTGAAACATATTTGGCCATATGTTTTGCTTTATTCAAAGTGACACCAATTGCGACACGAGCAAGACGAGCCGGATTTTGTTTGATAGCAGACGAATAGCCCGAGAGCGAAGTGAAACATGTTTGTGGATACAAGGTTGTTTGGCAACTTGTACGAATGAAATCAGTGTCGTTGGATGTTGGTTTGAAAGTGTTGTTGCTGGCAGTTGTTAGAGTAAGTAAGGTGGTTGATATAAAGAACAAGAAAATAATTGAGAAAATATGGTTTTCATGTTTCTTATTTTTGGTTATGGTTTTTGAAAGTAGAGGTTTTGATGGAGTGAAAGGGTTTAAGTAGGAGTATATTGGGTTGGAGTGAAGTTACTTTAATACCCTTGGTCAATAAAATTGGGTAGTGTTGTTTACATGTGCAAATTGCAATATATGTTGGATGAATATTTTAGTACCTATTAAAGTTTTTTTTTTTTTAAGATAAAGATTTTGACTTGTGTTTTATCCATGCGTCCTTGAGCATTATCAAAAGGTAGACGTGAACATAAAAATGTTCGGATAATGGACAAGTCCATAGGCGCTTACTCTTACTTAAACAAAGCTTCGCTCTTCCTCCGGATCATGTGATGAAGGAAGCGAGGGGCGAAAGGAAGGCTTTCGCCTCAACATTGCTTTTACTCTCGTATCATCTTTTTTTTCTCGAAGCTTCTTCATTTCTATAGGCTATGTGAGATCCATTCCTTTCTTCTTTTTTGTTGTTCATTCTATATTGAACCCGGCCAGTGGCTTTTTAGGAAGCCCGTCCCACCACGTACTCACGGCCGGTGGCTTGCGGCACGCAGTGGCGCTAACAACCTGCTTGCGGAAGCTTCAACGAACCTACTTCTACTTAGATGGAATTCATTCAATAAGATCGGGACTAGTCTTTCACTTCACATATCGGATATAGATCTACTTTTTATCTCATGGCCATTTCAAGAAAGAGGCGGTGCTAGGAAGGCGAAGTATATCTTTCTTGTAGTGCCACTCCATTCCATTATTCGATCGAAAGAATCTCTTCGAACCACCAAGTCATAATGAGATTAAAACCGATGCTTCCTTGGCGGGTGTGCGGTATGCAGATGTCGAGTTTAGGTCAGATGGAGGTTACAGGTTCGGTTATGGTTCGAGTGGAAAGCACGTATCTTGATCGTGTGCATGTCTGTTATCAAACGAAGATGAATTACCTAACGAACATGTTCCTTCTACGTGTTTGGGCTATATTACGCTGTCAAGTATCGATAATCGATAGAAGTAACTTGATATCACGATGCCACCGCTTGACATGGCGGTACAAGATCCTTTCCAACGGTGCTCTATCAAAGGACTATCTCAAAAGCGGAGAGAATGATTGAATTGAAGCCATGTCTCCAGAGAAAATGACCGATCATTCGCTAAAGATCTTGACTAAAGCATTGATAGCTTTGCACTCGGCCCGGAAGGATAAAAAAACCACCTTGGTTGTTGCCGGCACCAAGTCTGCGAGACAAAGGCGAGGATTCTCTAAAAATCCAAGGTCGTAAGTGGCGAGAGGCCTAATTGTGTCAATTCAGGTTTTGAACTACCGCAGACTTGTTTCATAGTTTTCAAGCGAAAGGCACCACTCCAACACGGTAGCGGATAAAGCTCGACGTTAGTACATATATTGGTTGCCACCCACGCTCCGCCATCCATTCAAGTTTAGGAACATAGGTAATAGTATCGATCGAAAGAGTCGACGTGAAGGGGATGAAACAGGTGCCTCTAAGTGGAGAGGAGGGCTTAGGATCGCCTTTACCAAGGGATGAGGATGAGGCGAGTTGACTCATGACCTTCGGTGAAAGGGAGAAAGCCCGATCTTCTATCTCATTCTCAATGGACAAAATGAGGATGTTTGACACCTCGATTGTCTTGAAGCCCTCTCACGCAAATTAAATCAACTTAGTCAATGTTTTGTCCGATTTATCAAGGCAAAAGAGCCTTCATTGTCCGGCACCTTCACAGATATGTTGACCTCCACTCAACTTCGAGCTCTCACCTCCTTGGTAGATTTAGATCTTGAATCGTATCTCTTGGAGAAGCGCGAGGCTCTCCCTTTGACTCGGGGGCCTTGACCACTTGACCGATGCGTACAGCGGTTCTCTCGTCGTGAAATAAGTAATTAAAGGTAAGCCCGGGTTAACCCGCACTCGTTGTTACTGTATAGCTTAGTCGAGGATCTTTGTGACGAGAAAGACCGACCCTACGAATATGATCCTTTACTAGTAGCTCATACTCCCCAACTAGCTAGGCTCTATTGCATCTATATCTATTATTGGTTATAGGCTCACATTGCGAGCTCAAAACTAAAGAAAAGAAACGAGACTGACTGTTAAGCGAGGTTGACTTTCTTTCATTTGGTTATGGAAAGTGAAAGTTCTTTCGTTTAACGCGAGATTCACACGCTCAACAGCCTTACACCTCTCGCCTATTGAGTAACAAGAAGTCTTTTCTCTTAAGCAAGGGCATTCCTAAACTTGCTTTCTCTCCCTTCTTGTCTTAGTATATATTATAGTCTAGCTTGAATTTTATATTATTAGGACATGTTTGTTATGCAACTTTTGAATCTTTTTAAAAGCCGTAATTTTTATTTTAGGAATAAAACACTAACTTAAAAACAATAATAATAATAATAAATAAAAATAAAACCTTGCTTTAATACAATAGCTAAAAGCTTATATCAATAAAGATCTATAACACATTTCAAACATAAATACTTAAAGAAAATAAATAATCTTATTATAGGAAAATACTCATACTTATAATAAGCAATGCATTTATTAAATATTTAAATACTTAATTACAATTTAAACAATTTTTTTTTCACACTCACTTACTCCACGTATATATATATACACCAAAATACACATACAAATTAACGTTGTCTATATACCGGCGTTATGTGCGGATAATAGTTTATGTAAATACCGTAAATTATGAAGATATATTATATGGAAGATAATTTAGCACACTCACTTTTTAATTTGCATACTCCAACATGTGTTATACAGTTGTAGATTTATTATATGTTGCTTTTGATTCTACCTTGAAATGTGTATCCGAAAGTGTACAAGCCAAGTAAAGTAGCGTATGATAAATTCACGTACTAACAAAGAGCATATTTTATATACTCATGCATTTTTTTAATCGCTTATTGATTGACACTATTTCGTTTGTTATTCGCACACTCAAGTGTATAAACCAAGAAAGTAGCGTATGATGAGCGTTACAAGCTGCGAATGCACATATTTAAGTGTGCGAATAAGAATTAATTGTGTCTGGTCATTTAGCGCTTTTTACGATCATATATTTTGATGAATTTATGATAATTTATACAAAATTCTAACCTTATAAATAAACGAAAATATAGAAAATAAATTAAAAGGTAAAACAATAAATTATAAGAAAATACTTGTAAATTTCTGCAAATATATAAAAGTATCTCTTCATAAATAAGTTAGACTAGTGATGAAATATCTCGTTACAAGTAAACTTGTTATCCGAGTCCTGATAAAATGCTAACGAAGATGAATGTCTCGTTATATGTCTTCTAATATTAAATATACATTTCATTATTACAGCTATAGTTAAATTATCAAACACTTTCATTAAACATAATGTTACAGTTTGCAGCTTCAATTAAGATTTATCAGCTAACAATTATTAGTTTATAACTAACAGTTTACAACTATAAGTTTACATCTAATTTTACCAAACATAACCATTTTTTTATTTTTTATTATTATTTTTTTTAATCTATCTATTAATTAAGTCATAAGAACTTATTTTTTTCATACTGAAATTAGTTATCAATGATTGTTGGTTAATTCTTATGATTATTACAGCTTTAAGGAAATTGTATATACATTTATATATGCCATATTATAAGATTTTATAGAGCATTTGAATGACTTGAACATATCATATCATTGTTTAGCACTAAAGTCTTTAATAAAATAAGAAGTTTCACGAGTTAGACAACAAATTTTGCATGTGAATTATATTTGTACTCACGTCTATTATGTCATGCACGTCCAAACAATGACCATGAGTCTTAGTGTACATTTCTTAACTTCTTCACTTATTGTTATTTTGGATTCATGTAAAATTGAGTGCCACGACTCACATTTTATCTGACTCCTACAGTATTATTATAAGTGGTCACAGACTCGCACTTCAAAAACTATGGTTAACTATGTACCATCCTCGTTCTTTTCTAATCGCTTTTCACACGAAAAGATTACAGTGTACAGAACCGTAAGTGTGTCGCTGAACGACGCCTGAAAATTTTAGAGACCTCAAAATTTATAATCCGTTATATAATTAAGACATCAAAATTCACTTTCAACAGAAAAATTTACGATGACAGATGATTTATGTGTTTAATATTAGTTAAACTCTCTTTATGACTCGTTACCGAGTTAAAATGTGAGAGAAAAGAAAAGAAAATGAAAAAGATTTTTATGTTTTTGAATTTTTTAGAGAGGGGAAAGGAAGCGGAAAGAAAATGTGAGAAACAAAACTTCCTCTTATTTTTTGGAGGAAGGAAGCATATATTGTGTAAATCTTAATATCTTTCTTGTTAAAATATTTGACATTAATAACTAAAAAGGAATACATGTAATTTGAACAAGTTATTTTTTCTACTCACTTCAACGTGATTTATTATTCTTTATTTTTCTTTCATCTACCTTAACAAGTATCATTATCTTCGCTTTCCTTTTCTTTTCTTTTCACTTTTCATATTTTTTAATTTCTCCACTCAAGCTAGAAGCTGAGTGTAAGTGAAGAGTGAGCACTATTCAGATAAAAAATGAAGCTAGACCATTAGGGTACTATGTTGTTTTATTTCAGTGGTTGGTATGATATATATTTTATCGGTGTTTTAGTTATCCTTTAAACTTTTGCACCGACAATTATAACAGTTACGCTTACGGCGATGTATATATAAAGGCTTGAAGAGTTAATTTTGTATGGTTTTTGGTAAACATGGTTTCGAAACTTTTTAGCTGTAGAATGTTGAATGTGTTATGAGTGGGGCGTATGTATCGATATATGCCTTAATATGTTAAACTTCGTTTGCATGGTTCGTACATTATTCATAAGCAATTGGTTAACTCTCACGGAGGGAGCGGTGGAGAGGTATTGATAGTACTATCGGATGGCCCCTGCTACCATAACATTATTGCCATACAAATAATGTAGTTGTGTAGTAAGAACATATTTGTTTAAATGTCTTAAAAGGAAGTATTGTGGTTTGATGAGAACACGATCTCTTATATAAGCTGATACGTTGTTAAATATATTAGAAAGTCTTACAAATCCATGGGTTTGAATTGATTACTGTGAGACTCAAATTGGTTAAAGTTCTCTCTTTTCAAGAAGTTGGCATGGGTGGTCACTATTAAGTTGTTTGAACTTAGCGGAGTGAACTTGAAACATCTCGCATTCTAATGATGATAGTAACTATTGTTTTGTCACTATGCCACCCTCGATGGTTAGAGTTATTTATGTTTCTATAAGCTATTTAAGATATCTTTTACTTGGGGCGTTTAGAACTTAGAACTTTGGCATGTAATCGCTTTGTTATGATACAACAATTATGGTCTTAAGGAACCCTCCCTATCTTAGTGGTGATTTTGGTGATCTCGTTCAACCTTAATCGACTTTACCGTCGATCGATCAAATTAATTATTAACGATGCGTGTGGTGTCTTAACATCCTATGTTAATTCACTATTATCGTCCCGTTTTTGTTGTTTAGATTGCTAGGTTTTAATTCGTTTTAGGTTTATTTTAAATCGTTTTTTAGGGTTTGGTTGTTGTGCGATCAACTCTTGTTGTGAATCTTGTGCTACGGTTTAGGGTTTTGTTTTGTTTGATTAGTTGCTTTATGCTTTATCACTAATCGATTTCTTGAGTCGATTTTAGAGTTTCGTTTATTTATGTTGTTTTGGTGATGTGATTCATAGTCATTTAAGTTTTGGTGTCATTATGGGTTGTTTGGATGCGAGCATTTAAAGGGTTTTGGATTCATGTGGGAGGGTGGAAATCATAAGAAAATATATGAAATAGTTCAAATGTTTGGTCATAGTAGTATTGTATTGGGACCATTCCGAGGTTTAGCAAGGGCATTTGAATTCAAATACTTCCTTACGGTTGCAAGGATTAATGACTTATAAAGTCGAAATGTTTGATGAAAAACTTGTGCTATTGGGTGATGATGAAAACCGCTAAAACCTAGTAGATCATGGAGGTCGTGGTTTTAACGGACCTTGGATGATTCTTCGATACCTATTTTTTAAACCTCATCAATGAGTGTTTGTTTAGCTTGATGTTTACATTGTTGCTTGATGGGAAGGAGTAGCTCATGATTCAAGAATTTTATCGGAAGCAATAAGAAATCCTAATGCACCTTTTCCATTACCCTCGCAGTATTTACATACATACTACACACACACATATATGTGTGTGTATATATATATACATATATACATATATATATATATATATATATATATATATATATATATATATATATATATATATATATATATATATACACACACGTGATATACATATATGCATGTATGTTTGAACTATTTCTTAAATATTAATGATCGATAACGGATGGGAAGGAGTAGCTCATGATTCAAGAATTTTATCGAAGCAATAAGAAATCCTAATGCACTTTTCCATTACCCCGCAGTATTTACATATACACACACACACATACATATGTGTGTGTGTATATATATATACATATATATACATATATATATATATATATATACATATATATATATATATATATATATATATATATATATACATATATATATATATATATATATATATATATATATATATATATATATATATATATATATATATACGTGATATACATATATATGTGTATGTTTGAACTATTTCTTAAATATTAATGATCGATAACATTTACGAGATTAAATATTATCTTTGTGATGCCGCCACGCACACACACGAGGGTTTATGGCATATCGCAATGAGATATTGGTTAGAGTTCTGACCGTCATTCATTGAATAGTAAAGAGAAATTCAACCACTCGTGATGCTAAACTTAGAATGTGATTGAACGTGCTTTTGGTGTCTTAAAAGCACTTTTCATTTAAAGAAGATGGCACCCTTTCCACTAACGTAAACAACGAAATATCACAATTGCATGTTTTGCACTTCATAATTTTATACGCAAAGAGGGTTTAGATGATGAACTCTTCTAGATATGAGCAAACAAATGTGCAACTTGATAATGACAACATGTTGGTTGAAGTTGATGATGGAGTTAACGAAGAAGATCAAGTTGTTCAACCACGGGAATGCACACCGATCACAATATATGACTAATTTAAGGGATCAAATCAAGAACAATTAATTCAAAGTGATTGAACGGGTCGGGTCCTAATTTGGCATATGTTTGTATATTTTGATAATTTATGTGCTTTGAAATTTTATGTTTTGAACCATATGTATTGTCTTTAATATTCCGTATTTTAAGCGATATTGGTATATTTTGAACCATTATGTATTGTCTTTAATACTACGTGTTTTAAGCGATTGCTTGTTTTGCACTTAATAGCATAAAAACTAGTGAAAAGAAAAGGAAAAAAATTACTCAATAGCACAAAAGATACTAGAAAAAAAGAAAAAGAAGAAAGAAGTACTAATAGCACAAAAACAAACGGTCTTCTTCTTCAGATGAAGATGAATGTACCTCTTTCCGCAGACATGGTTTGCGATGAAGAGGTAAAGCTCGAAACAAACGACACCTTAGTCACACAAATCATGTTTGTTTGGTATTTAGTCACATACAATTAACCATAAAGTGGCTAAAAGTGTTAATAAGTGTGACCATAAGTGAAGAAATGTGTTTTGAAAGATATGATCATCCAATGGCCATGAATTTTATGTTTTGTGTGTCCTTTTCAACATTTAGTCACACAGCTTTCTGTATTTAGTCACATCCAATTAATCATAAAGTGGCCAAAGTGTAATAATGTGACCATATGGTGTTTTAAGTGAAGAAATGGTGTTTTGCGACTATTGCTCATCCAATGGCCACATGAATTTTATGTTTGTGTGGCATTTTCTAACATTTAGTCACGCAAAGCATGTTTCTTTGGGTATTTAGTCACATGCAATTAACCATAAAGTGGCTAAAAGTGTTAATAAGTGTGACCATATGGTGTTTTAAGAAATGTGTGCTTTGTGTAACTATTGATCATCCAATGGCCACATGAATTTTATGTTTGTGTGGCCTTTTCTAACATTTAGTCACACAAAGCATGTTTCTTTTGGGTATTTAGTCACATACAAATTAAGCATAAAGTGGCCAAAAGTGTTAATATGTGACCATGGTGTTTTAAGTGAAGAAATGTGTTTTGTGTGACTATTGCTCATCCAATGGCCACATTAATTTTATGTTTGTGGCGCTCTAACATTTAGTCACGCATCGAATTAAGCAACGTGACAAAAAGTGTTAATAATTGTGACTATATGAATCTTTAGTCACATATAAGAAATCAATATATATCAAAACAAATTTAATATATAAAATATATTCAAAATATATTCAAATACAATAAAATTGGAATGTATATAAAATTGTAATGTCGTACATAATAAAATTCTCAATAATTTAACGACTTCACTCTTGATCTTCTTAGCCTTTTGCATGGTATGACTAGAGACGAAGCCAGATGTAATTTAGGTGCGCTCGCTCACCAATCGTTTTATGGTACTTGGTGGTGTTACCAGAGGAAACAAAAGCCGTATCAAACATCAATTAAATATGAAGAATGATATGTAGGTATAAAACACATGCATCTATGTACCTTTTCATCGAAACCACTTGATCCTTCACATGCATAAAAACCACCTCGTGATCCTTAACTGCTTTTGAGACCGTATTTCCTACATCCGTATGACGCCGCATCCACTAAAGATTTTCAATAGACACTCAGCAAGCAATCCTTTGGGAGTGGTTTGTTATGAAGCATTTGTTTTCCATCATGTACGTACCATCTAATAATAGTTGATTTCTTTATGCCACACCGCACTTAATTACCTAAAAGATAATTTGTTGCGTATATATGTATCAAGAATTAATTAAACTAAAGAACATATGAAAATGTTTAAATACATACTTGTGGTAGCATTAATGGAGACTCGCTGTGATCCGTAGTTGACGGAAGAACTTTTCGCTTTGATCTAGTCGATTTCTTAGATGCGATGATTTAACAGCTTCCTATATGTATAATACACGGTAAATAAATAATGTATGTAGAATTCAAAATCCTGTGGGGTGATTTATTACTTACACTTATTTGAATTTCTTTTCCAAAGTTGCAAGTCCATTAGACTTCTCATGTCGCAACTTTCTCACGTCCCAGAACACGTGTTCCGGCATCCTCATCAAGACTGCTATTTAAAAGATTAATGTTCACCGAGACACCAAATATAAATTGTTTAAGAAGACTGCATCGATTTAAAGGGTAAAAAAGATGGAATGTTACTTTCTTATGTCTTACCCGCTTCTCATCAATGGAGTGAAGTTGATCAAGAATCGCCTTTGTGCACCCAATTGTTTCATCAAATCATGTATTACGCCTCTTTTCTTGACGCGCCTCTCATCATCAAGTTCACTTTGAAGTAACACCACTCTTTCATCGATGTTGTCTGATTCAAATGCATCAAAATACCTCTTGTAGGTTACTCCACCTCCCACCCTCTCGCATATCCTCCCTTTCCTTACCTAATACAAATGTCATGGCATCAAGCCATGATCAAGCTTCGTTCCTTGTTTGATCTTCTCCTCCGCTCTTTCGCACACACAATATGGGAAATAGGCTATTTAATTCTACCAAGATCAAATTATAAATAATGTGATTAACTTATAACCAATGTAATTAATTAATAACTAATAGTTTTAACTAATACACTATTAGTTTTAACTAATACACTATCAATATTAATTTATAACTAACAATAAACATAATCATAAAATGAGTCAAACTTACAATTTTTTGTCCAACTGCTCGATATCATCATCGTGAAATTCTCCATCTTTATTCACCCTTCCTTTCAACCACGCAGACCACGCGGTGGTTCTCATATGGTTCAATTTCTTTATTCTCGATCTTATAAACATCAAATACATACACTTGTAAGATAAACCAATATAAACGAAAGTATGATGCTATTAAATGCAAATGTTTAATGTTTAATGTTACCATTTTATCCATCACACCAAGATCCACCTCGTCCCATTCTATGTCGATAAATGTACTTGAACACGCTTACTTAGATGCAACTGATCACCTTGCAACACAAAATAAAAAAGGTGTTTAGATGTAGTAATGTCGATAGTATACAACTAATATATATGGAAACATCAAATGATGATATTTGAACTTGAATAAAAATGAATAATTAACACCTTGTATTCCTCGTACGTGTAGTTTACAAAATTTACCCAATCTTCGCTTTTATAATTGCACTATATCAGGACTTCATTAAGTTTTGAAAGGGTATTTTGGTTGGGCATGTAGTTTTCAATACTTCCTTCGAATTCCTTAGAAGTTGACCAAGACTATTATCGCTTGACAAATAAGCCAACATCAAAATATCACGCAAAGATTAACACAATGTTGTTAATTAGTTGCACATAATGTAAATGCAGATAAACTTATTACCTTGTACCTGACGATGCCAAATACTACTAGTTAAAAAAGTAAATACGTGATTTCGTCCCACATTTTATCTCTTGCTTCGAATCATCCTCCGTGATAGAATCCCGACACCTATATGCTCACGAACCAAATCACCCAAAAACTCGAAACAATGCCTGTTTTTTCACGATATCCTATTCGCATCAAGGTTACACCGACCTTTATTCACGGGTTTTCCATAATCCGCTAAACTTAGCTAACCTAGTTATGCCCTCTAACAACATTCGCATTT
The DNA here is from genome assembly GCA_022545495.1 of Chrysanthemum lavandulifolium. Taxonomy (NCBI): domain Eukaryota; kingdom Viridiplantae; phylum Streptophyta; class Magnoliopsida; order Asterales; family Asteraceae; genus Chrysanthemum; species Chrysanthemum lavandulifolium. Next base: position 64,589,538 of record CM040241.1, read on the forward strand.
GAATGGTTGTTTTCGTGATCCTCACCCTCATCCTCATCATATCCAAATGGGTTATCATTTTCACGATCGAATAAACCAAATCATCCCGACAATTGGTCTGCCATGATTCGTCAAGTAATGTGTTAAAGAAAATTAGTAAACTTAATTGGTAAATAATGGTGTAAAATTGAAGTTCGTTGTTTTGCTTGAACTCGATTTATTGGAGTAAAATTAGGCTCATTACAAGGAAACCATAAATTCCTAAGTACTTTTAAAATTTTAATAAATTTGGCTCCAAATTTCATAATTTTAAAATGTGGCTCCAAATTGATAATAGAATTTAAATATTTCATTTTGGTCGCATTTTGAAACCAACACACCCATGACGTAAATGGTTCTTACCCACGTCCCAAACACCCATATAACTTCAAACCACCAGATTGTACACATATAATCATAGCTACACTAAAATCTCACCACATGGCGCATACAAATGAAGAAACAAAATAAAAAATGGAATTAAAGCAACTAATTACAACTATAACTAATAAGCAATCCCATATAAACAAGTAAGCACAAAATAATCAATCCAACCAAGGATCACGACACAACAAATGTTTGACACTACTTAAGCCTATAACCTATTTATAAGCACTTAAATAAGCTCTAACATCCTCCAACAAGAAAATCAAGAAATCATGTAAATCAATTAACTTAAAGCAAACAACAACAAAAAACACTCTAAAAACAACAACCTAAAAATGAACAACCTAAGCAAAGCACTTATGAACCGATATCCATCGCTCAACATTGAACAGTAGTTTGGATCAACCTCAAACCTACAATAATATATCTTCTACTGAACTAAACACCACAACCAATTCCTAAATGCAAAACAACATTAAAAAAGATGAAACAAACTAGCGGCGCAACCCATTCCATTCCATTGGATAAACCATCAAAAGACCCATACATGTTTCATCGTAATATATCTACAAACCATAATATTAAACCAAGACATTAGACATTATAAACAAGATGACACTATAGCAAAAGAAACCATCCTTTACATAGCGAGCAACCCTTCAACCATTCATCGACTTAATTTGTTCTTCCTTGGTCTCGATATCCTCCTCACTGAGTAATGAGATCATTCAACCCCGCAGCTTAGTCCTCGAGCTCCATGTTGCCCTAAGATCCATCAATGTGTCAAAATATTCATCCCCATCTCCAATAGCTACCATCTCAGCAATTAGCATTAAAATGCGCATCTCATTCTTTGTGGTGGCCTCTTCACAGATCCGGTTTATAAAGCCACGAGACGGAAATTTGTTGAGCCTTGAAGAAACTCATGTAACCATCAACAGATGTCTCCGCTAAACTCAATTAGGTCATCAATAACACGCTTAGCCAAATGGTTTTGTGGTGATGGTGCGCCATTGATAATGAAATTGTAAAATATGATATTATTGAAAGATTGCAAAGAAAGGTTGAAGAGTTGTGGGATAGTGTGATAGAAGATACTTGTAACTCCTTATGAATTCAAACTATAAAGACCTAAACTTTAAAACCGAAACAAGTCCTCCTTTAAACTATCACTATAAATTAATTAGGGGTGTTTATCCGCTTGGTTATCGGGTTGTTTGGTTTTGTTAAATCGGTATCTTTTATTCGGTTCAACACGAAAACCGAACCGAACTAAACTAGAATTAAACCGAAGCGAGCCGAAAACCGAATATGAATTACCGCTTCTTGGGTTGACCCAAAGTCTAAAAACGGATAAAACGGAAAGAAACGGACTAACGCAGATGAACGCAAGAACGTAAGAAAACGTATGGAACTTAAGAAAATGTACATTAATATGTAAAACATATGAAAGCGTATGAAACGGACGAAGATGTCTAAAATAGATGAAACGGGAAACGGACAAAAACGGTCAAAAAACTTATACAAACGGACTAAAACATGAAAACCCAAATGAAAGTGTAAACACGATTTAAAGCTAGAAAGTGTAAACACCGAGGTAGCCGAGTGATGTCTCCAAGAAGATGGTTCGATGATGATTCGTGAGTAGTAAATATGTTTTCAAATGGAGCATCTTCGGAGTAAAGGGATTAACTTCATCATTGATGTAAACATTTCCATGATGTACATTGAAGAATGATGATTTGTTGATGAGATCAAGGATCTACAGGTGCTTCTGACTTAAAGATATTGAGACGAAGGATTGTCTTCATTCACGGAATATGAGCAACCTCTCTGTGGGATCAAGACCTCATTAGTAATTGAATCATACCATCAAACATAGGATCAAACAATTTTTACATCATCTTTTAGATGGAGGTACATATGGAGTTTCTTGAGAGGAGTTTGGAACAGGGATGAACCAATGGGACTGTTTTAGTGCGGGTCCCGAGTGGAGTGTCCAGAGCCATTTGACCCAGTCAGCTCATCAAACGTAACGTGAATTGTTTCCATGATATTTCGGTTCTTTTGTTGTAGATTCTAGATCCCTTTTTGTTTGATGCATATCCCAATACTCCAATGTCACTTTGGCCTAAGTTTGCCTAAGTCTTGACCCTCATTAGTTGGATAGCTGCCATGTGTGATTATTCTCATTTTATTTTACTTATGTAAAAATATTTGTTACAACCTAAGGCGTATGGTAGATACATAGCCTCCATTGAGTGTAGTTACTTCACCAAGAATATTAGCAATCGTATAATGTAGCTGGCGGCGGAGGTCGCGACCCTCCGTCTTCATCCTTTGAAGCGTGAAAGGCTTGAAATACCTTAAGGCCATATAGGAAAGTTAATGTGAAGTTGAGATGGATGTTATGCATGTGAGCAAGACATGTTGTTTAGTCTTTGTACATCCTTGACATTGAAACTTATAAAAGCGACTTGGTGGAAAAATCTTTGTTGTATTGAGCGAAACAAGAGATTTGAGGAAATGTGTTATTATCATTAAATGGGTAGGGAGGATTACATCATTTTAAGAAATGAATACTAGGCATACCATTAATGCTTCTTTCCTAAGTGAGAAGAATGCAAATACATTGATTGAAAGCAAATAAAATGTGTCCTTAGACATTGTAAGTTTCATACGTAGAACTTCTGAAGAGTAGTGCCATTCGAGTTCTATCAGTAGCGTCTCCTTCCAAGGTTTCGACTTGTAGGCTCCGTTGCCATAGGCTTCCTTAATAACGTAGGGTCCTTCCCATGTGGGTCCCGGTTACCACAGTACTTTCGACTTTACTTGCGCTATTGAGTCGGAGGACATATTCCCTGGTTTGAAAGTCGAAGGCACGACTCGCTTGTTATAGTACCTTTCAATCTTTTGCTTGTGGATAGCCTCTCCAATGGAGGTTATTTCCGCCGTTCTTCAGTAGGTCCAAGTTACTCTGAGTCTTTCTTAGATTGTCTCTTTGCTTGAAGTTCATGACCTTTTCTGTTTCGACACTTACTCGAAGGGATGACAACTTCCGTGCTATATGTCAGTGAAAGGCGTTTCTCCGTGACTTGACTTACGTGTCGTTCTATGTGCCCAGTACTTGAGGTAGTTCATCTACCCAACCGTGATATTATATATCGACCTTCGTTCTATTCCTTGTATGATGTCTCATTGGTAACTTCTACTTGACCGTTACCTTGAGGATGGTAAATGGAAGTGAAGGATTGTTTGATATTCGGACCCTGCAAAACCTTTGGGAATACCCTTGATGGCAAGCTTCCATTATCTCGAAATGATGATGTGAGGTACTCGAACCGGCGGATAATATGTTCCCACACAATTTTCCATGTGTCTTCCCTGTGATGGATGCCAAAGGCTTCGCTTCCACCCATTTAGTGAAGTAATCGATGGCTCGACCAAGAACTTTACTCCTCCCGGAGCAAGTGACGGAGGGCCTACAATATCTATCCCCATTGGGCGAAGGGCCATGCGGATTTCTGATCATATCTTGCTTGGTAGCCTTGGGACTCTTGAGTGGACTTGGCGTACACTTCGCCCGAATGATGTCGGCGTCTTTGTGCATCGAGGCGGTAATATCCGACCCTCGTGACTTTGGAGACAACGGAGCGGGTCTGCGTGAAGTCGCGGGGATCCTTCATGCACTTCTGGATGATGTTGGCAACTTGCCTTGGTCTACACAGCGGAGCGAGGGGATAGAAAAGATCTTACATATAAGTAATTTCCCATGATCTGTCATGTGGTGCTTTGATCGCGCCTTTCGAGCCAACTTGGATCCTCACGCAGTATGCCAGCTTATTAGATATTCTCTAATTGGAGTCATCCAATTCGAGTCTTCCTCGATATTCGTCGAGACACCTCCTTTCGGACGATGGACCTATCGCCAATACTTGACCAAAACTTCCTTTGTTAAATGAGCAAATGCCATTGATGCCGGTTGCTAAGTGCATCCGCCTTCTTGTTTTGGTTTCTTGAACATGCTCTATGTTGTAAGATCACGAACCCTTGAGCATTTCTTTGGCCTTATCGGATATTGCTTGATCACAGGTTGTCTTGCCTCGTGGGAGCCTTTTATCAGGTTGGCCACTAGTTGTGAGTCAACAAAAATAGCCAAGTCTTCCACTTCCATGTCTTTGTGATCGGAGACTGCTAACAAGGCTTGTACTCCGCTTCATTGTTCGTAGCATCGAATTGAAGCGAAGTGCGTAAGTGTATTCCTTCCTGGGATCAGCGAGCATGAGACTGCGCGGAACCATCGAATGGGAGGCTCGCTTGATATAAAGTTTCCACCCTTGATTGCCTTAGCGGGCTCTTTTCAACAACCTTTTTGTCATGTTTCGGTTCGGAGGTGTGTTTACGCTAAAAAGTACGCCAATATTTGCCCTTTGACCAAGCTCCGACCTTGTATTCAATATCATGTTCTCCTAGCTCGATAGCCCATTTAGCTATCCTTCCATATTTCTCCGGCTTTGAAAGTATCACTTAATGGCTTGTCGGTGAAAATCGGTTATGGGGTGAGCTTGAAAGTACCTTGAAAGGCTCGCTGACATGAACTAAAGCCAAATTAGCTTCTCCATCTTTGGATAATTTAGCTCGACTCCACTGTAGTACCCTACTAACGAAGTATATAGGGTTGCTTCTTTCCCTTTACGCCAATAACACGTATGATGCTTCGAGGAGGTGCAATATACATGAACAACACTTAGCCTTTGATTGGGGCCGTGGTGTAGGTAGAATAACCATGAACTCCTTGAGCTTTTGAAAGGCATACGCATCTATGCTCCATTGGAGCGTCTTTTGTCCGTGCATCCTTTGAGTGTTTTGAAGAGCGACAAAGATCATGCACCCTTGATAAGAACACTGTTGAGGGTGCTAGCTTTCCGTTAAGACTTTGCACTTCCTTTAGGGACTTAGGAGGTGCAAATCTGTGATGGCTGACTTTGAAGGATTGGCCTTAATACCACCTTGGTGATCGGATGCCCAAAATTGTCCTTCTTCCACACCAAAGGAACACTTCTTGGGATTTAATTTCATATTGATGGCGCGGGCGATCGAAGTTTCCTTGATGTCGGAGAGCATATCCTCCTCCGATCTACTCTTAATGACCATATCATCTACGTAGGCCTCAGATTCCTACCTATTTGCTTGTGGAAGGCTTTGTCCACCAATCGTTGGTAGGTGGCACTGCATTTTCAAACCAAAAGGCATCTTTTGTAACAATAAGCGCCTTTTCACGTAAAAAAGGTGTCTTCTTCTTGCTTCTTGACCATTTGTATCGATGGTAACCTTTATAAGCATCTAGGAAACACTTTAGAAACCACGACAAGATTCCACCTTCCAATCAATCTACGGCGGTAGGATCCCAGACGAGCTTTGTTAATGTCGATGAAATCTCCACATTCTGCATCCTCAGTCATGTGCTTGACCATCACGGATTGGCCACCCAAGTTTGATACTTCATCTCTCGAGTATGCACTACCTACGAGTTCGTCCACTTCTTTGCATGCGGCGGCATTTCTTTCGAGGAGCTAGACTTGACTTTTGTTTGATGGGTTCAATATGTTTGAACTCATTGAGCTTGTATTCGATCTTAGAAGGGCTTTCCGTCTATGGTGAGGTTAAGGGACCCCGTCGTATCGAGAATAGGTCCATGCGAACATACGCATTAGCACGAAGTACCTTTTCCATTACGCTTTAAAGGAGTTGGGCGCTTCCGATTACTACTATCGATCGGGGTGAGATCATTTACCACGATCGTTCTTCACGTTAGCACAATTGAGAACATCTTTCGAAGGTTCCTCGAAACCTGTTTGACCCTCTTGCTACGCCTTGACTCCTTCACCTGCATTGGAGAAAACCATTCCAATGCGAAAGGTGTTTGGAATTTGATCATGACATGTATGTTTGAGACAACGATGCCCATCTTACGCATTGTTGTTCTCCCTATCAATAGGTTGTAGTGAGATTCCGACCTTCGATCGTGAAAACCGAGTTTCATTCTTTTTAGCCTCCTTCTCCAATCGTAACCTCAGAGGGACTTCTCCCAGGGCCATGAGTGTTCCCCGAGAACCCTACTAAGGGTACCTTTGAATCTACTCTCTTGACCTTATTGAGGTTTGAGCTTTAGGAAACATCGTTCGTAGATAACCGCGGGAGCTACCGCGGTCAGGTAGCTCTCTTTTACTTCTGTTGGAGATCAAGACTTTGATGACCACGGGTCATTTGAAAGAACTTTCCATGTGATTGAAGGAAAAGTGACATCTCTACTCACGCACAAGGCTTCCTCTGTTTCTTTCCTCTTTGAACTAGAATCTTCCTTGTATACCATGAGGATGGGTGTTTCGAGGTGTGGTATCTTTCCCCAAGTGTGTGTCGGAGGTTTGTCTTTACCTCTTTTTATACCCTTCACCAAATGTCCCAATTGGCGGGACTTCTGACCTCTTCTATCTCGCTTCTTGAGTTCTGCAGTTGTTGGTGTCATGTCCGTGTCGTCATGGAAGTAGCAAAATTTGGAGTATCTCGGGCCTTCCTTTGTTTGCGCGAGAGGAGGATCAAAGGCCTTGTGACCTTTTCCATAGCAAGTATCTCCCTTGAGATTTGGACAGACAACCAAGAGCCCATGGTTGATGTTTTTGTGATGCGGTGTGAACTGTCCTTATTTTTGTGCTTGTTCTCGCCGCTTCCCATGAAGGATGCTTGAGGCTTTGCTTTGATTTTCTTTATTTTAATTGAGTCCGTTGGTAGATACTTCTTTTGCTTGATCGGTGTAAGCCTTCTCCACCAAGCCTTTGTAGGTTGCGGGGAGGTGGTGGAGAGGAATTGACCAGTTTTTGTTTAAGTAAGCCATGCACCAAACACGAAATCTACGGTTTTCGTGCAAGCCCATCATTTTGTAATGTGTCGGTGTATCTAGTAATGAAAGCCTGGTGCTCTCATTCTCCTACCTTGATGTTGTGTCTTGTCAGTGTGTCCTTGTGAACTTTTACATTGGCTAAAATGTGATCGAACTTGGCCTTGAGATCATCAAATTCACAATCACTAGAACAAAAAGTGGATTTGGCACACCGATATATGTGACGATATACATATAGTCACACATGTTTTTTCTACTGATGTGTGACTAAAGGTCGCATGACCATAGGTACCACTATGGTCACGTGTTTGACTTTTTTTAGTCTCTATTGCAAAGAGTAACCAAAACCGTAACATGTGTGACTAATTAGGTACAAATTTTGTTGGATTAATCCGTATTAGTGACCATAAACATTTGTAGAGTATAGTCACAAAGCATGTTTGTTTTGGGTATTTAGTCACATACAATTAAGCATAAAGTGGCAAAAGTGTTAATAAGTGTGACCATATGTTGTTTAAGGTGAAGAAATATGTCTTTTGTGTGACTATTGATCATCTAATGGCCACTTGAATTTTATGTTTGTGTGGCCTTTTCTAACATTTAGTCACACAAAGCATGTTTGTTTGGGTATTTAGTCACATACAATTAATCATAAAGTGGCTAAAGTGTTAATAAGTGTGACCATATGGTGTTTCAAGTGAAGAAAGGTGTCTTTTGTGTGACTATTGATCATCCAATGGCCACATGAATTTTATGTTGTGTGGCCTTTTCTAACATTTAGGCTTTGTTTGTTTTTTCAAAAACCTCTTCTTTCTCTTATGTCTGCAGTGCCGTAGACATTATGCTTGAAGACCGTTTGTTTTTTTCGGACATAAGAGGTTAGAATCACTTCTTTCCTCTTCAAAGATGCATAGACATAATTTATGTCTTGCTTTTCACTTCTTCAAAACCCTACCACTCTCACCTTCTCGCCCCTACCACCTCCCACCATCTCACCTAGCCACCTCCCACCATCCACCGTCTCACCCGCCACCTCCTACCACTCACTTCACCACCACCACTCACCATCAAGATCCCTTCTCCGCCCGCAAAAGGTATTCTTTTTATGGTTAATCACTAATTTAAAGAAGATATTGCTTTTTATGTTATGGGTTTGCTTTATTTGTTATGGGTGTTGATTGTTTGAAGTTTTTGTGTTATGGGTTTGCTTTATTTGTTATGTTTAGGACTATTGTTGGTTTTTTTTGTTTGTTTGTTTCATAAGTTTCTTTTGATGATTTGGTAACATGATGTTAAGTAGTACTAATTTGTCTACAACTTTATTAGATTCCTGAGAGTATCTTAAGAATCACATGGGTGAGTTTTGGGCTCCAATCTTTAGGTAAGAAACCGTTAAATGTGTGTTGGAGAGTGTTATATACGTGAAGATTTCATGTTGGAAAGTGTATAGGTGTGTGAGGTTATGAAATCGGCTTAAACAGACCCTAGTGAGGCATTGTAGGGAGTTAGATTACTGAAAGTATCTTAAGAATCACCATTAATGTAAAAAGTACATATTAAGGTAGTGAAAATAAAGCAGATAGTTTTATGAAAAACCGATGAAGTATGACCCAAAAGCCATGGGTGAAGGAATTATGGGATCATGATGTTCAGTTCATCGATACTTGAGGGTTATTCACATTTAACGATTGAAAGTTATAGACTGTTCAACGTCGAGTGCTTTTTTCTGTGCATTTCTTCATTATTCTTTATACGTGGTTCATCTTGTGATTGTGTTCTTTGTTGCTTGTCACATGGTCATGCATAAAACTATAGAGTGTAGTTTCAATTTTTTGGTATTAATCATTAGATTTAATATAACAATATCGATAAGGACATAAACAAAAGTTGAAGATGTAGATTTGATAGTTTTAATAATTAACTATCCTATTAATTAGTAGTCATGACAAACTATAGAGGGCCTTTGGTTGTTAGTCTCGATTAGGGTGCAACTGTCGGTCTTGACTCATGATGACTACACACAAGGGTTGTCGTTTTTGTTTGTTGTTGTCGGTTTAAAGAAGAAACACCACAAGGGTGTGGTTGTTTTATTTCGTGAAATGACCCACAAGGGGTGTCTGGTTGTCTCATGTTCAAAGAGAAAACCACCGAAGGGTGTTTGTTGCCTCGGTTCCTGACACCAACCCAAGGTGTGCTTGTTTGTTTTGACTTCAGATATCGACCACACCATGGCCTAAACTAGGGTGTATTTTGGTTTCTTATTCGTCAACACCACCCCAATCAGGGGTGGTTGATTCGTCGTGTTACAACCCACTTAGGTGTTTGTTGCTGCTTTGTCACCACCCAAAAGGGTGTTTGCTTGTCAAAAACTGATTTCAAGAAAGCGGGGTTTGTTGGTCAAAACCCCTAACATGGGGTGCGCTTGTTCGATTATTTTCGCACAAAAGAGGTGCGTTTGTTTGTCTATTTTACGCACAAAGGGTGCATTTGAGTCTTGATTTCAGCCCCTAGAAAGTGCGATTCGTGGTCTTTTACGCACCAAAAAGGGTGCATTCTGTCGCACTAAAAAGATACGTGTGCGGTGATTTTCGCACCAAAAGGGTGCATTGCTACACTAAAAATTATATCAGTACTTTTGCTTTGATCAATAATGATTAGAGTGGCAAGATATGATTTGAATGTTGTTAGGAATTGATATACATTGTCAAATTAGTCATTGTTTTGCATCTAATAACTCTGTAAGTCAAATTTGATAGTAACTTGACCTCAAATGCTTATCAGATTAGTATAGGATTAAGTTACTTGCATTTTAGGCTTAGGTTATTATAGATCGACTTATTTGTGTCAATTTGTATCTAAATTTCATACGCATACAAATTTCGTAATCTAAAGCTTAAAATTCAAGAAATTAAAATTCAAAACTAAAGGGTATTGGAACAATTGTTACATCATAGTAGAACTAAGGAAACTAGATAAAAGCTAACACATAGTTACATAATATATCTTTTTATTCTTAAGCTGTTTGAGGGTTTATCTTACTAACCAATCAGTCTTATTTTAGTTTTATAAATGTTCCAATTAGGTCCACTTTTAACCAGTTTTGAAAACTTTCATAAAAGATTATTTGTCATTTGTACACTTTACTCTCCTTTTTCATTTGACTTTTATATTTGAACTAAATAATGATTTCCTTATGTATATTTGTTATAGCTATAATGGAAGGTCCTATGGAAGGTCCTAAGCAACGTAAAAATTGGTCAAATGAAATGATCAAAGTCTTACTAGACACTTGCATTGAAGAGATGACAACGACTGGTAAAAATGGCCTTAGCTTGCATAAGTCGTCTTGGGCTAGGTTAGGCGGGTCTTTGAAAGACAAGTTTGGTCGAATTCACACAAAAGATCTAAAAATGGATTTGATAATTTAAGAGTGAAATATAATGGATGGATTTATTTGAAGAACAAAACAGGAACATCTATAACCCGGATACAAAGATGTTTACTTTAACACCAGAAGAATGGGAAGACTTTAAGAAGTGTGTGGTACTAAAACATTTAACACTTATGTCATTTTTTTCTACAAAAATAACTTATCTAGAAATTATTTGAAATTTGGGTACAGATTCATAAAAGGGCCGGTTCTTTGCAATCAAATCCATTACCTTACGTGGAACAATGTCAAATTGTGTTTCAAAGTATTACTCCTAGTGGTGATGGTCAATAGACCAATTCAGAAGGGTTTAGGTCACAATCAACGATATGTGGTAGTAAAAAACCGATTTCAACACTCAACGTAAACGATTCACAAGTTTTTCCATGAAGTATTGGCTAAAATGGTGGGTTTACTAAGGAGATTATAATACCAACAAATTTTAATCCTAATCCAAATGTTCCGGGACATAATAGGAGATTCGACATATATTTAAGGTAATTAGTTACTTTATTAGTAATGTGAGATTTTGTTTCACATTTAAATTTCGACTATTAACCCGTTTATATAGGGAGCTGTTGGTGCACTAGATGGAACTTTGATACATGCTTGTGTCTCAAAAGACAAGCAACATTTATATAGAGGGAGAGGAAAAGGGATTGCTATCAAAATGTTTTGGCAATATCGACTTTAACATGATGTTTACATTTCTTGTTCTTGATGGGAAGGAGTAGCTCATGATTCAAGAATTTTATCGGAAGCAATAAGAAATCCTAATGCACCTTTTCCATTACCCCTGCGGTATTTACATACATACTACACACACACATACATATATGTGTGTGTATATATATATACATATATATATATATATATATATATATATATATATATATATATATATATATATATATATATATATATATATATATATACACACCACGTGATATACATATATATGCATGTATGTTTGAACTATTTCTTAAATATTAATGATCGTATAACGGATGGGAAGGAGTAGCTCATGATTCAAGAATTTTATCGAAGCAATAAGAAATCCTAATGCACTTTTCCATTACCCCTGCGGTATTTACATACATACTACACACACACATACATATGTGTGTGTGTATATATATATACATATATATACATATATATATATATATATATATATATATATATATATATATATATATATATATATATATATATATATATATATATATATATATATATATATATATATATATATATATATATATATATATATATATACATATATACGTGATATACATATATATGCATGTATGTTTGAACTATTTCTTAAATATTAATGATCGTATAACATTTACAGACAAATATTATCTTTGTGATGCCGCCTACGCACACACACGAGGGTTTATGGCACCATATCGCAATGTGAGATATTGGTTAGGAGATTTTCGACGAAGCCGTCCATTGAATAGTAAAGAGAAATTCAACCACTCGCATGCGAAACTTAGAAATGTGATTGAACGTGCTTTTGGTGTCTTAAAAGCACGTTTTCCTATATTAAAGAAGATGGCACCCTTTCCACTAACGAAACAACGAAATATCACAATTGCATGTTTTGCACTTCATAATTTTATACGCAAAGAGGGTTTAGATGATGAACTCTTTTCTAGATATGAGCAAACAAATGTGCAACTTGATAATGACAACATGTTGGTTGAAGTTGATGATGGAGTTAACGAAGAAGATCAAGTTGTTCAACCACGAGGAATGCACCCGACCGACAATATATGACTAATTTAAGGGATCAAATCGCGCAACAATTAATTCAAAGTGATTGAGCGGGTCGGGTCCTAATTTCAACATATGTTTGTAGTATTTTGATAATTTATGTGCTTTGAAATTTTATGTTTTGAACCATATGTATTGTCTTTAATATTCCGTATTTTAAGCGATATTGGTATATTTTGAACCATTATGTATTGTCTTTAATACTACGTGTTTTAAGCGATTGCTTGTTTTGCACTTAATAGCATAAAAACTAGTGAAAAGAAAAGGAAAAAAAATTACTTCAATAGCACAAAAGATACTAGTGAAAAAAAGAAAAAGAAGAAAGAAGTACTTGATAGCACAAAAAACAAACGGTCTTCTTCTTGCAGATGAAGAGCTTAATGTACCTCTTCTTCGCAGACATGGTTTGCGATGAAGAGGTAAAGCTCTGAAAAAAAAGCGACACCTTAGTCACACAAATCATGTTTGTTTGGGTATTTAGTCACATACAATTAACCATAAAGTGGCTAAAAGTGTTAATAAGTGTGACCATATGGTGTTTTAAGTGAAGAAATGTGTGTTTTGTGTGACTATTGATCATCCAATGGCCACTTGAATTTTATGTTTGTGTGTCCTTTTCTAACATTTAGTCACACAAAGCACGTTTCTTTGGGTATTTAGTCACATCCAATTAATCATAAAGTGGCCAAAAGTGTTAATAAGTGTGACCATATGGTGTTTTAAGTGAAGAAATGTGTGTTTGTGTGACTATTGCTCATCCAATGGCCACATGAATTTTATGTTTGTGTGGCATTTTCTAACATTTAGTCACGCAAAGCATGTTTCTTTGGGTATTTAGTCACATGCAATTAACCATAAAGTGGCTAAAAGTGTTAATAAGTGTGACCATATGGTGTTTTAAGTGAAGAAATGTGTGTTTTGTGTAACTATTGATCATCCAATGGCCACATGAATTTTATGTTTGTGTGGCCTTTTCTAACATTTAGTCACACAAAGCATGTTTCTTTTGGGTATTTAGTCACATACAAATTAAGCATAAAGTGGCCAAAAGTGTTAATAAGTGTGACCATATGGTGTTTTAAGTGAAGAAATGTGTGTTTGTGTGACTATTGCTCATCCAATGGCCACATTAATTTTATGTTTGTGTGGCGCTTTCTAACATTTAGTCACGCATCGAATTAAGCAAACTGTGACAAAAAGTGTTAATAATTGTGACTATATGAATCTTTTAGTCACATATAAGAAATCAATATATATCAAAACAAATTCTAATATATAAAATATATTCAAAATATATTCAAATACAATAAAATTGGAATGTATATAAAATTGTAATGTCGTACATAATAAAATTCTCAATAATTTAACGACTTCGACTCTTGATCTTCTTAGCTTCCTTTTGCATGGTATGACTAGAGACGTGGCGCTTAGTATGTAATTTAGGTGCGATTCTGTTCTCACCAATCGGTTTTATGGTACTTGGTGGTGTTACCTAGAGGAAACAAAAGCCGGTATCAAACACTTGAATTAAATATGAAGAATGATATATGTAGGTTTATAAAACACATGCATCTATGTACCTTTTCATCGAAACCACTTGATCCTTTGGCCATGCATAAAAACCACCTCTTGCATCCTTAACTGCATTTTGAGACCGTTACTTCCTACATCCGGTATGCACGTGCATCCACTAAAGATTTTCAATAGACACTCTGTAGCAATCCTTTGGGAGTGGTTTGTTATGAAGCATTTGTTTTCCATCGGTTTTGTACACGGTACCCTCCAATAATAGTTGATTTCTTTAAGTGCCACTGATCGCACTTAATTACCTAAAAGATAATTTGTTGCATGTATATATGTATCGGTAATTAATTAAACTAAAGAACATATGAAAATGTTTAAATACATACTTGTGGTAATCTTGTTAATGGAGACTCTCGCTCTTGTGATCCGTAAAGTTGGCGTGAAGAATCCTTTCGTTTGATCTAGTCGATTTCTTAGATCGACAGTTTAACGATTTCCTATATGTATAATACACGGTAAATAAATAATGTATGTAGAATTCAAAATCCCGGGGGGTGATTTATTACTTACACTTATTTGAATTTCCTTTTCAAAGTTGCAAGTCCATTAGACTTCTCAATGCCGCAACTTTCTCACGTCCGAGAACACGTGTTCGGCATCCTCATCAAGACTGCTATTTAAAAGATTAATGTTCACCGAGACACTGAAATATAAATTGTTTAAGAAGACTGCATCGATATTTAAAGGGTAAAAAAGATGGAATGTTACTTTCTTATGTCTTACTTCCGTTTACATCAATGGAGTTGAAGTTGATCGCCAATCGCCCCTTTGTGCGACCAATTGTTTCATCAAATCATGTATTACTGCCTCTTTTTCTTGACGTTGGCGCCTCTCATCATCAAGTTCACTTTGAAGTAACACCACTCTTTCATCGATGCTTGTCGATTCGAGGCGATCAAAATACCTCTTGTAGGTTACTCCACCTCCCACTCCTCTCGCATATCCTCCCTTTTCCTTACCTAATACAAATGTCATGGCATCGGTGCCATGATCAAGCTTCAAGGTTCCTTGTTTGATCTTCTCTCCTGTCTCTTTCGCACACACAATATGGGAAATAGGCTGTTTAATTCTACCATATCAAATTATAAATAACGATGTTAACTTATAACTAACGAATTAATTAATAACTAATAGTTTTAACTAATACACTATTAGTTTTAACTAATACACTATCAATATTAATTTATAACTAACAATAAACATAATCATAAAATGAGTCAAACTTACAATTTTTTGTCCAACTGCTCGATATCATCATCGTGAAATTCTCCATCTTTATTCACCCTTCCTTTCAACCACGGTACCCACGCGGTGGTTCTTCATATAGTTCAATTTCTTTATTCTCGATCTTATAAACATCAAATACATACACTTGTAAGATAAACCAATATAAGCGAAAGTATGATGCTATTAAATGCAAATGTTTAATGTTTAATGTTACCATTTTATCCATCACACCAAGATCCACCTCGTCCCATTCTATCTCGATAAGCATGACTTGGAACACGCCACTTTAGATGCAAATGATTTCACCTTGCAACACAAAATAAAAAAGGTGTTTAGATGTAGTAATCTCGATAGTATACAACTAATATATATGGAAACATCAAATGTGATGGATATTTGAACTTGAATAAAAATGAATAATTAACACCTTGTATTCCTCGGTGGCGTGTAGTTTACAAAATTTACCCAATCTTGACTTTTATAATTGCACTATACTTGGCAGGACTTCATTAAGTTTTGAAAGGGTATTTTGGTTGGGCAATATGTAGTTTTCGGTCAATTCCTTACGAAATTCCTTAGAAGTTGACCAAGACGATTCATTATCGCTTCGGACGATCAAGCCAACATCAAAATATCATTGCAAAGATTAACACAATGTTGTTAATTAGTTGCACATAATGTAAATGCAGAGATAAACTTATTAACACCTTGTACCTCTGATGACCAAGCCACTACTAGTTAAAAAGTATATGTGTCTGTGATTTCGTCCCACATTTTATCTCTTGCTTCGAATCAACCTTCCTCGAGGATAGAATCCCGACACCTATATGCTCACGAACCAAATCACCCAAAAACTCGAAAACAATGCCTGTTTTTCACGATATCCTATTCGATGCATCGAAGGTTACACCGACCTTTATTCCGTCGGTTTTCCATAATCCCCTGAAACTTAGCTAACCTAGTTATGCCCTCTTAACAACATTCGCATTTGAATGGTTGTTTTGACATCCTCACCCTCATCCGATCGCCTCGATTCATATCCAAATGGGTTATCATTTTCACGATCGAATAAACCAAATCATCCCGACAATTGGTTTGAGTTGCCATGATTCGTCGAAGTAATGTGTTAAAGAAAATTAGTAAACTTAATTGGTAAATAATGGTGTAAAATTGAAGTTCGTTGTTTTGCTTGAATCTCGATTTATTGGAGTAAAATTAGGGCTCATTATGGGCGATTTTCAAATAAAACCATAAATTCCTAAGTACTTTTAAAAATTTTGGTGAAATTTGGCTCCAAATTTCATAATTTTAAAATGTGGCTCCAAATTGATAATATAAATTTAAATATTTCATTTTGGTTTGCATTTTGAAACCAACACACCCATGACGAAATGGTTCTTACCACGTCCCAAACACCCATATAACTTCAAACCAAATTTGTATCAAAGCACATATAGCTCATGACTACACTAAAATCTCACCACATGGCGCATACAAATGAAGAAACAAAATAAAAAATGGAATTAAAGCAACTAATTAAGCAACTATAACTAATAAGCGATCCCATATAAACAAGTAAGCACAAAATAATCAAATCGACCAAGGATTGCGACACAACAAATGACCACGATACCTTACTTTAAGCCTATAAATAACCTATTTATAAGCACTTAAATAAGCTCTAACATCCTCCAACGGTAAAAAAAATCAAGAAATCATGTAAATCAATTAACTTAAAGCAAAAACAACAACAAAACACTCTAAAAATTGACAACAACCTAAAAATGAACAACCTAAGCAAAGCACTTATGAACCGCATATCCATCGCTCAACATTGAGCAGAGTTTGGATCAACCTCAAACCTACAATAATACATTCTACAGATATGAACTTAAACACCACAACCAATTCCTAAATGCAAAACAACATTAAAAAAGATGAAACAAACTAGCGGCGCAACCCATTCCATTCCATTGGATAAACCATCAAAAGACCCATACATGTTTCATCGTTAATATATCTACAAACCATAATATTAAACCAAGACATTAGACATTATAAACAGATGACACTATAGCAAAAGAAACCATCCTTTACATAGCGAGCAACCCTTCAACCATTCATCGACTTAATTTGTTCTTCCTTGGTCTCGATATCCTCCTCGACGAGTAATGAGATCATTCAACCCTGCGCACTTAGTCCTCGTAGCCTCCATGTCATGCCTAAGATCCATCAATGTGTCAAAATATTCATCCCCATCTCCAATAGCTACCATCTCAAGAATTAAAGCATTAAAATCGCAATCTCATTCTTTACTTGTGGTGGCCTCTTCACATCCGGTTTATAAAGCCACGGAGACGGAAATTTGTTGAGCCTTGAAGAAACTCATGTAACCATCAACAGATGTCTCCCGCTAAACTCAATTAGGTCATCAATAACACGCTTAGCCAAATGGTTTTGTGGTGATGGTGCGCCATTGATAATGAAATTGGGTAAAATATGATATTATTGAAAGATTGCAAAGAAAGGTTGAAGAAGAGTTGTGGGGATAGTGTGATAGAAGATACTTGTAACTCCTTATGAATTCAAACTATAAAGACCTAAACTTTAAAACCGCAAAACAAGTCCTCCTTTTAAACTATCACTATAAATTAATTAGGGTGTTTATCCGTTTGGTTATCGGGTTGTTTGGTTTTGTTAAATCGGTAATCTTTTATTCGGTTCAACACGAAAACCGAACCGAACCAAACTAGAATTAAACCGAAGCGAGCCGAAAACCGAATATGAATTCACTTACTTCTTGGGTTGACCGAAAAGTCTTAAAAGCGGATAAAGCGGAAAGAAACGGACTAGCGCAGACGGAAGCGTGTAAGAACGTAAGAAAACGTATGGAACTTAAGAAAATGTACATTAATATGTAAAACATATGAAAGCGTATGAAACGGACGAAGATGTCTAAAATAGATGAAAACGGGTAGAAACGCACGAAAACGGTCAAAAACTTATACAAACGGACTAAAACATGAAAACCCAAATGAAAGTGTAAACACGGACGAAAGCGAAAGTGTAAACACCGAGGTAGCCGAGTCGATGTCTCTGAAGAAGATGGTTCGATGATGATTCGGGAGTAGCAAATATGTTTTCAAATGGAGCATCTTCGAGAGTAGCAAAGGGATTAACTTCATCATTGATGCGAAACATTTCCATGATGTACATTTGAAGAATGATGATTTGTTGATGAGGCGAAGGATCGTGACGGGTGCTTCTGACTTAAAGATATTGAGGCGAAGGATTGTCTTCATTCATGGAATATGAGCAACCTCATTGTAGGGATCGGCACCTCATTAGTAATTGAATCATACGTTCATCAAACATAGGATCAAACAATTTCTTTACATCATCTTTAGATGGAGGTACATATGGAGTTTCTTGAGAGGAGTTTGGAACAAGGGATGAACCAATGGGACTGTTTTGAAGTGCGGGTCTGAGTGGAGTGTCCAGAGCCATTTGACCGGTCACTCATCAAGCGTAACGTGAATTGTTTCCATGATATTTGGGTTCTTTTGTTGTAGATTCGTATCCCTTTTGTTTGATGCATATCCTACAAATACTCCAATGTCGACTTTGGCCCTAAGTTTGCTAAGTCTTGACCCTCATTAGTTGGATAGCACAATGCACCAAACACGAAGGAAGGATAGGTTAGGTTTTCTGTTGGACAAGTTCATATGGAGTTTTTCCATGAATAGTGTGAATCGGGGAGCGATTTTGTGTAGTATGCAGTGGCAATTGCTTGACCCGAGAAACATTGGAACCTTTGAGTAGATCGGCATTGTTCTAGCGGCTTCAACAAGAGTACGATTTCGTCTTTCAACTACACCGTTCTCTTGAGGGGTTCGTGGAACACTTCTTTGATGGTGATTCCAACGCTTTCATAGAATTCACTAAGTTGTTTGTTGACAAACTCGGTTCCATTATGCATTACGATAATTCGGCGTTTGTTTAGTCGAACTGCAATTTGTTTGATGAGTTTGATGATGATATCGAGTTTCATCATTTGTCCTTAAGAACTTGACCCGGTGAATCTAGGTAATCATCAACCACAACTAACACATATTTCTTCCCAAAGATATTACGCACCCTCATAGGTCCACATAAATCCATATGAATCATATGAAGAACTTCGTGATGAGTTAGTAGGTTTGGGTTTATGGGCATACTTCTTGCTTTTTCCCAATTGACATCTTGAACAAAGATGATCCTTTTCATACTTTAGTCTAGGTAAACCTACAACTAAGTCTTTTACGGAAAGATCGTTGATGGTGCCGAAGTTCAAGTGATTGAGACGCAGCGATGCCATAACCATGACTTTGTTTTAAAGCCTTTGATAGCGGCGATTGGAGAAGCCCTCATCATGTCATCGATAGAGATGGTGTAAAGATTTGACCCACGAGTTCCTTTTAGCGGTTCGCACCATTAAGATCTCTAACAAGCGGGTATGTTTTACAAGGCAACTTCTAGATCGTAATCACGAAATTGACCAGAGAGAGCAGTTATGACCCAAACCTTCTACATAGTAAACTCTAGAGATGACACTATCACCAACTACATAATCTCCATAACCCATGATGGCACGAAATGATCATTACCAAATCTACGCGGTCCGATGAATTTGCTCACGAAGTTCATGAGCATGACGGTCTCGATCATATGCTTGGAGCGGCTGAGTCCAGTACCGCGAGCGATTTGAGCGATCTGCGGTTGAACACGAGACAAGAATGGATAGCGGATAATTGGGATCCCCATGCAAGAATGGGTTCCATTTGGTTAGTAACAATGTTTGGAACACCCACATCGAAATAGAAGCATTCATATCGAGAAAGTGAGGCAATGGAATCGTTGTGAATAGATGTAGTACTAGTGTCGATATTAGCCACATTCATAGTGTGATCACTTCTTAGGGAATAGTTCTACGGTGGGCATCCATTTTCTAGTGGGCATTATCTCGATTAGTCTTAAGACCAACGGTGTCCAATAAAAGCCTATTTTCTTGAATGTTCTTCCCTGGGTTTCCTTTGTTTTCTAACTTTCTTCGTTTTGCCTTTTAGCCTTCTTAGCAAAATTTTAGCATTAACAATATTAATCGGACAATTAACATCATTAGGCGAACAATAACACCACATCCATGATTAGAAGCGAAATTCAAGCGACATCGTTACAAGGTTTGCAAATAGTATCGAATCGAATTAATTCTGATGCGCCTATGGCTAATACTAGAATCAACACGATTCGTTTTATTCGATTCAAACTTAAAGTTCCTAGATTGTTCTTCTCTCTTTTCGATTGCACATTCTTAGCTTGCGAGGTCCTATCATTCCTTGTATTGTCTTGAGACTTTGACCGCTTCCTTTAATGTCACCGATTACTCCTGTAGAGGAATGGGAACATTAGTTTGTTTTACTACTCTTTGCACCACTGTTTAGATGTCTTTGGGATCGAACTACATGCGGTGCACTACAGTTCACATTCTTAAAACTAGAGTCTTGAGATTTGTACTCTAGAAGGCACAGAGTTCTCTTTCTTAGCATTGATGGATCTAGAATCAATCGCTCAAGGGTACACTACGGCTCACATTCAAAGCATTGGGAATCGAGTGCATATCATATTTGGCCTTAGGCATTGAGCATGGAATCAACGGGTTAACTCTCTCACTTAATGTCTTTGGGCATATTGTGATCAAGCATTCTAAGATTTCTTGAGATCGTTTGGCATATAAGCACGCATGTCCAATTGCATTATCATGAGGTTTCTCAGCTTATCCTCTTCAACAATCTCACGCGAGACATTCTAGGCAATCCTTAAGGGATGAGAAGTATGTTTGAATGGCAAGTTTGTTGTTCCTTAGATGAGGAGGGACATATGTCACGAGATAAAGCATATTTATTACAAGAGTGAACCTTTGATACAACATTCTCCCCATTGGTCATTGGCATTTTCCTTTTACGACTCTTGATTCTCAATATCCTTTTGCAATGAAGCTATTTGTTCGTTGTTTTGTTACGAGTGACTTTAATTGATTCAAATAACTCATTAAAATGACGTTTAACCTTTTCATTTTCTTCTAGAAAACTTTCGTTTTCCTTTTGTAAAAGCATTTACTAGGTTTTGAAGATGAAGCGTTTGAGAATTCGAGAATCTAAAGTAGGAGGCATTTGGGAGCTGTCATATTGTTCGTTTGACCCTTTAATTGAGAGATTTGGGCTTTCAACTTTCGATCGTGTTGCGAGCTTGGATCTCGTTAATCACGTTTGTTAATTTGAAAAGCGCATCAAACTCTGGAGCATCGAAGATGTCTTGACATTTGAAGTTTTGACATTTTCTTTAAGATGTTGATATTTTAGTTGTAAATTAAAATGTTCAACTTCTAGTTTAGAAAAATGTTTAACGAAATTGTCGTGATCATCCGATTCAATTTTCTCGTTTAGTTTAGAATTAGTTTGTTCAAGCTCAATGACACGATCATGGGAGACTTTCGAGGCCACGAGATAGTTCATGAAATTTGGAAGCATTAATAGAGCAATTTGAAGCGATGAAAAACACATCTTGAGCAACACATTCGGTAATAAGATTCTCATTCAATGTATCGGGTTCTTCCTCTCAATCTCATTATATCTTAGTGCTCGCTCATAGTCACTAATTTCAACTATTATTGCATCAAATTCCTTTTCCATTCCCTTAATATCCGTTTCTATCCCCTTTTAAGACTCTCAAAGTGATCTTTTAGAAGTTTAAAGAAAGGCATGACCTCGATTAAATAACATTCTTTCATTTGTTCAAAACCCTTTCTCCTTGATTATACCGGTGGGTGTGATCCTTTTCTTGCAAGTTTTCTCAAAATCAACAAATAGTTGAAATATAACGTATTGGCTAATTAATGTCTTGCTTTTAGTGGCAATTGTTCTAGGTACAAGATGCATTGGTGTATTAGGAGGATACCACGATCGCTCTAGGCATTTTCCGAAGGGAGGGTTTGTTTCTACAATATTTTCGACTTTACGCTTATCTAAATCCATTTTCCGGAAGACTTGTTCGGGAGTCAACAATGTCGAGTCTTAAACTTGTTCAAGGAAATCCAGTTTTCCTTCTTGTAGTCATGGGAGTGATAATTACTTTCTTCTCTTTGCATTTAGGATCATTTAGTTTCTTATTCATCTTCTCTAGTGACTTCATCTAATTTCTTGTCATCCTCGGTGCACTCAATGCAACTAGGTTTTTGTCTAGGTTTAAGAATCTCATTGCCATCATAGATAACACTTTGAGCTGCTTTGCTATCTTTCCATACTCGGGGTTGGGTTTATCTATAATGGGAATGCTATGCTTATCGCTTAGAACTCTATGCTTAGTGATCATGTGAGCGATCGAATGGTGTTTCCTTGCATGTACAACTTGTTTTCAAGTTTGTTTTCAAAGTTTTCAGTTAGAAAAATCTCTTAAGAGCTTTGATTCCTTTGCATTAAATTCTTGCTTAAGCATTTTCACATTTTCTTGAAGTTCTTGTTTTTGCTTAGCGGTTTAGAAAGTTTTTCTTGCAAGGAATTTAATTCTTGTTTCAATACTTCTTCTCTAAAATTACTTTTTCTAATTCTTGACGCACTTGGTCATCCATTTCACTGCTCACGGTGGTCAACTCAAATTTTGCGTTGTTCATAAATAGCAACACGTTCCTTATAGGCATTTAGTTAGAAATTACGGAATCATCGGGAGCACATGCGGTGTATTCATCAAAGACATAGACATTGTTGATGCGAAGATGCATCACTTGGTACAACATCACTTTCACTTTGTTTCACGTATTGATCGTATGGGACAATATTGTTATTACCCATATTTTCAACATTTGATTCAAAAGTTTCGATTGGTTGTACTTTGTCATGCATCTGTTGCACATCGACATCATTGTATAGTTTTAATACCTCGAGATGAGTTTGTCCTTGGATGGGCGACTTGTGGTGAAGAAGAGACCTTGGGAGACCATTGGAGAAATGCTAGCCATAAAAATTGTGTGTGCGATGGGTCCATCATCTACATCAGTCGTATGCATCACGATCGTGACTTGAAAGGCATTCGATGATTGTGACCTATCTCTGAATAGGCCGCTCATCCACATCGCATCATAGGTCTTGGCATTGCCTCGACAGAAATAGCAATTCCTCTTCATTCAAAGCAGACTCCATTGTCACGAGCTTGTGCGGCAGATCTTATCTCTGAAGTAATCGACGATACATGGGCGCTTTGGAGATGTGCGGTTCCTTGCAATGTGTCCTCACCACCACGGTTGTAGCATTTTATCGGCTTAGCTTGACCTTGGTTACCATTCCTTCCTCGATTCGATTGCCCACATAACCTCTACCAGCCACCTCTTCCCCGATCATCTTGTCTTTCTGAGCTGGTTGCACCACGATCCTTCCATCTTTAACGGTAGCTTGATTGTGTGGGTTAGATCTTTATTACGAGGTTGTTGTTGGTTTGTGGGAGAAATTCATGTTTTGGCTAATCGGAAGAGCTAGTTGATTAATGAAGCTTCCACGTGTGCATCGGCATCGACTTGTTTGTACATAGGATCGGGAATGAGTTTGTGATTACCATTACCCAAGGGTATGACTTGTGAAGCTTTGGTTGTGATTCCGATGTTTGAGTAGGAGGCGGTTGAATCATTAGACGAGCTTGTCTCTCCGGGTTAGTTTTGAGCGATTGAGAATCAATTTTTCAAACATAGCATGTCTCTCATTCTCGAAGGAGGAAGGCATAGAGTTGCTCATAGTTTGTGTTCTTCAATCCTTTAGTAAGCTTCACGGTAACAAACTTGTGCCATTCGGGATTCATGTTGTTCACAAATTTTGAATTCAAGCGAATGTTAGGCATAGTCATTCGATGTTCCTCATGTCATTAACTAACTTATGAAATCTCACATAGTACTCATAGACATTCTCATCTGGTTTCACCTTGAAGTGCTCAAATTCGTCATAGAGTTGGGATTCTCATCTTCCACGTTAATTACGATCACGAGAGAAGCATCTTGACATTATCCCATCTTGCCTTTGCATCGGTGTTGTGATTGATCGACTTGTAGATGTCTTTAGGAAGACCTTGAAGAACAATGTTAGAAGCCACGATATACGCATCGAATCTCTTTTCTCCTTATCATCAAGCCCATCATCCATTTTAGGTCCATCCATTCCGTAAATAGGGTTCCATCATCATTAGTATCAAGTATGTCTCTAGTCGTCTCAACTCGATATGGTCCTTCATCAATGGATTTGAGAATGTTGACCCCATTTTACTTTCAAGGCAATACAATCGATTCGTTGAGCCCAAGAATCGTAGTCGGTCTTTGTCAAGCATGGGTGGATGAGTATCGAGCGGTGCTTGAACATCCTCGGACGGTGGAGATGACGGTAGGAGCGTTGGTAGACATGTTAACAGATTATACGGGATTTTATAACTCTATGATTAAGCGGAAATAGATTCTTTCACGGATTTTACTAAATCAAGAGAAAACCGTAAACAATCACTCAAGTCGCTAGAAGATTATGAACTAAGTCGCTAGAAGATAATGCACTAAGTCGCTAGAAAATAATGCACTAAGTCGCTAACTTATAATTCGCTGAGACATTAAGTCGCTAGAATCCCAAGTCGCTAGACGAAAGCAAGTCGCTAAGTAGTAACTCGCTCTGGACCAAGTCGCTAGTCAAATTTTGGCGCAATTAAGCTACACAAGTCGCTAGAGATACAAGTCGCTAAAGAGCAACTCGCTACTGACCAAGTCGCTACCACCCAGTCATTGCTCGTGGTGGAGGTCCACTACTTGTACTTTAACTCGCTAGATCTAACTCGCTAGCTCCAACAATCGTAAGTCGCTACAAAATGTGAAGCAAGTCGCTACCAAGAAAATACTCCGTGAGCTAAGTCGCTAGCTTGAAAAACCATATAAACATCACTTTTCAATCCAAAACAACCCAACCAAGATGATTCAAGCTTACCAAATGAAACCTAAACACTTGTGATGATTCTAAACATAAAAGTACCAACAAGATTCAAACTTTAACACAAGAAATCACCCAAATGATGCAAAAACCACTAAACTTTTCAAACTCAAAACCACCTAAAAACCACTATAAATCCAAAGATGTGCAAGATATGATCTAACCATGGCTCTTGATACCAATTGTAAGATATAACTTTTCACATACACATCAAACCATAACACAAAGTAGCATATAAATGGAATTCTAGAGAGAAAGTTAGAGGTTTAGGGAACTTAGTGAGAGAAGTGAAGATATTATTATGAGCTCCAACTCTCTACCTTGGGAGGTAGAGAGTATTTATAGTCTTACATAAATCGCCACACATCGGGTTTGTGGATCGAGGCATCACGGTGGGTAAAGACCGTCCAGTCCTCCACGGTGTTACTTAACTAAATACTACTTAACTTAAAATTACTACGACTCTGAGCTTTCTAATGATTACATATACTTGAGGTGACCGACTCTTTAATACCGAATTTCTAATTCCTAACACCCTCAAGTATGTCATTTGAGGGGTGTGCTTGAGTGTGTGTGTGTGTGTGTGTTTTCCTTTGAAGCAATATAACATCTTATTGTTTTCATCTTCTTTTCTCTACCTCTCTAAACATACATACGAATTCTATCATTCAAGTCACCATCTCTTTTCTTAATCTTTCTCTACGCCTACTGTTTGTATAACGTGGGTGTTTGTGTGGTAAAGGTTGTTATTGTGATAAGGTATAAGTGATAAAGGGTATAACAATTGGTATCAATCGCCTAACAATGGTTTAGGAGTGTTTGTGTTTGTTTTGAAGGTTACGCATAAAGCTCACGTTTTACACTTTTGATACGCTTAAAGCTTTCATTTTCACCAAAAATTCAAGATTCTTGTGGTTTAAGGTTTATTTGGTGTTAAAGTTTTAGTTTTTCAAA
The DNA here is from genome assembly GCA_022545495.1 of Chrysanthemum lavandulifolium. Lineage (NCBI taxonomy): Eukaryota > Viridiplantae > Streptophyta > Magnoliopsida > Asterales > Asteraceae > Chrysanthemum > Chrysanthemum lavandulifolium. The sequence continues at coordinate 64,615,861 of CM040241.1, forward strand.
AGTTTCAAGCTTTACGGTTTTAGATCGTTTTTTAAACTCATTTTGTTTCGTTGGTCATTTCTACTCGTAACTTTTCTAAGCACTTTGGGTGAAAAAGGTCAACATTTTTGGGTTATTCGAGTGTTTTTAAGGATATCTGTGCAAGAGAAATCGTTTGAATCGCTGAAATGTTTTTACGAGTATGTCAAAACCCTATTTCTACTCGTAAGAAAGTCAACTACGCATAAGCTTCTACTCGTAACTTTTTGGTGAAGAATCTTCGAGCTATAACGGTTACTCAGTGCTTCCCTCACTTGGATAAGTGTGTGGAACACTTCAACTTGTGGATATCCACTACTGTTGTGACGATGTAAAGGATTTTGGTTCTTAACCATAGTTTACGCATAAGCTAAAAGCTTACGGTAACTCTACGCATAACTTCACAATTACGCGTAAGGTTTACGGTAACTTTTTCACTACGCATAAGCTTAGGTTCGCGTAAGATCCTTTCTCGCGCAAGATCCTCGCCTGGGAATCCTACGCCTAAGCTTCCTCGCATAAGATCCTCGCCTAAGTCATCCTACTCGTAACTACATCCTACTCGTAACTACATCCTACTCGTAACCATATCCTACTCGTAACCAATTATACTCGTAACTCCTTCTCTCTAAGTCTCGCCTAAGCTCTTCACTAAAAAAAAAAAAAAAAAAAAAAAAAAAAAAAAAATTTGGTCAAAATTTAATTTTTCGAGGAGACTAAACGTTCAATTTTACGAAATTCAAATTTTGGTTTAAGCTGTGAAAATTTTGGTCAAAAATTCAAATTTTGGGCCTAAATTCAAATTTTTCGGTCAAATTTTGCGTCAAAGTTGTCATAACTCAAATTTTCATACGACCTTAGAATTGATTTTTATAGTGAATTTCATATTTTGGGCGAAAATGTTTTAAGAACCAAGGTTCTGATGCGACTTTGGAAACACCTCAAGCGAGCTTAATCTTCATCAACCACAACTCCTTTATCGTTGAATCGATCCTACATCAACTTTATCATCACATACCTTCATCAATGGCAATGACAAAGATCGTCTCAAAGCGCTTTCACAAATGCTATTCTTTGGATTCGCCAATACATGGTTTCGAGTTTAATCGCGGTTTGCTCAACCATCTATGCATATGAGTCAAGAAGGACACATGGTTGATGTTATTGGGAATCGAAATGGATTTACTACGGCATACAAATGGGGAATCGATGCAATATGCGGGCGTTATGTTGGACATCAAGGGGGTCGATTGTGAATCGAATATGGGATATCAAAATGGGAATAAGCATTTTATGACTTGGTTCGAATGCTACCTCAGAACCTCAAAGCCAAGATTGAGGTATCGTCGATTCGGTATGCTACCTCCGAACCTCAAGTATAGGGTGTTGTTAGCAAAGAAAGAAAAATTGGGAATAGAGTTGACTTTGAGGAATCACAATTTACGTATCCGGGACGGGCGGAGAAAGCAAATGATAATGCAAGCTCTTGTCTTACAATCAATCGGCGGGACTCAACATCAAGCGGTACTTTTGATACACCTCACATCTACGACAGATTCACTCAATGAGGTACCAAATTATAGTAATGTTGCTAATCGGTTTACTCATGATGAGCGACGTGCGTGACATCGGCACCTACTTATGATACATACGGACAATCCGAGTTGTAGCAATACGAACTACGAAACTCGGATGTGGATCCTAGTGGAGGCTGTGTGGCACAAAATCTTGAGGCGATGAGGAAACACGTGCTTATGTTGAATCATTAATAAATCAATGTGGCATTGAAGTTGAGAAAGTTAGAGCGGTCAATCGCGAAGTTAAGGCGCGAATGCTAAATTGACCGGCGAGCTTGAGAGTTACAAGGAGCATGCCAAAGCCTATGAATTTCATACAAACAAAATGTCGAATTAGAAATTGGTTATCGAGATTACATTTTAAGAGAAAAGATTTGCAACTCAAGTATGACACACTTGATGTGAATCAATTTGAAAATCAAATCTTTAAACAAGGAAATTTCGAACTAAATGACCAACTTTCAAAATAAAAGCAACATATTACGATCTTGAAAAGAGAGAAGAAGTTGATAAGCGATTTTGCAACACGAAGATTCTCTTCTTGATGAGATTCTGGATAAAGCGAAACGATCAAAAATTGGACAATTTACTTCTTACAACGGGTCATTCCGCTAAGACAATCAAGATGCTTTCTAATCAAGTAAATCCGATTTTCATACTTAGCAAAAAATGGCTCTTGGTAACTCACCTCCTTTTTCCTCAAGAAAGCTCGGAAAGAGCGGAATGTGTTGAACAATGGAAAACCTTTGCATGAACCTATAATTGTGCATGATTCTCTTGAAACGTTGGAACTATCGAGGAGAGTAGATCTAAATGAAACAAAACATCCGAAATCAAACCGATTGATTATAACAAATGGAACCAAATTAATGTTCTTCCTTTTGTTTCTCAAAAGGACTATCAAAGTTTTCCACCACACAAAGTGTTTCAAACAAAGTGTCAACACAGTTTCAAAATCGGTTTCAAAACCGGTTGTTGTCTCCAAATCTCTTTGAACATTGAACAAATGTCTTCAAACAATCCTTTTAACACAAGTGATGCGAGAAGTATTTTGGAAAATGTGAAAACTAGAATGCGGATCTTCAAGAGATCGTTAAAACTAAAACCAACATTACAACAAACATCCGGTTTAATAGTTTTGATAATGAGCAGAAAAAGTTTTTGAAACTCAAATTGCCCTCAAATGAATAACATCAACTCGGGGTAATTCATTTTGAACAAGCCTTTTTGAAAAAACAGTGACTTTGTCAAGGACCATAAATCCCTAGTAAAGCAAGCTAATGAAAGTGTTGAACACATCAAAGTTTTGGAAAATTTGAATGATTTTCTCTTGAAGATGTTATGACTACCGATATCATGTCTATTATTTTCAAACATATTTTGTTGAAGATCATGAAAGACTCGATTATGAGACCTCATGATTGTTTCAAAATATGAAAAAGCTCTTGAAAAACTTGAAAAGAAAACGTGTCCTATTTTAAACAACTTGATCGAAAATCTAAGGAATGCAAGTATGACAAACTGTCAGTATGAGCGTGCCTACAAGGACATGCAAGAGCAAAATGATCTTTTGAGAGTTCGACTAGAAAGTCTAAAAGGAAAAGGCATGGATACTAAGTTTGCAAAACCATTGGTGAGGAAAACAAATGTTCCCAAACCGGTTTCAAACCAAAAATGTCTATTTCTCGGTTTCCTCCAAAAGTCAATGAGAAAAATGATTTGTCAAAAAGCAGTCCTCCACGGACTTTACCTATTAAAAAGAGAATTATCAAAGCTTTTGAAAAACGGTTTTGATAAAGAAAAGTGATTACACATGGCACTTCTAGGACTAGTACACGAATGTGACCAAAATCCGATTAAAGAATCATTGGTTCTAACAAAATGGTCAACAATCACTATCTAGAAGAAGCTAGGAAAAAGGCAGAGACTCAAAAAGGCGGAATTTTAGGTGCAACATCTAGGGTGATGAATTCTACAAGATTTCAAGGCCTTTGCTAGTAGTAGTAAACCATTACCTAGGAATACTCTACAAAAGACTAGGGATTGGCTTGCATCTAAGAGTAGTTAGCAAAAGAAAATGCTATGCCCTTAGAAAACAACACTAGGAATTCTAAGTCTTCTTGAACAAGAATCAATTTCAAAAGGCTGTAGTGACAAAGTTAGAGTCTTTGTTTTAAACAAGAATATTGAATTTATGCATACTACATGTAAAAATGTATCTTTTATTAATCATGATGCATGTGCCTTACAATATCTCAAGAAAGATAATTCTCGTGCCAAGGCACAATCCACTAAGACTCAAACCCAAACAAGCCCGTTGATAAAATGTCAAACAAAAAGAAACCTAATAGGTGGATCTCTTGGGACGTAGTTTTCTAAAATGAGTCTTCCATCGCATCGATAAGAAAACAACTCCTAGATCTTACCTTAGGTGGATTCCAGGCAAAGTTTTCAACAAAATAGGTCTTAGATGGATTCCAGGAAAGATTTTGATACTTGCACCAACACGGATAATAGTGACAATCATTCGGATAAGGAAGTCGGATCCACTACAACCGTTGATAGTGATCACCCTCACCGTGAGGAAACATATACTTCTAACATTGTTGTTGTGAACATTCTTCTTACGTGGATGCGGTGCTTGTAAAAGTGTTGAAGGTTCTTATACCCCGTGTGGTAAAGAAGAATTTTATGCCAATTTCGCATGTGGAAATCCTTTTCCAGTTCCACTCTTAACTCCACTTTTACTTGTCCCAACGTAATTTCTCTTTCTTCAAATCCTCTTTGTAAATATCTTTTGAAAAAACAAAATACAAAATTTGAAAAACCAACAAAAGCAAAATATAAAAATATAAAACTTTTCAAAAATACAAAAACATTATAAAATCAAAAATCCAAAAATATTCTTCCTACGACATGTCTCTCGTATAATCGATATTACATGCGTTTCTAGAAATGTCATTCAACAATGATACGGGCATGTCTGGATGTTTGAGCGAGAGTTCTTTAATTGTTTTCTAAAACATGTCGTTTCTCAATATTTTCTTCAAATAATGGCTTTCGTATACTTGATGCGAAACCGGACTTCAAATTAATGGCTTACGGACACATCGATTCGGGACCCGAGCTTCAAAGAAAGGAAAGTGCTTATCAAAATCAAAGGTTTTAAATATTTTCAAGCACTATTCCTAAAACATAATAGCTTCGTATACTTGATGCGAAACCCGGACTTCAACATAATGGCTTCGAACACATCGATTCGGGACCAGCGCTTCAAAGAAAGGAAAGTGCTTATCAAAATCAAAGGTTTTAAATATTTTTCAAGCGCTATTCCTAAAAACATAATGGCTTGTAAGTATTTCACTTGCAACCCGATCTTTAAAGAAAGGAAAGTGCTACATAAAATCGATTTTCATAAATATTGAGCACTTATCCTAAAACAAATGAAGATAATTTTTCTTCAATATCTTCAAAGATTTTAAAATCTTCATCTTGCGTACCATTGATTGAAATTTTTCAAAAGATTTTCAAAATCTCTCACATTTGGTACCAAGATAACTCCTCTAAACCCTTAATTGATTCTAAATTTTACGTAAGAAAAATATGCTTTTCGTTAAGGGGAGTATAAAACAAAATTGTTCCAAAATTCATCTTGAATCGGTTTCTCTCCAAATGTTTTTGAAAAACATATCTTTTAATCATTTTGTTTCAAAACATCATAGATATGCTATTTTTGAGGGGAGAAAGCGTGATTAAAATGTGATCAAAAATGTTTAATGATCGTTGTTTGAATCTCAAAACGGCTCGACTCGATCGTAACCAATGAATTGACGAAATCAAAGTCGGAAATGTACTATTTAGAAACTTTCTATGGACTTGACCGGGACGGGTAATAATTTCAAGCTAGTTCACTAGTGATGTAAGCGTGTCTCGAATCGGTCTTGTTCATTTAAATTTGATCAATTCAAAGTCGAACTCTACCTCACCGTGAAGATTTAAGTTAAAACAATATAAGCACATGTGAAGGGGAGTGTTTACGAAAATATAAAACTCTCAAGGTGTTAACAAAATCATGTTTTATAATCATAAACACTTTGAGAGATTTTCAAGAAAAATGGTTTTATGGCAACAATAGGACGGTCATGGAGTTATAAGGTGACTAAGAATAGGAAATTAGTCCTATGATCCATAAAGCGGAGGGATCTACCCAAGGACATCTCATATAGTTAGTATTAGAAGTCCTCGGTATGATTGAAAAAAGGAGAAATGTGAGAAAGGAGAAAGAAGGGTTGAAGAATTAAAAAGAAAAGTAATGAAAAGGGTGAAAAGAAATAGCCCTCCATATTCAACCTTAAAGTGAAACGGGTTCAATACATATACTCTTGGTTGTCACTAGTTGACACCGGTATTGAAGACAAAGGCGTCATGGACCCGGTGGCGCGCACTAAACCTTCTAGCCACTCAATTCCTCTTAAAAGGATTTGTTTCATTCTCACTGGAACCCTACATAATCTATCGACTTTCTCTTAGAGATCGTTGGTATTGAAGAAGGAGACCCTCTCCTAGTCTCCGCTCGGGAAAACCAAAATGCACTTATTGAGTCTAGAGCCACGAGATTCATCAAAGATCTCATAGGAACACATGACATCTCATCGCTTGTTGTTCATCAATAAGAACACAAGTGATATATTATAGAGTCCCTACGCAGATCTTAGCAATCGCGGAACATTTATGAGGGAGTTACAAGCTGTAATCTCGGTGATTGAATGGAAATTCTGCCGAGGTCAACATCAAGCGACCACGGCGGTCACTACGGTAATTCTCCGTGGATTACGCTTAGTGTGTCTCAAGCGGTCTGATCGTGGGGTGATGCTTGGTGTACCTCGGCGACTCATCGAACTATAGGTGTACTTTGGTATATCGTGTTATCTAACTTGGGACTCAGGTTCGAGAACGGCCCTTGTGAAATTAGAGATGTGTTTCACACTATCTCTTGTTAACACCCTCGAAATTCAAACTTGTAAGTGCCGGAATCCGCTTATTACTAACTTTGTTTTATGTTTTCTTCTTATGGAAGCTCCGGGCGGATGGATCGTGCAGACTCGCCACATGCTCATACCAACAACACATGAAAGTTCTCATCAAAATTAAAGGCAACTCAAAGTTAAAGATGATTCTTCGTCAATGTCAAAGAATCTACAAAGTGTAAAGACTGAGAACTTCATCATTGGAAACTCAAAGTCAAACGAAGTGTGAGCATGGTGGAGAAAGGCGTGGAGACACCAAACCAACGAAGTCGACAATGGCGGAACAAACACATTAATTGATCACAAAGCATGAAGGAACAAAAATCAAGACTATTCTATATCTACTCACAAAGTTCAAGCTCAAAAGATTAAAGACCTATTCAAGTGGAGCATCTTTGAATGACAACCCCTTAGGGAGATTATTAGCCTTGATTATTTTTATTAGAAGTGATGGTCATTCACGATTAGGAACTTTGTAACGTGTGTTAGATATCGTGATAGAATAGTCAACGGGCTCGTGGATTGGGCTAAGCTAATTGGGCATTAGTTAAGTTAAGCTAGCCTTGTCTAGTTCGTGTGACCCAAGCCCAATCAAGTCCATCTCAAGGCCCATGGCCAAGCCTTAGGGCATCATCCTCTCTTACTATAAATACCCTCAAGTATGTCATTTGAGGGTGTGCTGAGTGTGTGTGTGTGTGTGTTTTCCTTTGAAGCAATATAACATCTTATTGTTTTCATCTTCTTTCTCTACCTCTAAACATACATACTAATTCTATCATTCAAGTCACCAAGTTCTATTCTTAATCTTTCTTTGTTTATTATCGATAACTGTTTGTTATACGTGTTTGTGTTAGGTTTGCTTGTTAAAGTGATAAGGTATTTGTGATAAAGGGGTATAACAAAGACACATGAGTTAATGATTTTATGTCATCCCGAAATGTCAAAATTAACGTGCCCACCTTTAATAACTTTAATAAAATTCATATAACCTTCACACTATAATATGGGTCAAAAGCATTGGGTTATAGTTGCTTAGAGTTTCATTTACGACATGATTCAATCAATAGTATATATAAAATTATATACGAAACCATGTTACGGTTTTGGAAATTCAAACATATTACGGTTTTGGAAATTGCGTTCGGTTTAGGAAATTCAAACATTCAATCAATAGTATATATAAAATTATAGTCACACATATTACGGTTTTGGAAATTCGTGTTCGGTTCGTGATCGGGTGATAAAGAATAATGAAAGATATTTGGATTTTGTGAATAAATTGATGAAACATACACTAAAAACAAAAAAAGAGCAAGGTTAGATCAAGTGGTTAACACTCTTGCCTCGGAGAAAGAGGTCGAGGTTCGATCCTTACCCCTTGCAGGCGGAGGTTCTTTTCTACCTTTGGTAAAAAAGCGACCTCTCGAGGTTCGATCCTTACCCCTTGCAAGGCGGAGGTTCTTTTCTACCTTTGGTAGAAAAGCGACCTCTCGAGGTTCGATCCTCACCCCTTGCAAGGCGGAGGTCCTTTTCAACCTTTGGTAGAACCGAAGCGCCTCTACCTTAGGTAGGGGTAAAGGCATCTCGTCTCAACCTCCCACATACACCTGTGAAGGCGATATTGGGACCCATAACCCGTGGAAGGCGGTGCTGGGAGTTAGTTTATTTTTTATTTTTTATTTTTTATTTTTTAAACTAAAAACAACTAAATAAGCAAATAAATCAACTAACAAAATTAAAATAACGTAAAATGCACTTAATCCTAAAAATACCAAATATTGTAAATTTAAGCATAAAATTTAAAATTATTTTTAAAAGTCCTAAATACTTAAACATATATATATATATATATATATATATATATTTTAAATTATACTTTTACGAATTTTATTTTATTTATTATGAATAAAAACCTTTTTAAACTAATTAAATGAAAAAATCATTAAATCATAAGAAAAAACATTTTAAACTAATATGAAAAATTTTCAAAATTTAAGCAAATTTAAAATTCCCCACAAATTAAATTTATTCCCCAAAGTTTGCATCAAGGCATTTCAAACTAATTGCATCAAGCCTTGTCATTAATAAAACTAAGCCTTGTCAAAATCTAAATTGACCCTGCCTTATTCCTTTTGACCCCATCACCAACCTTTTGACCTCCCTTTTTGACCCTTTGGTCAAAACCAGTCAACAAATAGTTTTCCTCCCATTGGTTTTCCCACCACTTGCCCGCAACTCCTGCACCACCTCTCCCATCCCATCCACCTCTCCCTTATCCTTCCACTCTCACCCTCATCAACACACCTATCCACCCCCAGTTGCGGTCTAAAAGTCAACAGAGGTCAAATAACACCTTTCCCGCCAAAACCAACCAATAGCCAAAAGGCACCTAAAGTGACCCAATGGCTCTGGAATCAAGTGGGATCCACTCAGAAGACATGTGGAAAGCTAGTTGAGTATAAAAAAGGAAGAAAGAGGAAGAGAAGTAGTAGTAGTTTAGTTTTAATTTTCTTTGTATGTCGTTTTTGTCAAGTTATCTTAATTAATGTTTTAGAATGTAAACTTAAGTTTTATTGTACTCTAATTAAGCTACTTTGTCACTGTAATACATTTCAAATCTCAATTTCAGGTTTTACTTACATTTCATGTTTTGAAGTCCACTGTTGAGAAATTTAATTTCAAACTCTAGCATTCAAGCTTGATTAGCTTTTGTTCGGTTCCAATAAGCTTAAATAAGCTCTATATAGCTTGTGATAAGCTTGCATTCTGAGTTTCAAGCTAATGTGGTACATGGTCAACAAAAGTCAATTTGTGAGTGCAATTGGGTTTGGTTTTGGAATTTGGGTGATGCGAGCCCGGATATGGGTTAAAATAGATTAGGTTAGTTTAGGATTGGGTTTGGTTTAGCTTTTGCAACAACAGATTGGACACATGTGAGTGAGTTTCTAAATTTTCATATTTCAAGCCATTTTGCATTTTATGCTTGTTTACATTTACGTGGTTACCTTGATGTAAACTTGTTTAAATAGTGGTATTTAGTTCATATAAACTCACTTTGAGTGTCTGCTATATCTAGATCGAGTAGTTAGCCTTTTAAGTTTGCAAATCGGTGGTTAATAGGTGTGTTTGGATGTGCTCTTTAATCTGTCTTTAAGGTTTGTGCGGTGGTTGGTTTCGTGGTTTCATGCTTGTATAGCTATTTCATGCTTATATCATCTTTAATTTGAGTCTGTGAACTCACAAAAGTCAAATCCATAAAATCATCCCATTTGCTTCTTGTTGGGTTTTAGCAAGTCAAAAGCTCATTTGTGTGTAAAATACATAGAGATAGATTGTAGTAGCTTTATTTCATCATATTAGATCCTTATCAGTCCTTAAATCATGATCAAAGTTCAATTTAGTCAAACTTTTAGTTTTGTCAAAAAGTCAAAATATTGAAATATCAGTTTTGAGTCCAAATGGGAGGATTTTTCATGCATTCATTTCTGGGTCAATGCCAATGAAACTTTGGGTCTTAGAACTTCAGCTGGTCTTGTTTCTTATTAGCAATTTTTCAGATTTTTATCAAATTTTTAGAAGCTTCATATGAGCTTGTCAATATGGGACTAAATGCCTTGTGCAGGGCATTAAGTCTGCACAGGGGTTTTGCAAGTTTTGCAGAGCTTGTGCAAAGCTCATTTGAGCTCACCTAGGTCTGATTTTTGGCTTATGCATAACCACCCAGGTCTAGTGCAGGGTCCCACTTCCATTTTGTAGTTTCAGCTTATTGGTTGGCTTATTCTTTAGCTCAAAGTAGGCACCCTCTAACTGCTTTTAGCTTATTAGCTCAAACATTAAATCTGTGTAATTTGCCAATCCAGAGGTTATAGCTTGTTGATATCTGTTGCATTTAGGTTCTTTTAGCTTATTTAAGCTTCTGTTTTAGTTTGGTGCTTATTAGTATCCAATTGCTTATGCAAAGTGCTTATTTATAAGCACTTGGCACATCAGTTCCTTATTCCTCCACACAACCCCTGTTTTTTATATTTTTCTTAGATTCTAAATAATATTTTAAGCTTTTCCTGAAATTTTCATATTTTTCCAAGCTAGTTTGCTATTTTTCTTAATTTAAATTAGTTTTTTAAGCATTTTTAATTAGCAATTAATACAAAAAATTAAGAAAAGGTTCAAAAAATAAAGTTTTCATTTTTCTTAAGTTAAGATAAATATAAAAAGTCAAAAAAATATTTTTCTAGATTTTTCTTAGTTAAATTTGTATTTTTAAGTAATTTAATTAGTTTTTAATAGTTTAAAATTCATAGAAAATAGAAAAATAATCATAAAAATACAAAAATAGTTTTGAAAATTCTATTTTGATATTTTAGATTTTTCTAAGTCATAATTTTATTTTTCTAGCTTTATTTCATAATTTCTTGTATTTTAGGTTATTATTAATTAGTTAAAAATAGTTTTTAATTAATAATAATTAGATAAATAGTTATAAAAGTAATTTTCTTTTTCTTAAAATTTTCTTATATCATTAGGTTTGTAAAAATATCATTTTCATATTTTTAGGATTTTTATTGCTTCAGTTTCACATTTTCATTTTATGCGTTCGTAGTTTTAATTTGATTTATAAAACTTAAAAACAAAAACATCATTTTAAATATAGTGATAGCGTTTATTTAATATTTTTATCTTTTAATTTTCTTTAATTTGCATTTAAGCCCCACATGGTTTATGGGCTTTCTCTTTAGGTATAGATCAATCACGATCCTTTCTCGTTCGAATCCTCTCGATCACTTTACGTTTGACTATTCTCGCATGCTCGTTGGGACTTAACGACACGGGAAACACTATACTCTCCTGGACTTCATTGCATTTGTGCTTAAACTGTTTTAAGTTTGTTACGATCGGCCATTCACAAGTGGCGGGCTTGAGTGATAAAACTTGCGGTTTGCACCAATCAATTTTGGCGCCATTGCCGGGGACCGATGCTAATAGTCTTACGTTTAGCAGATTAGTGATTTGAGTAATCACTCCTTGTTCATACCATCTTTTAAAATCAAAAACCCAAAAGATTTTTATTCTTTGTTTCTACATCATGTTTATCCAAAACCCAAAATATTCCTCTTTACCCTCTTACCCTTTTGATTCTTTGTCCCTTTACCCTCATCCATTTGATTCTAACTTCTTCTATTCTCATGGAATCTCTCGACTACGACGAATTACGGGATGAAGTGAAAAACTTGGACTTTATCACAAATGTCAAGAATTCGTGTTGTTCGTGATGATCCATTAATTACGCGTGGGAAATGGAGCGAGAAACCGGGGTGACAAAGGACCGGTACTTCCCTCCGATAATGGGGTGCTAAATCGTCCAACCTACGGTTGTCAAAGATCTAACCTCAATTGCTCCTAAGCCGTCTAGAATTGATCCTAAACTTTCACTATTTACGGTTAAGAGCAAACATGCGAAATTTAGACCGGTGACTAGCAAGAATGACTTGCCTAATCTTCACGTTTCTCAAGAACCGAGCAGGAGACCATAACGGAGTGGTGGAAATTGCTAGCTCTCGAGCACACCACTTGTCCCACCTCCGGATTTTTCAAAATGTTCTTGAGACTTTATAGTCATTCGAGATCACCATGTTGGTTTTGTTGATTCTTTGAATAAACCGACTCCTTCCATAACTCTCAAATAGAATCGTTTATTCCTTGTGTCGGTTGTGGTGAGCCTCTTTCGGTTCACCACATCGTTGGTGTGCGTGTGTACAATGTGGTAATGATATTAAATAGCGGGAGTTGTTTGTTTTGTGGTTCGAGAATTCATTTGATTATGATCTAATCGAACTCATTTAACGACCCTCAAATTTTTCCAATTACCCACCACGACCCGACTTATCTTCATATAACCAACATTCTTCTTGTGAATTTTGTGGAGGTCCTCACCAAGTATTTGAGTGTCAATCCGGAAACACGTTTGTCTATGAGCAGTTTTACGGTGATGCTCGAACTTTGGTTATTACCAATATCCGTATGATTCACGGTCCGGACTCGGTGAGTTCTCTTTGTTGTGAGTCTTGTGGAGGTCCCATTTCACTCGATTGTCAAGCAGGGAATCCATTTCCTTGTAACAATTACGACTATCCATATCACGACCAACCTCCACGGTGCCAAATGAATCAAACTCCTCGGCAAGCCCAACAAGACACTTTTCTAGAGCTTGGAATCGGTGAAAAGAGCGAGGAGTTGTGTAAACAACATTTCAAAATGCTCCCGTATTTCTTGTGTATATTGTGGGGGTCCTCATGATGATTATCAATGTCAACCTTCGGTTTGACAAATCTCCACTCCCACAATGTCCGTCATTCAAATTCACATGAGAAATCCATGGAAGAATTGCTAGCTAAAGAGCGGGCCGCTAAAATAAATTCTCAAATTGCCTTTGAAAAATCTATTAGGGAATCAATTGCAAAAAAAAGCGACGGATCTAGCTCTCAATTTCGTTTATTCACGATGATGGTGATGATGAGGATACACTTGATTCATCAAGTTCATCGGATGACATCCGCGATTGAGATTCCATCTCAAACAAGCGCTATCACACCAAGCTCCCACTCTCTCTACGAACATGGGGGCGAGCATCTTGACCTTGTTCACGAAAAGGAATCGGCGAATTCATAAAGTCTAGTGTTGAGAACCTTGTCCCAATCCGAGAGAGTCACGGGGAACTTCGATCGTATGTGATTCTATTTCCCTCTTGAGTGTTCAAAAGATCATTTTGAAACTTTCTCCGATGTTAGTGACGATTGTACTTCTCATGGAAACATCGAGTATGTTGAGGCATCACTCCCGGTCTTATCTTGATCATCATCTTGAGGAGTTCACCGATGAACTCACTCGCATCAATCCACTTTCATCGGAAGTAATGATAGTCTCTTTGATTTGAAGCCGATCCGGGAGGCGAAAGTCTCATTGATAATGATCGTTCACTCACTTCTTATCCCAACAGTCCAATAGAGAATGTTAATCACTTTGTTCCTGAAACATTCAAAACTACTTTCACTAATCCTCTATTTGAATTCAACTCTGAATTTACCTTAATTTCTGAGAATCCACTCTTTGATACTCAGATTGAGGGTAGTGATGAGTCTACAGTGGAACAAGAATTCACATATTTACATCTTGTGATTGATTCTCTTCACGAGGAGTTCACCGATGAACTCACTCATATCATATCTCCGCCGGAGTATGATAACTTCCATTTTGATCTAGACACACCCATAATATGTCTTGATCAAACAAGCCTAACTGATGAGATTCATGAAACTATGAACTCTCCTATTGAGGATGAAGAGTTAGTCATGATTTTTATCATGATTTTCTTTCTTTTCTTCATATATTACATCACTTCTCACATTCTTCACTCCTTGGGAATGAAGACATTATCTTTGACCCGGCATTACCATGTACCATTTGTGAGCGGATGCATACATATCTCATCGGTGTGGAACTTTCACGTGCTTCAATGTTTATCGAACATCTTGAATGAAAGTCCGATGGAGATTGTCTCTTCCACTTACTTCCCCATGAACCAATTAATTGGGGTCGAGTCAAGCTAGCGACTCGGTAATCAAAAACGATAGCATGCTACATGGGTTTTCACCGTGTGTACCACTCTAGTGTGGGGAGATACCCGCATGTTGTATATAGATCTAAAAATGAATGAAAATTGTAAATATTAAAAAGAGAATAATTGTTGTGTTTCCACTTAGCTAGTAATGTTATCTTTTCGTTCTAAGTTTGGCATAACAGTAGGTACTTTGAATATTGAGGACAATATTCTTTTCTAAGTGTGGGGAAATTCGCTAATTTTGATCATAAATGTACCCTTTTAGTCCCTTTTTCCCCAAAATGGCCAAATTTTAAAATTTTTTTAGTGGAAGTACTATGTACTAAACACAACAAATGGTAATCAGTCCACCATGTCTAACCCACATAAGGATTGGCTAATCCGAGAGCAAACGGATCTTGGTAAAGATATCTCAAATCCGTTGACGCTTGCAATTTGCCCAAAATTGTATGGTATTGACTCGCGTATCCTTAAAAGTAAAGAGTTGGCTAGCCCGCAAGTTTATGGCTTGTGGTAAAGGCGATGGAAAAACCATAATTGGTAATCAGCTCACCAAATATAATCGATAATTTATCTAAGAGTTGGCTAGTCCGAAGCAAAGCGGCCTACGGTAAAGACAAATCAAATCCGTTGAAAGTCGATGATTTGCTAAAAATCATTTGGTTATCGGTTTACCAAGGTTCTTACTTGAGCGAAACATTTGGCTACTCGAAGTAATGGCTTTTGGTAAAGAGATAAAATCCATTAATTTTTCTCAAAACATTGCTAGGGACTAGCAATATCTTAGTGTGGGGATTGATGAGTGTCTAAATACTCATCATTTTGTACCAATTAAACTACAAAAACATCTCGAAAACACTGAAAATGCATCAAAATGATAAAAATATCACAAATAAGTGTTTTATGTGTTTTAAATGCAAAATATCAAAATCGGTGAAAAGCATATAAGTTTGCATAATTAGCGCTTTCAGTCCCCAAGTTTCAAAAGTTGTCAAAAGCAGTCCACAGTAAAACAAAATAAAGAAAAATGTTATTCAAGGTCCATGAATTATTCTAACTTGTCAAAATGGTCCTTGAATAAATCTTTTGTAAAATGGCGAAAAAGGTCCTCGACTTTCAAAAATGTCAAGTTTAGTCCACGAAAATTTGAAAATGTCAAAAATAGTCCTTGTACTATGGAAGCTTGTCAATTTTGATCCTTGTGTAAACTTTGAGAAAATGGCAGGAATGGCCCCTCAAGTTTGGAAGAATTGCAAATAAGCCCTTGTCATTAATAAAACTAAGCCTTGTCAAAATCTAAATTGACCCACCTTATTCCTTTTTGACCCCTGTCACCAACCTTTTGACCTCCCTTTTTGACCCTTTGGTCAAAACCAGTCAACAAAATAGTTTTCCTCATTGGTTTTCCCACCACTTGCACTGCAACTCTGCACCACCTCTCCCATCCGTCCACCTCTCCCTTATCCCTTCCACTCTACCCCTCATCATCACACCTATCCACCCCACAGTTGCGGTCTAAAAGTCAGCGGAGTCGAATAACACCTTTCATGAAAACCAACCAATAGCCAAAGGCGCTAAAGTGACCCAGTGGCTCGGAATCAAGTGGGATCCACTCGGAAGACATGTGGAAGGCGGTTGAGTATAAAAAGGAAGAAAGAGGAAGAGAAGTAGTAGTAGTTTAGTTTTAATATTCTTTGTATGTCGTTTTGTCAAGTTATCTTAATTAATGTTTTAGAATGTAAACTTAAGTTTTATTGTACTCTAATTAAGCTACTTTGTCACTTGTAATACATTTCAAATCTCAATTTCGGGTTTTACTTACATTTCATGTTTTGAAGTCCCTTTGTTGAGAAATTTAATTTCAAACTCTAGCATTGACTTCAATTAGCTTTTTGTTTAGTTCGAATAAGCTTAAATAAGCTCTATATAGCTTGTGATAAGCTTGCATTACGATTCAAGCTAATGTGGTACATGGTCAACAAAGTCAACTGTGAGTGCAATTGGGTTTGGTTTTGGAATTTGGGTGATGCGAGCACGGATATGGGTTAAAATAGATTAGGTTAGTTTAGGATTGGGTTTGGTTTAGCACTGCAACAACAGTTGGACACATGTGAGTGAGTTTCTAAATTTTCATATTTCAAGCCATTTTGCATTTTATGCTTGTTTACATTTACGTGGTTACCTTGATGTAAACTTGTTTAAATAGTGGTATTTAGTTCATATAAACTCACTTTGAGTGTCTCGCTATATCTAGATCGAGTAGTTAGCCTTTTAAGTTTACCGTCGATGGTTAATAGGTGTGTTTGGATGTGCTCTTTAATCATCTTTAAGGTTTGTGCGGTGGTTGGTTTACGTGGTTTCATGCTTGTATAGCTATTTCATGCTTATATCATCTTTAATTTGAGTCTGCTGACTCACAAAAGTCAAATCCATAAATCATCCCATTTGCTTCTTGTTGGAGTTTTAGCAAGTCAAAAGCTCATTTGTGTGTAAAATACATAGAGATAGATTGTAGTAGCTTTATTTCATCATATTAGATCCTTATCAGTCCTTAAATCATGATCAAAGTTCAATTTAGTCAAACTTTTAGTTTTGTCAAAAAGTCAAAATATTGAAATATCAGTTTTGAGTCCAAATGGGAGGATTTTTCATGCATTCATTTCTAGGTCAATGCCAATGAAACTTTGGGTCTTAGAACTTCAGCTGGTCTTGTTTCTTATTAGCAATTTTTCAGATTTTTATCAAATTTTTAGAAGCTTCATATGAGCTTGTCAATATGGGACTAAATGCCTGCGGGGCATTAAGTCTGCCTGCAGGTTTTGCAAGTTTTGCGAGCTTGTGCAAAGCTCATTTGAGCTCACCTAGGTCTGATTTTTGGCTTATGCATAACCACCCAGGTCTAGTGCGGGGTCCCACTTCCATTTTGTAGTTTCGACTTATTGGTTGGCTTATTCTTTAGCTCAAGTAGGCCTCTAGCACTTTTAGCTTATTAGCTCAAACATCAAATATGTGCAATTTGCCAATCCAGAGGTTATAGCTTGTTGATATCTGTTGCATTTAGGTTCTTTTAGCTTATTTAAGCTTCAGTTTTAGTTTGGTGCTTATTAGTATCCAATTGCTTATGCAAAGTGCTTATTTATAAGCACTTGGCACATCAGTTCCTTATTCCTCCACACAACCCCTGTTTTTATATTTTCTTAGATTCTAAATAATATTTTAAGCTTTTCCTGAAATTTTCATATTTTCCAAGCTAGTTTGCTATTTTTCTTAATTTAAATTAGTTTTTTAAGCATTTTAATTAGCAATTAATACAAAAATTAAGAAAAGGTTCAAAAATAAAGTTTTCATTTTCTTAAGTTAAGATAAATATAAAAAGTCAAAAAATATTTTCTAGATTTTTCTTAGTTAAATTTGTATTTTTAAGTAATTTAATTAGTTTTTAATAGTTTAAAATTCATAGAAAATAGAAAATAATCGAGAAAAATACAAAATAGTTTTGAAAATTCTATTTTGATATTTTAGATTTTCTAAGTCATAATTTTATTTTTCTAGCTTTATTTAATAATTTCTTGTATTTTAGGTTATTATTAATTAGTTAAAAATAGTTTTTAATTAATAATAATTAGATAAATAGTTATAAAAATAATTTTCTTTTCTTAAAATTTTCTTATATCATTAGGTTTGTAAAAATATCATTTCATATTTTAGGATTTTTATTGCTTCAGTTTCACATTTTCATTTATGCGTTCGTAGTTTTAATTTCGAGTTTATAAAACTTAAAACAAAAACATCATTTTAAATATAGTGATAGCGTTTATTTAATATTTTTTATCTTTTAATTTTCTTTAATTTGCATTTAAGCCCACATGGTTTATGGGCTTTCTCTTTAGGTATAGATCGATCATGATCCTTTCTCGTTCGAATCCTGCCGATCATTTACGTTTGACTATTCTCGCACTCGTTGGGACTTAACGACACGGGAAACACTATACTCTCCGGACTTCATTGCATTTGTGCTTAAAGCTGTTTTAAGTTTGTTACGATCGGCCATTCACAGTGGCGGGGCTTGGTGATAAAACAGCGGTTTGCACCAATCACGTTATTGATTATGCATTACACAACTTGCGGAAGATGGGGAACATCGACCCACGAGTTAAGAAAATGATCTTTCAATGCCATGTCCGTTATGCAGTTGTTTAAACCACATAGAGCATCAGTGGAGAAAGTGCGGTTCCATTTATTCGTGAATGGGTTTGATCTAAGCTACCTAAACTGGACTAAACATGGAGAGAAGGATGAGTCATCAATAAGTGCGAAACACATTAGCGCTTCAAGCGAGTTTGTTGGCGACAGATTTTGCGGATATTCAACGGATGCCCAGACATGGTGAAATGGTTAATGCTACAAAGATAATTTTGATGAGGATGATCTTGTCAAGTTTCAACAATTATTATTAGAGCGCAGAGAAGCCTCTTTCGCG